>LPNX010732962.1:51020-107122 GCA_001517045.1 Pseudotsuga menziesii | reverse complement strand
TTCTATACTAGCAGAGGAAGGATAGGGAGGATGCGGACGTAGGTTAGGATGGGTGGACATCTTAGTTATTATGGTTGAATGTTGGGCAATTATGATACTGGGAGTAGTGATGGTAGGTACCAATCTTAACTAACTAACTAATAAGAACATAATTGTTAAATAACTCCAAAAGTCACAAGAAATCATATTATATCTGTATATGGGTCATGTTGCATAAAATATTATTGTCTCAGTTAGAATTTAAGGGTTTTTTCTATAGTACATGTGCAGCCTGTGCATGTACTGGCCATGCATGCACACCTCACACATGCACACTAGTATGAAATATTTAAATAGTTGATAGGTTAACTAAGTAATGGTGAATTTCTTTAAACCTATAAATGTACCTAGTATCACTATGTTTGACCATAACTTCGGGACGAATTTTCCTGAAGGGTGGGTGTATGTAATGCCCCATATTAATTTATGATTAACAGTAAGTGCTTTTTAATTTAATTGAAAAATTATATATATAATAATTATTAAGGTTAATATATTTTTTTAATTATTATTTAAGTTATTAATAAATAATAAACATAATTTGCAAAACCATTAAGTTACCGCTCAATATAATCTTGAGCAATCCACATAAGTTAAAATGCTAGGACATGTGTAACAAATACCGTTCAAAGAAACTAACACCTGTCAATCGAAAATTTAAATACACTGAATAAGAATAACTTGAAATTAATAAAAGGGGCGGTGGAAGAAAGGGCGGTGGAAGAAAAGGCGGTGGAGGAAGGAGGTATAAGAAAATTTTTGAAGAAAGAACAAGGGGAGGAATTTTTACGGAGAACGGGGAGTGAAGAAATTTTATGAAAGAACAGAGAGGAAAGGAGAGAATTTTGGGGAAATTTACTCAGTCATATTTGAACTCTGAGGAAAGGAGGTTGCTATCCATTTTCTTGGTACGTGGGCTCGGGGGCTAGGAAACCCGTCGGTTTCCTAGGGCCAGCAAACCTGCTGGTCGGCAGGGTGGAAAATCAGAGCCGGCAATAAGGCTTTCTCAGGAACAGGTCAGAAGCAGGAGAGGGATAAGCAGGAACAGGAGCTGGAGCAGGAGCAACAGGATTCAAGAGCAAAAAATAAATTCGAGGTATTTCTCTAGTAAACTATCTTTTACTGTGCAAAATTAAATGAAAAATCTGATAAAGAAAAGTATACTTTTTTTTTTTTCTGTTAAGGACCGACTTAAGGAATGACTGAGTGCTCTGCCTGGCAGACAGAGCACTACACTACATAAACCATTCGATATTGGCATAAAGGTCTAAAAGTCTCCATTCTATAGCCATATAAACCATAGGGAATGCATAACTAAATATTATTCAAAAATGTGGAAGGATAGAGACCCTACAGTAGAATGGACCTTTAAAATGAACATATAACCATAGTTTAGATATATTATGCTAAGGGTTATCAAAACCAATAAAACATATGTTGTATAATCATCATATGGGATACCAAATTTAGTTGGCGTTTTAATAATTTGACATTAACATAAATGTCACGCTTGAGCTATTAGGGATTAACAAGAAATTCAAACCCCATATGAATCAAGAAATAAATAAACCTACAAAGATATACGAATGAATTATATTCGCCAATATGATAAGTAAAGATCAGGTCTTCTATGGTCCAATAACCATACAAAGGAGAAGGGCCTCTCCAAACATAAGTGAATAGCCCACATAAACCTTATAAATCATGAATAAATACATTAACTTATAAAACCACAAAAACAAACCAAGTCCATATAGTTCATGATAGAAAAATAATAAGAGTCATAAACAGGGCAATGACAACATTTCCCATAACAATGGCAGAAGAATAATCAGACGTACAAATAGTATAAAAAAGAAAATCATCACATTTAACGCAATGTTGAAATTAGTTTACTATGTACAAGGTTAAAACCAAGTGAGGGATCAATTTTAATATGTTATATATTTATGCAAAGAACCTTATAAAAAATAGTGTGTATTTTTAGCGAAATTACAAGTGGTATTAGAGATAAGTTCAAAAACTAAGTGACCTATGAGCTTGTCACTAAAGCACTAAAAATTAATAAATATAATAAATTTTATTTGTTGCACATTTTTATTTTGAAAGAAACATAGATAATAAAAAGGATGATAGTGAGAATGGTATCTTGAATTCACCACCTAGAGAACAGGAATTGGTGGTTGAACTGAATGTCAGCCTTAGGGTTTCTACTCCCTCTAAACCGCTAAAAATGTTACAAATTTTACAAGCTAGAATTCATTGCTTTAAGGATGACAACATCAAATAAAGACGATAACAACATGAAGTAAATTAAGCAATGCTACAAACAATTACACATATAAGAAATATGCATCATAAAATATACTCAAAAAGTGAACCTATGAATAAATGATGTCATAGAAAGAGACCTATCATTCTGGAACCTAGAAGGAAAAGAAACTTTCAAGAACATTCAGATTCCTCCTCTGAAAGTACCAAATATTTCTATAGTAGAAATCCTTCATAAATATATTCATCATCCCCATGCAAAAATAAACATAAAAAGAATAATATTCTGCAAGGAGACTTCCAGAAAATCAATGAGCCAACATTTAAAGGATACCTAAATGCAAGAGAAAAGATGAAGAATGGCTCTTAGGGATGAACAAATTATATTTCATTGTACATGGCTAAGCTAGTAGCATGAAGGTTTGACTAGGCATATACATTATGAATGGAAAGGGTTCTAGGTGCGGGAAAGATTTAAAACTCACCAAGAAACTGAAAGATAAGGACCTCAAGTAGAAGACCTTTAAGAATCTATTCCGGGAAAAATTTATGTTTGAGTTGTTCTTTGATCAGAAAATCAAAGAGTTTCATGATTTAAAGATGGGATCCCTAAACATGGATTCATTAATCAAAAAATTCGTATAACTGATGCACTATGTCCCTTATATCAAAGATAAGAAAGTAAGAAAACAACAATTCCTAGAATGCCTTCCTACTCACTTTAAAGATAGAATTGAATTTGATTCCACCAATACTTTGGAGGCATCCTTTCACAAAGAAAGGATTTGTTATGAGCACAATCAATACAGAAAAAAACCTAAACAAAAATAAAGTACATATTAAATCCTCTAATAATAGCATAAGGAAAGGGTTTAAACCACCCCCATATTGGAAGAACAACCAATTTTCACTTAATCAAAATTTTGGAAAATTTGGGACCCAATCGAGTATGTCATCTCAAAGTGTCAAAAAAAAACCAATAACCCCACTATAAGTGAAATGTTGGGTATGAAAAGACCCTCCATTAATAAAAGGACTTCTTATATGAAAATAAACAAAATTTTGAACACCTTACAAGAAGAAGCAACAATGGAAGACACTACAAGGACACCCTGAATTTGTGCTACAATGGAGGGAAGAAAGGTTTACCATCAATCCACCATGGTCAAAATAAATGGTAATATATCAAATAATCCTATATTCATTTTAATATATACATTATCTTTCCATATTTATGTATCTACCAAAATTGTTGAAATTTTGAAATTAAACAAGGTAAAACACAATAAACATTGTATGGTACAACTAGCTACCGATACAAAAATAAATATTTTTGAACTACGTAAAGGATGTAAAGTGGAAATGAATGGATTTCCAGTAGAGATATATTTTAGTATCCTACCTTTAAAATCCTATGATATACTAATAGGAATGTACTAATTGGAACAATACCATGCAATCCTAAACTGTTTTAATAAAACCCTCACTTGTAGTCACAAGAAACGAAAATAAAGAATAGTGCAAGGAATACCTATGAAGAAAATTTATTCCATACAAATATCGACACTATAAGAAAAAAATTACATAATAAATGGATCCAAGTTGTAGGCAGTTAATATTGAAAATTGAGAGGAAACTGGATAGAAAATTGAATATTTTTCTATAGAGATGGTACAAGGAGAGATACCAGTCTCAAAGGCACTGTATCGAATGAATATACGTGAGTTCGTAGAACTAAAATTACAACTAGAAGAATTGACTGAAAATAGGGACATTATCCCTAGTGTGTCTCAATGGGGAGCACCTATAATATCCCTCTTCTATGCCCTTAAATATTTTGTAGTTCTGAATGACCATTGTACCTATTCTCTGGTCAGGAGCTGAAGGAAAACGCCCCACCAGTAGAACTTTGTATGTTAGAAAAAGTAATTTCCTAAAGTACTAGACATAGGAGACTTAATCCATGAATGCAAATTGATTCAGACAGCAGATTCCATTAGGTGGAGAGACTATCGGCTAACAACACCATGGGGACATAGTAATGTTTAACCTAGTCTTTTTAAAATCTTAATGAGGTAGCAGAGACAAGCTAACTACCATAAATATTGGTAGTAGTGGTAAAACTATGGTAAGAACAATATTTAAACACATGCATATAAGGAAATCATATGTATTCATATATATGAATTTATCTATATATAGAGAGATATATGTAAGGAAATTCATATGGGAGGATTATGTAAATGAAGACGTTATATATATATATATTATCAGTGCAAATTGATACAACAATTAATAGAAAAGTAAAAGGATTAATGCAAAGATATATCTCACTTGGGAAGTATTGGAGAATTCTACATTTTATGCAGAATTCATGAACCAAATGTTGGACCTAGAAATGTTGGCACAAATAAAAAGAGTGACAGACACAGACCCAGATCGTTCACATTTACAAATGGTGTTCTCTGGCATTGGAAAAATCAACTTTGAAAGCGATTATGTGTCTCTGACTCATGAGCGTTCTCAGATCTAGTTAGCTTTTGCGATTTTATTGAAAGAGGAATTTGAGTTGGTGGTTAATATTGTGGTGTATGAACCACTTATGTCACGACTAGAGAGAATATCTATAACTAAACTCGGTTGCATGGTTCTTAAAGTTGATGAAGATGATAAATGAATAGTGGACATGCCCATGCTATTTTTCATGCCTTACTACCCGATCTATCTCGATGACAATGTATTGCAGGAAAATTTGATGCCTGCAAATTTGAATAAGATTATTATTATTTGCTGCAGTTTTCATTGTTTTCCACTTTCCAATTCCCTTGGTTTAACAAAACTGAAGGTTTTTGTCGAAAGCAGTGATAGTTTACTTCATGAAGTGTTGCTATCGACAATAGAGGTTACAGAAATAAGTTGGTCCATACATCATGGATATGATTCATCGGGATCATTTACAAATTATATATATATATATATATATATATATTATCACGTAGAACAAGAGTACCCACATTAATTGAGTAGTGATTTGAGTAGAGGCTATAGCCTTGATTTCAGAACCATTGTTAGGTTTTAGTAGCTATCATTAAATCCCTTCATTTTGTTAACTGTTTGAGAGATGTTGACGGGGAAATTTTTAATTTACCCTAAGTAATAGCCACCAATTTTGGAGGCATTATAGGGCGGGAATAAATGGATTTAATGGAGGCGAAAGGAATTTCTCACGGGAGATATTTTTCCCAGATTATAAGAGAGGAGGGAAGGCAGAGCGAAGGGGGGGGGGTTATGTCTGAACTGTAAAATTCTATCTGAATTGCAAAGAGGCATGGGGCATCCAAGTCTTGGTTGTTGTGAGGAGTCCGGGAGGGATTCCATCTTTTAATTGTGGTATGATTCCAGTCTACACCTGTGATTGATGCGATTGGACTGTCCACACCTGCATTGTAAGTTTTATCCATGCCATTGGAGTTCCCATGTGATTTGAATGTTCGGTATGTGCCATACTTGTTAGTCTAAAACATTGTATTTCGCATCTACATTGATAAATTTGAGGCCTTTTCCCTTCTCTTTCATGTCGGCAAGGTTTTTGGGTAAGTTTGTAATCAAGGTTTGAAGTTTCTTATCATGAATGTATGTTGCTGCTTCTTAATTGTGCACTTTTTGATCCATGGAAGATGTGCTTAGGGAGAAGCATCTATTAAATGTCGAGTCTGTGAACAATTTGGTGTGGAATATCGTATATAAGGTTCACCTGTCTCCTCATAAATCATATTTTACATCTCTTAAACATTACTAAATTTACTCTGTTACATAATACCCCAGCTGTACCTGTACTCCAACAGTGAAGAGTGATAAGTTAATCTTTGTGACCTAATCCTTGTCCCTTACTACATTGCTTCTATAGCTCTGCTTTTTAGAGCTTGAAGCTGGTATCTCGATGCAATGAGTTTCTTGCTTTGCCAACTTAGTTGGATTTGCTGAATTCTTCTTCTCTAGCTACAGAATATTCTGATTTATCATTTTCTGGTGCTTCCTTTTTGTTATTTGGCGATTCCAGGATAAGGGTTTCTTTTTGTTCTTTGGTGACTCTGGGGGAAACTGTATATGGAGTTTCTTGCTATCTTATGCTCATCCTCCACAAAGGAAAAGCTAGGATGGAAATATATAGTTTATCAAAAGTAAAAAGAAATGGAACTATGGATTCAACACTGCTAATTTATCTATTTTGGGCAAAATTTGCTTCGGACAGCTTGCTTCTAGACCAAGTCTATATCTAAGGATGGTATCCTGATAATCAATCTTTTGAAAGGTTAACATCCCTTTATTATCTTTACTGTGATCTGGTTGGTGAAATATTAAGTGTAATATTCTGAATGATCCTTGTTGGTGGGTGATCCCGACCATTTATTTGTAATAACTAGACATTCACACTTACTACTTCGATGAATCTCAACGGTATGGTAACTAAATTTTAGACTTAACCTGTGTGAGGGATTTCCATTGGGCAAAAATGCTTCACTAGGGTACAAAGGGTGGGTTATTGTTAAAAGAAAATTGCTTACATAGTACAACTATGGTTTGAGCTTGTATATGTAGGGCTTTCCTTAGTGTATAAAGGTTACTGAGAAGTACTTGGTCTTCTTGATTATAAGTTATGTACTAACGACAAAGATGGAATAGTCCTAGCCCATATAGTTTAGTCAAATAAAACGGAAAAATAAAGGAAGGTTCCAGTCTTGAGTTAAAGCTTGTATTAAAAATACATATTTCATTATTGTGTTGTATAAAGAACTGATGATCAATCGATATGAATGCAAGACCAGAACAAACTGCTAATAGATCAATGGTTGAATGGTTTGTAAAGGCATGCTTTTGGTATGAATGGAAGTATATCTCGTATGATTCATTACTTAGAAATAAACCATGAGTAGATAACTTTCCTTAAGAGAGATCAACAATGTTAGTCAAAGGTTAATTGTTACACCTGAGCATTCTGCCATTGAGCGGATTACTTAATCATGGAATACTAGAAGGCATACTAAGCATGTTTGGTGTTTGCATTACGGGATGGATGTAAAACTGTCAAATGATTGTTTTACAATATATGTTGTTCGACACTATCGAATTTGATTGAAAATGCTTCATAGAAATACCATGTAAACTCTGCCGCTAACATGATTGACTCATTTTGTAGTAACAGCGAAACAAAAATTAAAAGCAAACTTTACCCATTTTCCACACATAATGGCATCGAGGTCTAAGAGGTATTTTACAGGTGGTATCAGAGCCCAAGTTGAAGCACTTGGACCTACATGGGCCGAACATAAAGTAAACAAGTTTCACTAGTTTCCTTGTTTCCTTGATGTTATAATTATGAAAATAAACTAACCCAAAAATTTATTTTCAGTGAGAAGGAATTGATGGGTTCGAATCCCTTTCAATCAATAGATGGATTATATGCTCAAAATTGACTGATGACCTAGTGATATCAAATGAGATAAGTAATTTTCATGGTTTGAGTAGAGAATCAACTAAAATGGTATGAAAGAGGGTCTCAGAAAAATTGATAGATGCACAATGATTACGATAACATTGTTACTGACTACCAATAGTATGCATAACGGATAATTGTTTTATTTATTTGAAACATGGAGGAAATAGTATAGATGCCAATATCTATATGTAGATGTTATAACCAAATTGAATTATGTATACGATCAGTTTAAGGCACTGATTCTTTATTAAGCCAATGACCCATCTTCGATGCTCGAAAGTAACCAGTAAGGATGTTACTTGACAAAGGTTCGAGGCATCCTACTAAAGGGGAATTGTGCCTCGTCAAAAGTTGGTTATGTTTATTAAGTAAGTAGGGAAGAAATATGTTGTTATGGATATGCCTCGAACATTGATGAAATGGGATTTGTGGTGCAAATTACAAAGTGACTTTAATATGTTATTGACAAAAGAGTGTCTACTTAAATGCTAAGAAATAAAACTTTTGTTTTTGCATAATAATGGTAAGACTCCTTGACAAGAAACTTACTAGGGTAGGGATACATTGCAACATATAATAAATGACATTGTTTATAGAAGAATGGAAAGTATGCATTGTAAAGTTAGATCAATTTATGTTTGGACACCGAATTTATCAATCTGATTTGAATATTCATTATAAATATATAAACCTTCTCTAGTATATACGATGGGTAATAGATGAAGGGTAGTATAAATAGAAATGGATTGATATAAATATTGGACATGATCAATTAGGAAACTATGTGGTGAATAGCTATAGTTGGATCACCTATTGATAAAAGGTGAATTAGTATTATTGGCTTGGTTTGACTATATAATCGAGAAATCTTTCTATAATGGCATGTATTTTGTTAAGAAAGAAAAAAAAATCCTCAGTTAATGATCAAGACATGAAGAGTTATGGTAACAAGTGAAATGTGTAGATTGAAATAACTTCATGGGAACCTAGGAATGTTTATTGTTGTCGAACCAAAGTAGCTTTCTTAAAAGAGGTACCATGTTAAATATTAAAATAATTATTGAGATGCGTATTGTCTTATGTGTAGGAAGAAGGAATAATTAATATGAGAAAACAAGCATGAGTTAACAATGGATATATGCAGGTAAAAATAACTTGTATGAAAAGGTAATCATGTGATAAGGTAGAGTGTATTGACACAGTGTGATTTCCACAAGACTATGAGTGTTATGTGAACAAGGGTTGTGCATAAGGAAAAGAAAAACAAAAAAAACCTAGGAAATGGTTAGTTATTACACATAATGGATAAAGGATGAGAGGGGTGAATGTCATTTGGGTTCTAAACATGTGTGTAATAATATATTCTCAGAAAGTGAATTTATCAGAAGTTGTTTCTTAACTTGTGAATGTTAAATACCATTAGCATACTAAATAAATTGTAAGTAAAGGTAGGACTTGAATTTCAGACTTGTTTGAAAGATTCAAGTTAGTTACAATAATACCACGACTATAATGTATCTTTGGCATATAATTATTAGTATGAAATAAATTGGGTGATGCACGTAAAAACTATTGAGTTATTTATACATTTTTCATTGGCATTATTGATCTTCCTATACATTTTTATGTGTACGAAAACATTTTGTTTTTCTTCAAGAAGGGAAAGAGAAAACTGGGTTGCTTATGAGCTCAAACCACAATAAACCTAAGGCAAATAGCATGATGTGTTGTGCCTAAGGTTACTGGTCGTACAGAAATACACCTATATAAAGGCTCTCATTTTGATGAACTAGAAAAGGGGTAAGATATGACACAAGTAGTTGAGGTATGATATTTTGGTAAGCAAATTATTTTGTGTACTTTGGATTACTGATGTTATTAGAATTTCCATGTCACTAGCATCACCACTCATGAATATCGAACATCCCTTCACTAGTAATTATCCAAATATAGGCAAGCAAGGATATCTAAAGGTATTGATATTGAATGTAACACCCCGGTTTTTACCACGTTGCATTAAATGTACATGATGTATATATTGTAATGAATCGTGGTGTGGAGCTAAAGGCAAAGGACCCACCATCGATTTAGTTGTGTTATGTTTTTGTGAATGGAATCGTTGCCGATGGTCTATCGTGGGATACAACATATATTAAGTTTTTTCATCATGCAAATATGCATTTTTAATTAAATAACCCAACCAGCTATGTTCATGGCAACTAAATTGAGAAGGGGCATGATTATCATAAGGATAAGGGGGGGAATGTCAAACCTTGAACCAATGGGGAAAAATCCATGTGTCACCACCCTGTTTGATTTGCCCATCTTTCCTTGTCTTATCAAACTACCACTTTAATGCTCTGTAGAGTAGTTGAGATAGTTATTTTGCTGGGGAGTGGAGTGTGGCAAGATTGTCAATCCTTGCCCACACGTACACTCCACCAGTGAATTGAACCTCACGTTGAGTAGAAGAAATGACTACGCCCATTATTCCACTCTCTCCATGATGGTGTTGTAAACACTCCCATACTTCTGAATTGCCATTATCCATTGTCACTCATCCTCATGCAAGGAAAAAAACCCTATGTCTCACGCAGAGGAATTGTTTTTCTATTTGGTCTCATGCAGCTAGGAGAGGGAGCTGTTTCGACTATCATTCATGTTTTCCACAAAGAGGTATCTGGTGTGTTTCCATCCGTATATTGGGATCTGGTGTAAATTTCTCTCACGCATACGTTGGGAAGCTGATTTTCCTTCCCCATTGCGATCTGTGTAAGTCTTCCCCGTGGCTTCATTGTTGAGAATGGACTGTTGTTTCCCCATATTGCTGGTTGTATCTGTTTTACATTTTAGGACTGTTGTAGGTTGTTTTGGAGTCATTTTGGCCATGATAGGTCCAAGAACGACTCAGGAGTTTTTTTCCTCGCTCAAGCTGTCAATCACTTGTGTGACTGCGTGTATGCAGTGGTTGGTCTTCGGACTATGTTGGGAGTAGGGATGGGGGCTTGGTTTGCTTGATAAACATGGTGCATTTGGAAACCACACAGATAGAGCTAGAGAGCTGGCTTTCTTCTCCACAACCCCTGAATAGAACTGGAAGGGAAGTTAGGGCATCAGGGACTCTGTAGCAGAGAAAGGACTGATTCCTTGTGTTGGATGTGTGTGGGTGTCTTAGAAGTCAGGCTAGTTCTAGTGTAGCTGTTCCTAGCTCTCTAGTGGGCTCACCAGCTTAGCATTTAGCCTTTCCTGGATCCTTGATGGCCTGATAAACCTGACCATGTTGGCTTGGTTGTCTTGTTGATGGCTTGATAAACCCAATTGTGTTGGCTTGGCTGTGTTTTGTATATCCTTGGCTATGTGTAAGCCTGCTTGTTCCTTATTCCTTAGGGAGTCATGCCTAGCTCGGGGGTGGGAGCATTGCTGACAGATTTAGGAGCATGCTAGTCTATGCTTGGGTGGAACATTGCAGCGGCGTAGCCGGTTGCACGACGAGTTCTTTATCAGATAAGCAATCTTATCTATTTTACTTCTGCAATCATATTTACTGTTAATGAATATGATGAACATGTTGAATGCTTATATGAATGTATGTTTGCTTCTGTTGTATGATAAATAATCATGTATGCATGTTCTAGTTCAAAGCATTTTGTTTCAGCATTTTATGTACATACATGTTCATGGGGCAGTTTCCTGGATGGTTAATGCCATGATAGCGTCTTCTTCGCCAATCGGAGGGTCGGGGATGTTACATTGAATGTTGCGTAATGTTATATACCAACCTTGCAGGACATGCTAAGAACACTATGAGTCAGAATTGACTGTTAGTAAGAATATTCACCGCCTCAAATAATGAGGTTAAGAATGGGTGATTATAAGTTGTCGAATTTGAGGTTTTATAAACCAAGTGTTAACAGTGGATGATGTTGTTTATATGATGATGTTTATACACTAACATTGTAGGCTCCACCAATATTATGACCACTATCATAATCAACGTTTACTATGGTATATGAATCCGCCTGCATATACAAGTTGCACTCAATTGCTCAGAAATAAGTAAGAAGTAATTTTTCTAGAGGATTTAGAGGGTTATATAACTCATGAATGATGATTAAATTGCTTCAACTTATGAAATTCTGATGATTAACTAATGAAATTTTGGGTTATCAATAGATGCTTTGACTAACCGTGTAGCCGATTCACGAATCGGGACAATGACAGTAAAGTCATGCGAAGTGCCAAGGAGTGTGCATTACGAATAGTCAAAATTGAAATGTATACTAAATGCGAACAAGGAAAAATCGAATGTCGCGGGGACACAATGGTGTTAGGGAAGTGATTGCCACATGAGCACATTGGTGTTAGGCATATATGCTGCAGGAGCACAATGGTGTTAGGAAAGTGATTCCCGCGTGAGCACATTGGTGTTAGGCATATGGTGTGGCAAGAATAAGACCTAGGAAAAAACTAGACATCTCGAAGATAGGACATTGTCTGATGTCACCGAGGAGAAAAATTTTAACTAGTGGTTAAAAGGGAGAGTAACCTCAGAAATTGTCATAAGTCCACACAAGAATGGAAAAGAAACTGAAGGGAGAGTCTAGACAACAAAACGAATGTAAAGCGTGATGACTAACGTCCAAGTAACTATTACATGCTGAATGGGTAACATGAGGAAGGGATTTCTTCAGATCGAGGACGACATAACTGTCCAAAATTTGGAGATAAAACCAACAACAAAAGAGTAGTAATTATGTTTTATCGATGAATAAATTGCATTATGAAAACAATTGGATGTATGATGCCAATAAATTGCAAATTTCTACAATGCAAAAGCATCTATGGATTTTTGTTTGGACACGAATTACTAAATAAAATTGGGTTAGACTCGAACCTGGTGCAGGAAACTGTAGATATTGAATGATGGCAACTTGATAAAGACCCCGAAAAGTTAACAGAGGTCAGGATGAAAAAATTGAAAATGATAAAGGATGACAGAATGGAAGAAACAAATTGGCTGAAAAACTGGAACACCGAGGATGGTGTTATTTTCAAGGGAGGGTGGATGTAATATCCCTTTTCTATGCCCTTAAATATTTTTTAGTTCTGAATGACCATTGTACCTATTCTCTGGTGAGGAGCTCAAGGCCAAGGCCCCACCAGCAGAACCTTGTATTTTAGGCGAAGTAATTTCCTAAAGTACTAGACTTAGGAGACTTAAGCCATGAACACAACTTGATTCATACAGCCAAGTCCATTACGAGTAGAGACTATCAGCTAACAACACCATGGGGACCTAGTAAAGTTTAACCTGTCTCCTTACAATCTTAATGAGGTAGCAGAGACAAGCTAACTACCATAAATATTGGTAGTAGTGGTAAAACTATGGTAAGAACAATATTTAAACACATGCATATATATACAAGGAAATCATATGTATTCATATATGTATGTGTATATATATATATGGGCATATATGCATGTATATAGGTATTTACACATGTGAATTTATCTATATATAAAGAGATATATGTAAGGAAATTCATATGGGAGGATTATGCAAATGAAGACGTTATATATATATATATATATATTATCAACGCAAATTGATATAGGAATTAACACAAAAGTAAAAAGATTAATGCACAGATATATCTCACTCAAGAAGTATTGGAGAATTCTGCATTTTATGTAGAATTCATAAACCAAATGTTGGCATGAATAAAAAGGATGATAGACATAGACCCAGATCATTCACATTTACAAATGGTGTTCTATGGCATTGGGAAAATCGACCCTGAAAGCGATTCTGTGTCTCTGACTCATGGGCATTCTCAAATCCAATTAGCTTTTGCGATTTTATTGAAAGTGGAATTTGAGTTGGTGGTTAATATCATGGTGTATGAACCACTTATGTCACGACTAGAGAGAACATCTATAACTAAACTCGGTTGCATGGTTCTTAAATTTGATAAAGATGGTAAACAAACAGTGGACATTCCCACGCTATTTTTCATGTTTTATTGCCCAACCTATCTCCATGACAATGTATTGCAAGAAAATTGGACGCATGAAAATTTCAATAAGATTGTTATTATCTGCTGTAGTTTTCATCATTTTCCTCTTTCCAGTTCTGTTGGTTTAACAAAACTGAAGGCTGTTGTCGAAAGCAGTGACAGTTTACTTCGTGAAGTGATGCTACCACAAATAGAGGTTGCATAAATAAGTTGGACTATACCTCATGCATATGATTCATTAGGAGCATTTACAAATTATATATATATATATATATATTATCACCTAGAACGAGAGTACCCACATTAATTGTGTAGTGATTTCAGCAGGGGTTATAGCCTTGATTTCCGAACCATTGCCGAGATTTAGTAGGTGTCACTAAATCCCTTAATTTTGTTAATCGTTTGAGGGATGTTGAAGAGGAAATTTTTAATTTACCCTAAGTAACAACCATCGATTTTGGAGGCGTTATAGGGAGGGAAAGAACGGATTTAATGGAGGCGATAGGAATTTTTTAGGGGAGATATTTTTCCCAGATTATAAGAGAGGAGGGCAGGCAAAGCGAATGGGGGGGGTATGTCTGAACTGTAAAATTCTATCTGAATTGCGAAGAGGCATGGGGAATCCAAGTGTTGGTTGTTGTGAGGATTCCACGAGGGATTCCATCCTTGAATTATGGTATGATTCTAGTATACACATGTGATTGATGCGATTGGATTGTCCACACCTATGTTGTAATTTTCATCCATGTGATTGGAGTGCCCATGCGATTTGAATGTATGGTATGTGCCATACCTATTAGTCTAAAACATTGTATTTCACATCTACATTGATGAATTTGAGGCCTTTTCCCTGCTCTTTCACGTCGACTAGGTTTTTGGGTAAGTTTGTAATCAGGGTTTGAAGTTGCTTATTATGAATGTCTATTGTTGCTTCTTAATTGTGTGCTTTCTTATCCATGTAAGATGTGCTTAGGGAGAAGCATCTATTAAATGTCCAATTTGTGAACAATATGGTGTGGTATATCGTATATAAGGTTCACCTATCTCCTAATAAATCATACTTTGCATCTCTTAAACATTACTAAATTTACTCTATTACATAATACCCCAGTTGTACCTGTACTCCAGCAGTGAAGAGTGATAAGTAAATCTTTGAGACCTAATCATTGTCCCTTACTACATTGCTTCTATAGCTTTTCTTTTTAGAGCTTGAAGTTGGTATCTTGATTCAATGAGTTTCTTACTTTGCCAACTCAGGTGGATTTGCTAAATTCTTCTACTCCAGCTACAGAATATTACGATTGATCATTTTCTGGTGCTTCCTTTTTGTTATTTGGCAATTCTCGGACAAGGGTTTCTTTTTTTACTTTGGTGACTCCAAGGGCAACTGTATCTGGAGTTTCCCGCTATATTATGCTCATCCTCCACAAAGGAAAAGCCAGGATGAAAATATTCAATTTATCAAAAGTAAAAAGAAAAGGAAGTATGGATTCAAGATTGCTAATTTATCTGTTTTGGGAAAATTTTCCTTTGGACAGCCTGCTTCTAGACCAAATCTATACCTAAGGATGGTATCCTCATAATCGATATTTTGAAACATTAACATGCCTTTATTATCTTTACTGATATCTAGCTAGTGAAATGTTAAGTGTCAAATTTTGAATGATCCTTGTTGGTGGGTCATCCCGACCATTTATGTGTAATAACTAGACATTCACACTTACTACTTCGATGAATCTCAATGATATGGTAATTAAATTTTACACTTAACCTGTGAGGTATTTCCATTAGGCGAAAATGCTTCACTAGGGTACAAAGGGCAGGTTACTGTTAAAAGAAAAATCCTCACATAGTACAACTATGGTTTCAGCTTGTATATGTATGGTTGTCCTTATTCTATAAAAGTTACTGATAAGTACTTAGTCTTCTTGATTATAAGTTATGTTCTAACGACAAAAAAGGAACAATCCTAGCCCAAATAGTTTAGGCAAATAAAACGAAAAAATAAAGGAAGGTTCCAGTCTCAACTTAAAGCTTGTATTACAAATACATATTTCATTATTGTGTTGTATAAAGAACTGATGATCAATCGATTTGAATGAAAGACTAGGAATTTTCCTAGTTTTAATTTAGAGGTACTCTCGGTGAGAGAGTCGGTGGATAGAAAGAAAGTATGGAAACATTGGTGTTGCATGTTGTAAACCTTTTAATGAAATAAATGTCCCAGGATGTGACCCCTTTTGCTAGACATAGGCCAAGGATTAGGTGAACCATGTACATTTGTGTTTGTCTCATTTTCATGTGTCTGAATGTTTTACTTTCGTCACCTTGTTTTGTTCACATGTGATTTTGTTCCACAACCTTGTTAATTGCTTTTGCTCCTCTAGAAGATAATCCAGAAAAGTTATTATGATTTTGGTCCACACATAGTACTGTTTTTAAATGCACTATGATGATGAATACACTTATAGTTTCCAACCAAACCCCTAATAGATCAATGGTTGAATGTTTTGTAAAGATATGCTTTTGGTATGAATGGAAGTACACCTCGTACGATTCATTACTTAGAAATAAACCATGAGTAGATCACTTTGCTTAAGAGAGATCCATATTGTTCGTCAAAGGTTAATTGTTACACGTAAGCATTATACCATTGAGGGGATTACTTAATCATGTGAATACTAGAAGGCACAATAAGCATGTTTGGTGTTTGCATTGCAAGATGGATGTAAAATTGTCAAATGATTGTTTTACAATACGTGTTGTTCGACGTTATCGAATTTGATTGAACATGCTTCATAGGAATACCATGTAAACTATGCCACTGACATGATTGACTCATTTTGTAGTAACAGAAAAACAAAAATTAAAAGAAAAATTTACCCATTTTCCACACATAATGGCATCGAGGTCTAAGAGGTATTTTACAACATCGATTCTTTTTTGTGAAAAATAAAGGCAGTATGATGCGCATGTGCATTAAATACCAACAATTAAACAAGCTAACTATAAATAATAGGCACCCACATCTGAGGATAGATGACATGCTTGATCAAGTCAGAGAAGAAAAAATATTCTCTAATATTGAATTAAGGTCAAGACACCATCAAGTAAGGATCCGAGAAAAACCCCTAGTATAAGAAATGTTTCCTTTAGGAACTAGTATGGTCACTATGAATTTGTGTTAATTCCATTTGGGATAACTAACGCACTCACATATTTTATGTGCATGATTAACAATATCTTCCATAAGTACTTGGACAAATTTATATTAGTATTTCTAAATGGCATACTAATATCTTCTAGAAATGAGAAGGAGAATGAAGAACATCTCAATATTGTATTGAAAACTCTACAAGAGAATCACCTATATGCCAAAGTTAGTAAGTGTGATTTTTATAAACATAAAATCCAATATCAAGGCCATGTCATTTCATAAGAATGTATCACCCTAGATCCAAAAAAGATCAAATCCATCGAAGAGTTTCCTACACCTACATGTGTCTCAGATATCAGATCATTCATAGTATTTTTGAAATATTATAGGAAATTTACTGAAAAATATCTTGAATTTCCTACCATATGACAGCCTTGTAGAAGAAAGAATCAAATTCTTATCGACCGCAAAATGTGAAGAACATTTCCAAAAATTAAAACAACTATTAACTATTGCACCAATACTTAAAATTGTTGATCTCGATGGGGATTTAATTGTTTTAACAGACGTAAGAAAGGATGGGGTCGGGGGATTCCTTATGCAATATAACTATGTAATCTATTATGAGTCTCAAAAACTAAAGGAATGTGAGAAACATTACGCAAACCATGACCTTGGATTGGCTGCCATTATCCACGCATTGAAAATGTGGAGGCATTACTTGATGGGTAATAAATTTCTTTTTAAAACAGATAATATGAGTCATAAGTATTTTTTCGATCAGCGAGATTTAAATTCTAGACAAACCAGAGGGATGGCCTTCCTTAGTGAATACAATTTGGAGCTTCAACATATCAAACAAAAATAAAATAAAATTGGAAATGACTTAATTTATAAATTTCATATACTATATGAGGTAACATAAAGTCAAACAATATCTGATTTAAATTATGCAATCAATAAAACAAGTAAAAATGACCAATTTTACACAAAAATCAGTCCAAAAATGCAAGGAAATAAGTTGTTTCAGTAGAAAAAAGAATACAAAATCGATGAAACATGGTTATTATGGTCCAAAAAAAGACTACATATTCTATAAATAGGAAATATTAGGCTTGAAATATTGACAAAATTCCATAAGAATCCATATTCTAGACATCCAGGGTATCAAAAAATTATATTAACACTGTAAAAACATTTTTTCTAGCCAAAATTGAAATCTGCTATAGCATTATTTATTGCAAAATGTCAAGAATGTTTAGGCATTAATTATCATGAACGTTATCATAGGTTTTCCTAAAAGTGAGAAAAAGAATAACTCTACCATTGTGGTGGTAGATAAATTATCTAATGATGCACATTTTATTCTAGTAAAGTCAACTTATAAAGTTGTTCATATTGCATATATTTTTCTAAAAGAAAATTTTCGACATCATCATATATTTAAGACCATCATCTCTCATAGACATGCAAAGTTTACAGGTAATTTTTGGAAGTCATTGTTTTCAAGATTAAAGACAGTTAAATTTTAGCACTCCTTATCATCCATAGACTACAGATACAAAGAAAGAGTAAATAAGATACCTGAAGATATGCTCATAATGTATGTAATGAACAATCCCAAGAAGTGGGAAGATTACTTACACCTTACATAGTTTGTGTACAACAATGGTTATGAAATGTCAACGAAGATGAGCCCATTTGAGGCTCCCTATGGATAAAAGTGTAAAAAAATGGTTGCTTGGGACAACCCAAAGGATAGGATCATGTAAGGGACACACTTGCTAAAATATTTGGAAAAAATATTTACAAACGTATAGAAAAATATAAAGGAATTACACAATAGGCACAAAATTTATGCCAACAAGAACATAAAATATAAATAATATCATATTGGAGACCATCTCTACTTAAAAGTAAAATAAAAAAGAAGTTCCTTAATCTTAGGAAGATGCAGGAAACTAGCTCCAATATTTTTTGGGCCTTCTAAATTATTGGCCAAGAAGGGCTAGTAGCCTATGAACTTGAACTACCTGCTCATGTGAGGGTTCATAATGTTTTCCATGCATCATTACTCAAGAAATGTGTTCATAATACTAAACATGTCATTGATTGGTACTTGTGAGAGGTAGAACCGAAGGTGAATTTTTGTTAGTACCCCTTCATATACTGGACAAGAGACAAGTACAACTCAGGAGGTAAACCACTGTCGACTTGAAAGTACAATGGAAGCATTACATGCCTGAAGAGCACACATGGGAGAATGAAGCTACATTGAAATCTAATTACCCCACATTCATTCAAAGTTTCATTTGAAAATGCTAACATAGAGACGGTGTTGTTCTAAGAGGGGTGGGATGTAATATCCCAAAAATAAAGATTATTTCCTTTTATTTTTTCATGTAATCATTTAATAATTGTCGAGCTATGAAGATATGGAACACTTAGATTATTTTGGAAACACTCAATGGTGTTGACTAACAAACATTAATAAATGATGGAGCACCAAAGACTATTATTTGAAGTGGTGTTGAGCTTAGAGTTTTAGAAAACTAGAACTATTGTTGAGTTATGTGTTGAGCAAGCCTAAGCTCTAGAGAAATTAGAATCTTCATGAATTATTGAGCTACAAACAGATTTACATTTATTAAATTTTATGATAGTTATATCGTTTTATGATTTCTAAAGACTAAGTGGGGATCTCAGTAAAACAAGGATAGAGAATGCAAAGAGATCATAATGGTTGAGTAGTTGATAAATAAAATTAACGAGATGATAGGATTTAATGTTATTTTTATTTAATCAATTACGAAAGTTTTATTATATATAATTAAACTATGTGAGTTTAAAATCAAATAATTAAATAAATGTAAATACAAAACACTTAGTTTGACTAGAAACTAAATAGAGTGATTAAACCTAAATGGTATAATCCATTTTTCTCAATAAATATTATAAATAGTAGAGAGAGGACGTTGCAAGGGAAATGATCCCTAGTTCACTGGAGGGTTTAACCGTAGGTCTATTGAGAGCTCAAATTACAAAAGGGAGATTATGGTGTCTCCAAGGAAGATTGGGAAGGGAAGAACTTATTTTAATATTCTAGACAGGGTTGTTAAATAGACATTGTGACTAATAAACTGGTTAGTTAAGAAAGTTAGCAAATTTTCCCTAAACCTTCTAGGATCTCTTTCATTCTCAGTTCAGCTCAGGGTGACATGTTGAGACGAACTAGGAATGGTTCAAGGTCTATGATTGGGGGGAACATGTCAAATCCCAAATCAATTGAAAAGGGAAGTGGAATGATAAGTAATTCATAGTTGTTTTCTAATGTATGTATTTATACTAACTTGGCTTAATTAATATAAATTATATTGATTATCTTATTTGTTCAATAATGATTACAATTTTTGTAGATCGTATATTTTATTTTGTGTCTCTAATTTTCAATATCTTTATTATTGAGATTTAAACTTACATTTTATATGTATATAGACTACATATAATTTTATATAGTAATATCTTTTATTTCAACTTTTTTTATTTTGGATGGCATTCAATTTCTGATAGAAATACGCACAATACTAAATTTGAATAAATATCATAGACTATTACTAGTCTAGGGAGAAATATCTCCATAACCCTAACTAGGTAGAGGATCTTAATGTTAGATCTCGAGGACAAACCTGTAAAACCTAGAAAGGTTAATAATAGACATATAGATAATATAAATATGTATTCAATCCCTTTAGGAACCTATTAAAAGCATAAAATCCCTAAATTAATAAGATGCAATCATTATCCACACACTAGAAAAAAATAATTAAGATTCATGTAACTTGGATTTGTACACATCCAACATGGTATTAGCTAGAAAAATATGAATTTAAATAACCAAACTTTCCATAATAAAAAAAATAAATATAGAAATTCATTCCACTACCCATTCATATAAAATATATTAAAAACGATATCATATATTAAATTTAAATCAGCAACAGTTTCCAAATGGAGAATCAAATGCCATAAGAATAGACACTGTGTATAAAATACAGTCACTTACAAATGAAGGTATCACTCCAGATTTCATATCCAAGGACAAAAATTATAAATAACACGCTCCGCTAATAGTTTATAAAATTAGTACCAATCCATATAGTATCGAAATAAAAAATAAGTTAAAATCTAAATCGCAACCAAAGATGTAGATTTTACACTCATCAAATTAAGTAGAATTGTTCACATTTTCTACAACATAGGGTTTACGAATGGCTTAGATATGGATAATTTCAAACAAAGGAACTACACATTCTTGAAATCACAAGGAACTTTACGCAATCCTATAAATCATATTACCATTGCATATCCTTTTCAAGGATTCTTGATTCAATCAATTAAAAAGTTCATTCCTTATTCAAATAGATCGCAACCATAGTCACATTTTGTTGAAGGATAAATCTACTCAAGCGAGTTCAATCCAAATCTCTCTATTCCAAGTGGATATCGAACAAATCAAGTAAATAATACTAAACAAATTTCCTAGATCAGTCAATATACAAGATGAAGAGATGTGTACCTTTTCTCAGATCTATAAGTCTTCTCCTCCATGTTTCTCTAAGCTATATGACTTCATAGCTTTATCTGCAAAACCTTATCAAAGAGACTAAAAAAACAAAGGGTAAAAGAGTACATAGATATAAGCTGATCTAAGCTAACAGTTAAGGAAGAAAGATCTAAATACCATTAACACAACAACAAATTTATGGAAAACGTTTTGTCCTTTTGTGATCAAGGAAATACATAGAATTACATAGGCAAAGAACATCACAACCTAACCTTAACGATGTGATCTTCCATCCGCAAATTAAATCCAAGCCTCAAAAGGATGATAGTATCCTCCCAAAGGATGATAGGGATCACCTAGAAATTCCACCAGCATCAGAGTACCATAGTCCTTCCTCCCTTCACAATGGAGATAGGGTTCAATTTATAAGGATAAAGGGATAAAGGAGGTTGAATATTAGGAGGAGAGTTATAAGGGTTCCTCACATTAAGTCATAGAACCGAATTCCACCTCACCTCGAAGCTAGGGATGGTCCTCCACCTCATCCACCTTCGAGAAGGGAAACAGAGTTTCTAATTTTTCCCTCTAAACACCCCTAGCTCAACTTGTTGTAGGAAATATAGTGCAAGAGAGGGGCTGATGCATCTTCCATGAGGGGAAAGAGTGTCAGTGGCACTCCTTGACAAGGAAGAAAGAGTTCCAGTAAGGTGTTGGTTCACATTTCCTGAGGAGGACGAGTGCCAACCTTCCTAGAGGGTGAAAAAAGGGGTAGGAACAACCTCATAATCAATCAACTTTAGCTAGGAAATATTTAGGGATTAGGAACAAGGTAGACACATGGATCAAGATGAAAATGCTTCATTGTAATAGAATTCCCCCCAAAGCATGAAGTTAGAGGAATGTTATAGGTGAATTCTTTGCGAAGTTAAAAAATCGAAGGAAAGAATGTTGGTTGGAAGACGATGTAGTACAATTGACTCAAATCTCAAATGATTGAATACAAGGTGATCTATGTAATATGAATCAAAACAAATCCATCACAACCTGGGAAAGAAATTAATAAACCCAGGGTCTTCAAACTAAACCCGCAACGATACGAATCTAACCATGTGATTACAATGTATTAACGTCGAACATGGTAGAAACCACTTGATTACCAGTCATTAATATAAACTTTTAACAAGCATCAGAGAAATCATCGTTGATGTCAATGATTCCCAAGGTATCTTAGTAAATTCTTCCATGTGTGAATAAATGACTTGAAGTTGAACACCTAGTATAATACTTGAATAAGGAGGAAATGATGTAAAGTCATGCTAAAATCAATGTAACATGCCATTAAGGCATGCAGTACCAAGGTACATGTATTGGTTTCTAATTATAACACCTAGATGAGGTGTTGAAGTTGACAGGAATAGAATAGTCAAAGGAGGGCCATTATGAACACTCCATCATTGACATAAAACACAATCATAGATGTTTTAGTGTAAACTAAAAAGCAGAGTGATATACGAGATTGACTCAGAGATGGCCAACATGATAGAAGTTATACTGACTCGAGAGAGTGAGGACCAAATTTATCTTGAACATGGGCATGGAATAACTTGGAAGTACTAAATTTGAATAGACTAATACCTATCCTTTAATGCAAATGATGGTGGGATATTTCATTGATAACTCAAACGAACAAGAAGACTCAAGGAATTAGAAAGACTTGAAGACAAATGGATTACCCAAAAACTGAGTGCATTTGCAGATGAGTGCCATGTTCAAGAGTGGCTGTGTACTACCGTAATCAATACAAAACACCATCTCTTCCCTTATTTTCCCCATCATTAAGGATGAGTACATTTTTTTTCTTTACGAGTTCAAAGAGGGTAACAAACACTCATTAAAGCTCATCAAGCGATGAGTCCATTCTTATATGTTTTATGAACATTATAAAGGAGTGGTTCATTACTAGAAAAGGGTCCTTGATAATTTGATTTTGTGAGTCTGACAAAAGTAGAATCCTTTGTCGTTTCATGTTGAGAGATTCTGAAATGACTACGAATACTCCATGGTGGAATTTTCAGTAAATTTAGCCCCTGAGGCCTGAAAAAGTATAAACTAGTTCCCAATAGAACTCTTTTAGTCATGATTTGTTGGACTATACCTATTTCATAAGTACTATCCCTTGGTCCAAAAAAGGGGTAAATGATCACCATGAAGACGACTCTTCAGGTCCTTTTACGAGATTGAAGAAGAAAATTTCTCTCGATAATCTTTCCACATTTTAAGAGTATGAAAAGAGCTTAAAGATGAATCTATTAGGGTTCTTTTTTCGTAATCACATTTTAATGAGTCTAGAAAGTAGTAAAAGTACACTTGATACCTCTTCACTGAGTTTTTAATAAGCACGTCGAAGGTATAATAGGCACTCGAAATATTTTTCACGTTTGCATCCAGATCTCGAAAAAGAGATAAAGTAAGCTCAAACCAATTTTCATGTTTTAACCAGAGTACAAAAAAATGAAAAGTAATCTCAACACCATATTTATGTTTTTAATGAGCTTGAACATCTGTTGAAAGAATGCTTAGGGTGTCTGCTTCTTTTTAACAAGGTTGACATAGAATAAGGATTATGCTCAAAAGGTCATTCCATGGTTTAACTAGCTTGAAACTAAAATAAATTATGCTCAAAATGACTCCCATTGACAAGTGATTTCCCAACATGATATATAGTGGTTGGTACATGTCCCTGAGTATAGCTGTGAAGTATCTTAATTCCAATATAGAGTGGCAGTGTACATGCCTCCCAAGATCCGTTTCGTCTACTTTACAAGTAGATGAAAAGAAGATTCAAAAATTGAGTCTTAACACAATGGAAGAATTTGTTTAATTTTTTAACGAGATTGACATGAAATAAGAACTATCCTCAAGTTCACTTGTTTAATTTTTACATGAGCTTGAAACAGAAAATAAATATGCTTGTGGGAACCTATTACATTTTTACACAAGCTTGACATAAAGAATAATTATGCTTGAGGACATCCGGTTTCATGTTTTAATGATCTTGACATAGAATAGGAACTATGCTCATCAGCATCTATTTCATTTTTTAATGAGCTTGACACATAATGGGAACTATGCACACAAGAATTTATAAGACAACATCATGTCCAAATGTTGGTGGGTTTCCTCCTAACTAGAGACATGCCCCCAAATATTCCTCATGGGGATAAGAAACTATGGCTTTCAAACAACAGAACTTTTTCATGATGTTCAGAGGTAAAAGAAACAAAATTTGAAGGGGAAGGAACCACAAGAACATGTGGGACATTCAGGGAATTCTGATGACTAGGAGTCATATGGTGTTCATGTTTAACAAAGGAAAGCTAATCAATGGTCACAATATTCCCATCAAGGGAAAAATACATCACTGTGAAGAGTGTAGACACTAGATCTTTCATGGTGTAACCATAATCATACCCAAGGAGTAGATTAAAATCTAAGGGATCTTGGACTACGATAACATCGATTAAGATAGTTTCCCCTCCTGAAGTGATAGGAAAATGAGGAAGGATCCCTAAAGGTGTAGTAGGTCTTGAATTAAAATCTAGTATCTAATCAGTGGCTGGAACAAGTAGAGGAGAACCTATGTATTTCCAGGAAGTTGAGGATAGAATGCTAACAGAATCCCCTTCGTCAACAGTTGTGCATATTATACTCTCAATGGTAACTCACAAATATATCTGGAAAGGAACACTCGAATGAAGATGATATTCTGTTAGATTACTCCAGTCAAAGTAAATAGCCTCATTACTTGGAGAGGGTTATGTTGAAAGAGACATAATTTCCTCTTGCATAGAACAATCAGAACTAACTATGAGAACTTTGATAGGTTTCAATTCACTTTCAACTAGAAGATAGGGACAAGATGAATACTATGTTGAAGCGACTGCTTCAATATTAACACTCTTTGATGAAAGAGTTTGGATCAGGTGGAAATGACACCAACTCAACCACTTTAAATTCACTCTCCGAAGGAAGATTGGGACACACTACCTGTTCTTCACTCTCTAAAAATAGAGTGGGATCGACCGAGGATGGAACTAAATCAACCAATTTATCATCCAATGGGATGTCAAGGGACAACTTATGATAACCTGCTGTAATCCATTGCCAAGGAACAATAATATATTTCAACAACTTAGAAGCTCCATCCATGAGAGGACATAGGTAAGTAAGGTGCATGTCCTTACATAGAAAGCAAGGATATTCGGCCTTTTGATTTCAACTCTTAACCATAGATTCACTAGTTGATGAAGTATTAACAGTATGAATACCAGAGAATGATGACATGGGGTTTTGGGAAGCCTCGGACCACACTTCTAAAACCTGTGAGAAACCATGACAATCTTTGAGAATATGGTCATCTTTGCAAAGTCTACAAGGTAACATAGGTTTACGAGGTTTTCTTGCGGGAAATTCAATACTCTCAACACTATGATCAGTGGCTAATGGGTTTCCAACATGACAATCATAGGTTGGAGCTATGACCTTATGCTTAGTTTTCTTCTTCTTAGCCTTCATTTTCATCTTATTCTTACCCACCCATTTACTAACATCATATTTTTCAACAGGTTAAGAGGAAGAAGTGGAATTTGATTCAACATTCGAGGAAGAAGGAGAAGGGTTAACATGAGATCGATGCTCATGCAAGGAAGGACCTTGAAGGGATGATTTTAAGGAACCATACTGATTTAAAAGTGTATAAATGTTGGCGAATATTACCAATTCTTAAAATGCCAACTATAGAATGATTGGCAATATTTAAAAAAAAAACTTTAATTTCCAAGGATTTTATATTGTTTATATAATAATTTGGTGATTTTGAGGGTGAAAACATGTTACCCCATCAAAATTGGGCAAAATGGGGCTTCAAAAAATGCAAAATGGTGAATCTTTTTTGGGAGAAAAACATGGAAAAATAGCCCACTAGGATAAAATTCGCCCCTAAAATTATCCCTTCTTGATCCGACACAAAAGGTGCATTTTGTATAATAGGATTGGAGAATAAACACACATGTAATCCTATAGGAAATTCAGGAAGACTCAAACTATCCATGAAGGGAGGACAAACAACTCCAGAAGGAGGAGAAACAAACGACATACCCTGAAAACGAGTATCTTGGTTGGCGGTCCCAAGAGATTCTTCCATATCTAAACTCTCTTAGAATGTCTGAAGTACCACACAAATGAAAAAATTCTCAAGTATAAAACTATCAAGCCAACTATATGAATAGGAGTGGATGAATAGTCAGGATCCTAACGGTATTATCAACTCACCACAACTCAACTCACTATATATCATAGGGTCCAACAATAAAATGAAACAAATGAGGATTTGGACCATATCTTTTCCTGAATACTCGACTACCTATATCAAATGTGCATAGTAACATCCCTGAGTATTGTTCTCGGTGTATTGTGATGCCAAGACATTCAAAAGCTTAACCTAGTTGGTCATAGGAATCCTAAGAGGATCCCCCAATATACACTACGTATGGGGGAGATCAACGCCATAGTGGTGTTTTCTAATGTGCAAGCACTCGACAAGAACCTTTTGATATACTACTAATTGCATGAAGTACTTTTGTATATAACCAAAGGTACGTGAAAATCCATTCCATATATTGGTTGGTACGTGGAAGAACTGCAATGCCTCCAGATACAGTGCAGGAAAACAACGACAGTTTCCATGCTTAAAGACATCAAAACACGTCCCCAACTTACAAACAATTCCTAAATGATTTTAATCCTAAGGTAGTGTTAATTTTATCTTATGTGGTTAAGTGGATGCATGAGGTGTATATAGGAAATGTAAAAAGAATGCAAACCCTAGATACATCATGATGCACATTTCTCTTTTAATGAAAACTAAGGTGGGGAAAGACCTTTCTTTTCAAACCAACATGAACATGAGCAACAAAAAAATGAAGAATTCCTTCCTGGAGTGCACTAATTCTAACTTTCTATAGTAATAGTCAAAAAACACATTGATGTCAAAGATGGGACAAAACTTAACAATGTATAAAACAAAGGAGCGAAGCACTTTGACTTTCAAATGCATATATGAAATTGAAACTTGATAACTAAAATCTTTTCATATCTATAAACATAAAAAGAGAGAATACATACAACACTCTAATCATTCAGAAATCAAAAGGAAAATGTCAAGCATCCAAACAACTCCAAAACAATCAAGAATTGCTTCAAATCTACCAAAATGCAACCAAAATTCAATGATTAGGGGTGGGGGAAGGGTTTGCAAATCAGATCTAACAATATGAACAGATATGAAAAGATCAGGTAATGTGATTAGGGATGGAAAGACTGACCCACTAGGTGGGGGATTGAAATTTCCCTCCACAACCAAGTCACTCACTTTACTAGAAAAACATCCCAAATTCAACAAAAAACATACCAAACCCAAACAATGTTGGTCCTAAGGGGTGAATGACTATCATATGCAGCCTACAAACCATAATTAATCAAACTAAAACCTAAAAATGAAGGAAATATGAGTTAATATCTGAATTTTTAAGGGCTGGCGCACCCTACTACATTGCATGAGAGTGCCAGAGAGGGGCTTTTGCACTTAATACACAGGAAAAGAGTTCCAGTGGAATGCTTAATTTGAAGGGAAAGGGATCCACCAAGATAGTGGCACTCAGTATACACTACCCAGGTGTGCTAGAGGGCCATGGAGGCTATATCTGCCAAGCGAGAAGGTCTAGAGGCCTGCTGCTAATCCCAGAAAGAGTTAAGGAGGTTCAAAAAACTATTCAAAGAAACAATTTAAAGCAGAGAGGGTCTCTAGAGGATGGAAAATGGATTGATAAAGAGACATAAAATCAACAACAATATAAATTGCATCTATGTTTATCCTTCGTATGGCCACCAAATTTATTAGTGGATAAATATACTCAAGAAGACTCAAGCCAGATGTCCCTAGTCCAAGTGGATCTAGAACAAATCAAGTATAGAATAGTAAACAAATTTCCTAGATCAGTAAATATCGTGGATGAAGGGATGAGTACCTTTCCTCATATCTATAAGTCTTCTCCTCCTTGTTTCTCCAAGCTCTGGGCCTTCAGATCTCTAGTTACAAAACCTTATCAAAGAGACAGAACAAACAAAGGGTAAAAGAATACATAGATATAAGATGATCTAAGCTAACAATTAAGGAAGAAATCTCTAAATATGATTAACAAAAAAAAAATTATGGAAAGAGTTTTGTATTATTGTAATCAAGGAAATACATAGAATTACATAGGGAATGAACATCACAACCTATCCTTAATGCTACAATATTCCATCCAACCATCAAATCCAAGCCTCCAAGGGATGATAGTAGCCTCCCAAAGGATGATAGGGATCACCTAGAAATTCCACCAGCATAAGAGTATCATAGTCCTTCTTCCCTTCACAATGGAGAGAGAGTTAAATTTATAAGGATAAATGGATAAAGGAGGTTTAACATTAGGAGGAGAGGGATAAGGGATCCTAATATTATGTTAGGGAACCGAATCCCACCTCACCTAGAATTTAGGGATGGTCCTATGACTCATCCACCTTCAAGAAAGGACTCGAAGCTTCCAATTTTTCCCTCTAAACACACCTGGTGCACCTTGTTATAGGAGGCAGAGTAGAAAAGAGGGGTGGGGACACCTTGCATGAGGGGAAAGAGTGTCAGTGGCACTCCTTGACAAGGAATAAAGAGTGCCACAAAGGGGTTGGTGCACCTTTCCTTAAGAGGATGATTTCCAGCCTTCCTAGATGGGTGAGGAAGGGGTAGGAACAACCTCATACTAAACCAACTTTATCCATGGAAACTTTAGGGATTAGGCACAAGGTTGACACATGGATCAAGATGAAAATATTTTGATGTAACACACTTCCTTTTCTAATGTTGGCAGATGTTGGTCCTGGGATCGAATATGGAAAGGAATTGAAACCATTACTGAAGCACAAATCATGTTGCCATAAAACATTCTTGAGCTTAGGATAAAATCCCATCAATTCTACAAGACAAATAAGGGAAGAGTAAATCTCCATGAATCACTTAGGGTCATGCTATCAACATTGACCAAGGATCAAATATCATAATCTAAACAAAAAAAAGGTAAACATAGAATCAGAATCAAGTCACATAAACACCTGCATCAGTACTTCCAATAAAAAAATACATAGATCCATTAAAAACACGTAGAACCTACCCAAGGGAATACACATAGCTAGGAGAAATATATTTACAATATTATTTATACAAATTGTGGCTAACATTTTTTTAAAGCCAAAATATATGCCCAACTTAAAAAATGAAAATTAGAATGCTATTAACCATTCATTACACAGGAGTTAAATTCCTTCAAATAAATACATCTGCAATACCAAAATAAATCCAAAAAGTTTCTTCAATAAATATAAAGCATTGAAGTTTTAGAGACTTTAGTTTTCCCATCCACGATTTATGCCCAGAAGGACACAACTTTCATAATAAATAATAAAAAATGTATACATACATAAAACCCACACATGAGTCATCGAAACATCTCCCAACATCCACCACATCCCCATAAAACTGTTTGCCTTGTCTCACGATTGCGAATAATAACAAAAACTACCTCAAAAACCCCATGTTACTCCAAGTGGCATTGCAACCCCTACTAGGAATTGTTATCATCAAACATAGGTAGAAGAATAAAAAACATATCTTTCAAGCCACCTCTCCCATGAATGTAAGTTGGACAAAATAATCATATAGATTACTCGTAATCCATGCTAAGTGAAGAAATCCCTAATCCTCATGCCCCAATCAAAATGAGTTGGAAGTCGATAAGAGTCAATATCAAATATTAAGACTCTACCAGGACTTAAGGTGAGTAGAAAGAGGAAATACATGAGCAAAGTATTTCTTGATTGAACAACAAAACTTAGAAAAAACAACTCAATGATCTAAATCATTTTCAAGACCATATGAACATAGCAATACAATCTCTTACTCAACCTTACATAACCATATAGACTCAAAAGTGTGGCATACATTAGAACTAATAATTCATGGGAGTAGGTAAAACCCCTCGACCTCCCTCTTCCCTTCATGCAATGTGAAAAACACTAAATTGAAAAGAAGTGTAGTTTCTTTGGGAAAGTTATCAAATCCCAAGTACATCGCTTTAATTACAATGTCAACATGGAAGACCAGTAACCATGTAGAGCTTTCATTTTCACATGAGCATAATAAAAACCCCAACAAACACTGCATTAAATTTTGCACTATGGTATTACATAAACCAATCGATATTGTCATAAAGGTCTAAAAATATCTATTTTATAACCATATAAATGATAGGGAATGCATATGGGTAAAAGCATGGTAATGTGTCTCACTTTGCAAAAAGAAAATTTGTTCTGTTTTTATAAAATTATTTAAAGTATTTATTATAAAAATTATAAAATGTGCCTTAAAAATTAAAAAAAAATATTTTTAACAATCACTTACATATTATTTCCATATTGATATGAAAATATATTGATTTTTATGTCTTAAAATGATACTTTTTGGGGTCGCGCTTTTACGTACACATGAAAATTATTATTTATATTGATAATTTAATAATAATTAAAATATACCATAAAATAAAATTAAAAAATATGTACAACAATCTTAAAAGTGTCTATAAAAAAACCTGTTCAAAAAAATTGGAATTAAAAAAGTAAATGAAGATAGATATGGGGGGTCATGGTTTTGCAAGTACTTATAAGATGCCTGAAATAATAGTAATGACCTTTAAAGAAAATGAAATAAATAAGATAAAATAATTTTTTTAATTTAAAAAGAAATACCATACAATAGCTCATTCATAATGAAAACTTTTGTTTCATTACATCATTATCTAATTCTTGATGGATTTGTAGATTTCTAAACAAATACTTTTAGTTCATAAATTTTGTCGCCACAAAAGGGGAAAAAGTGAGACACATTACCATGCTTTTACCCATATATAAATAAGATTCACAAAGGTGCAAGGATAGCCACATTACATTGGAATGCACCATTAAAATGGACCTACAACCATAGCATAATAATATTATGCCAAGATTACCCAAGCCACTAAAACAAATGTTGTATAATCATCATATGGGGTACCAAAGGAATATATTCCTTGGTTACAAAAGTTAGGCATAGTTTTAATAATATGGCATTAACATAAATGTTATCCTTGAGCTATTAGGGCTTAACAAGAAATTGAAACCCCATCCAGATCAAGACATAACTGAACCTACAATAATATAAGAATGAATTATATTAGCCAATATGCTAGGTAAAGTTGAGGCATTCTACGGGCCAATAACCATTGAAATGAGAAGGGAATCTCTCAAAATAAGACAATAACCCACATAAACATTATAAATCATGAAAAACTAGATTAGCTTATAAAGTAGAGAAAATCAACCAAGTCCATATAGTTCATGATAGAAAAATAATAAGAGTAATAAGACAAATAAATGATGCCATTTCTCATATCATTGTAGGAGAAATAATAAGACATTCAAGCAGTATAAAAATACAAGTAATCGCATTTAACCTAGTGCTGAAGTTAATTTACGAGGTATAAGGTTAAAACCAAGCAAGAGTGAAATTTTCATATGTTATATAGTTACTCAAATGCCCTTATGATTTGTTTTTTAGAGTGTATTTTTAGGGACATTCCATAGTGGATGGTGAAGGGTATTTCCTTTAAGAGGAAATACTATTAAGCCTCAAACGATAGTATCTAGACCATTCCTTCTTTTTCCTACCCCTTTTGCAACAATTTACACTCTCTAAAGAATGAGAGTGGTGACCTCGACACCAAGTTTGTAGAAAAGAGAGGAAGAGTGCACATTAAAAGATATACCAATGGAAGTAGTTGGTGGAGATCACAGACCTCACCATTGAAATAATCCAGCATATCATGAAGAAAACTGCATCTAGGGATGCAAACTAAGAAGCAACAATGCTAGCACCAACACTGAGGCCAATAAAAAATTAGACATTAGGAGCCCTTCAGAAGGAAAAAAGAAAACTAGATAGATTTGGAAATATGTAATACCCACGTTTTGCTAAAAAGAAATATGTGTAAACATAATATTCCATGGTGTTTATACCCAAACCATGAAGAGATATAGGATTGATCTTCTATAGAAACAACTACAATGTTTACGCAAAAAATAGATCATAAAATTGATTGGAATGCTCTATTGAACCAAGGACATAGATTTCTCAGAGCCACCTAAAGCCTAGAAATGCCTCCATTCCAACCAATTTTAGATTTGAGTGATATTGAACTAAAATAGATCCATATCACACACACAAGGGTGGAACCATGTTATTCGCATGATCTTATAATTGGAATTGTAGGGTTATAGCACCTCTCATGATAGACTCGGGGTTGTACCTTTTTGATATAATAAAGAAGTACTTGAATTGATTAAATTACAAAGAACTAAATATATTTATACAAGTTAAAAAACTCTAGTATCAACTAAGAATAGTTGGGTGGGTATAGACTCTTACATACTCTTACAACTCACACTTTGTAACTCTAGTACTAACTATGTTTCAAAATACCAACACCAACAAGAATATCGCCAATGCAGATCAATATGAGGTAATAAAAAATTGAAATCCAATTATATCATAATGAAGTGGTTATACATATGATGGAATTTTCATCATTCCAATTGTTTTTATTTTTAATTAATTACAATTTATGTCTTATGTTTTGTTAATGCTCCTTTTCATGACCAAGGAGAATCCAAAAACCTACAATGACAAGAAATTGAGATATGCAATTATGAACTTTGTTATAGAAAGGCATGATTCTAGTGCTATCACTCTTTCATGGTTGTCCCATTGTTAAACAATCACTAAGCAAAGGACAAAATAGTGCAACATTTGGACAAAGTGGGAACTCCCACGGGAAGCAAAAACTTATAACACAAGTATATAACTATATCATGTATATCACATATGTATATAACATCATGTATAACACAGCTAAAATTATTATTACTGAAACTTGTGCAACATAGGAAATATGTCATCAGCCTTCATCAATAACATCAAAACTATCTTCGACTGGAGGTCGAGGGTCTCATGAGAGGAGGCACAATAGGGTGTGTAGGATGACATGAGATCTCACGCTTGGCCCAGGTGGGGTGGGGGCTATGAACCCCCCGGCCAGGCATGGCGGCGGCTCCAGCCAGAAACTAAGGGGCGCCCGAGATCAATGGAAGCAAGGATGGATTAGGGGAGGGAAAGAGATCTGGGATGGGAGGATGTATCCCAAGAGCCCAATCAATCCCATCGATCCAGATCCAGTCAGAGTCAATTCAGGACAAAATAGAGATGTGGAAGGAGAAGGCCCTAATTGGAAAATTTGTAGGGATGTGGCCGAGTGAGAAATATCTTGTCCGTTGGTTCAGAGCACCTGGAGCCCAAAGGGGCATTATGACCTGCAGCTGGGGGCCAAGGGTTTTTTTACCATAATTTTTTTCAATGAGGACTAGGATAGGATACTGGGAGGGGGGATGCATTTTTTCTTTTTTGCTGGGCTCTATCTGCGGCCATGGAAGGAACGGTTTAACCCTGATTCAGAGGATTTGACTCTAGCCCCGGTATGGATCCGCCTGGTAGGGATACCTGGGGAATACTGGGACATGGAGATTCTGTAGGACATTGGGAACTCTATAGGGAATTTGTGAAAATTGCTAAGCAAACCCATCTCCAAAGGTACACCACCTTTATCCAGATCTATGTATATATGGATCTCTTGAAGGACCTCCTTGCGGCTATTAGTCTGAACTAGGATGATGAGGAATGGATCCAACAAATTGAATATGAGTAGTTTTCCTTCCAGTGCAGGATCTTCCATTAGTACAGGAACTTTAGGATAAATTGTCCTAGGGGGCACCAGGAGAAGGCTGAACAGGCCCCAGAGGAAGCTCCAGGGATTGAGGGTTTCACTCAGGTCAAGAGCAGGGGGAGGGGTAGAGGGAATGAAGGGAAAAAGCAATGTAAGGATGGAGCGGGGAAGATGGGGGGAATTTCAAAACTCTTCGATATCTTGAGAGAAGTCTCAGAGGTACAGCCACAAGAGGATGAAATGGTGGGCAAAGGCCAGGAGGCCGAGATGCTGGAGGTGGAAGATGTAGTTAGCAGCAATGGTCAGCTAGTCACCATGGAAGCGTACGAAGCCAAGGACATGGAGTTAGGGGATTTGGTTCTGGATTCCCTGGAAGCAGAATGCAGGAAAGATGGATCGGGATATGTCCCTAGAGAGCAGATCGAGCTCTTGCAACAAGCAATTATCCATTCTAAAGCGCACACGGATCTGGGCATAAGCACGGAAGGGAAGAAAGGCAGAAAAAGGAAAACACCAGAGCAAGATCAGAAGTGGGGAAGGAAATCAAACAAGCAAAGGATAGCTGAAATAGGAGTCACGCTGATTGAATTAGGCCAATATCCCATGATGAAGGCAGCCTTTTTTTAATCAAGAAATGTTTCCTAATGAAGGTAATGACCTCGAATATTAGGGGGTGTAATCACCCAAGGAATATTTGGAACCTAGCAAGAAAGATCAAGCAAAAAAACCCAAATATTCTTTTTTTACAAGAGACCAAATGTAGCTTTGAGTCAATGCATCATATTGGGTAGAAGATTTGGAAAGGCAGCTAGGTAATGGATTTAGATGCGGATGGTATTAAAGGGGGTATAGCTATCTTATGGCGAGATTGCGAGGTGGATATCATGGGATGGTGAGCCGGGCATTTTTCCCTGCTGGTTGAATACCCAATCTGGGGTTTAGAGATTACAGGGACAATCGTGAACATCTATGGGCCAAGTGCCTTCCTGCAGAAGTAGGAGTTCGTCAATCATCTAAGATGTCTTAGCGCATCGACATCAGATGAAAACTGGATAATAGGAGGGGACTTCAATCTGATTACCTCGCTCAGGGAAAAAAAGGGGGGAAAACGAATGCTAGAAAAATATGAGGATGAATTTAGGGAAATCGTTGCCAATAGCACCCTCATGGATCTAGAAACGGGGGATGGATGGTTCACCTAGACCAACAGAAGAGGCGGTGATCACTTGGTGGTCTCGAGACTTGATCGTTTCTTGGTGGCTAAAAGTATAGTGAGGGGGATAGGAGAGATAAGGGAAAATGTGATCCCAATAGCAGGCTCTGATCATTGGCCCGTGTGTCTAAGCTGGGAAGGAACAACGAATTGGTTACCAAATTTTTTTGGCTTCAAGCAATTCTGGCTAGAACACAAAGACTTTAAGGGTTTAGTAGAATAGTGGTGGTAGGAGATGGCTGACTTGTGGAAATTGAACCCAGGTGTTAGAACAATTACACTCACAACAATTGCCCATTACACATGCAAATTACTCACAAAAGGAAACTGAATATGGAGCAGAACACTAATCTGTATTGAATAAGTGTAAAATAGTCAACCCTATGAAGTCATAGGCTGCTAGAATAAATAATTACATGAGAGACTTGAATGCATAAGGATTCCATTCGAATATGGTCAAAACAAGGCTTACTAAATCTAAGCAAATCCCCCATAGGTGCATAAAGCAGTTTCCAAAATTGTCCAGGAGATCATGAATTGGAAAAATCAATTAGGCAAGCTAATAGATGGTGGAAGGACAACTCATACATTCTTTTCATAGGAGAAAAAAGTGGAGGATGATGAGGACAAAAAACAAGTTAACTTCACCTAGTCAAACATTCCCAATTGCCTTAAAACTTAGAAAAAGTAGGCAATAAAGCAGAAAAAGCAGACATGCACTAGGGAGGCCAAGAATAAAGCAGATTTGATTCCAACAGGTTTCCCAAGTGCTCCATGACTCAAATTTAGCAATTTTGACCAATATGGATGTATGGAGGACAACTTGCATAAGGTGGAATATGGAAACTAGGCAAATAAGAAAAAAATTGGATTAATTAATGTCTAAGGTATCTAACTAAGTATTGATTATTATAACACCCCCCTTAAGCCTGACTTATGAGTAAAATATCAGAAAATTATAGGGCCTAGCAACAAGGCTTAGTCAGCCTTTGGATACTGCATGTCCATTTAACCAAGGAAAGAGGCAAAAACCCAATGGGAAAAATCCTCCCTTAAACATGGACAGTAAAACAAAATTTTGGAAATCTTGTCATCACTCATGCTTCACGGCATGATCAGCAATCCCCAGTAGTGATTTGAGATTGATGAATTTCTTCTCACAAAAATTTTTGGTGAAGATATCTGCTACTTATTCTGTAACGTCCCCCAAAACTATATTGTTGTTGAATTAAGAAAATGGGGTAAAAAAAATTTCCATTTTTTTTTCTTTTTGTTTATTAAAGCTTTACACCATCCAAGTAATGTGCTTCCTAAATAGGAGTCTGCAAAAATACGCTTACTAACTTTTCCATTCATCAAACCTTTATATTGCATTCATACTAACATCACCATGAACAATTAAACATGCACAACATAAAAGTACAAAGGACGAGACAACCATATTCACGTGGTTCACCTCGTCCACGACGCTACGTCCACCAATTTATTTTCTTTTATTACTTATGGGGGAGTAGTTACAATTTCATGGTACATCCACATCCATGGCCGGTTCATCTTGCCTGAAGTCTCCTCAGAGAGACGTTTGCAACTCGAAATTGCCTTCTTTATTACAACTCATAAAAATATTTTACGTTTCCTTAGACATATGAAAAACTTTGTCTTTAAACCAACATTTCATAACTGAATTTGGCATTAATCATCACACCTTTTTAAGGTATGCCCTGTTGAAGTAAAATATTAACATCTTAAAAGTAAATAGCATATTCAAAATAAAACCCTAAACTTAGCATTGCCAAAACAGACGGTATAGCGATGCTATTGCAATGTCTGTCATTCCATTATCTAAATTTTTAACCTTAGTCTAAATACTGAATCGTACAAGACATAACAATTTTGTGGTCAATTTTCTATGCAACCATTGCAGCAATTGTACCAAACAAATCTCCACCCCACATCAAACACAACAAAATCAAACGTTTTCCCTATCAGCATTCAAACAGAAAACAACTTTATACACTAGAAAATTACCGAATCTGTATAATATTGAAATCACAAATGAACATATCCAGAATACCTCAAATCGTGAGCATCAAAATAGCATAGGTGTTAATAAACACGATGTTCAAACTATCAGCATATCGGTATCACAAACAATATTTAACTAAGAACATCCAAGGCATTCATCAATGTCAAATGAACAGATTCATAAAAAATCAAACTCTGGATCGAAACCCCTTTTCTGAAATCGAGCACAAATGACAAAGTAAAAAAAAAGGAAATAACTCTCAAACTCTAGATCAATTTGTTGCACAAAACAGAGATCCTAAAAGAATAAAATTCCTGCCTCCGGATCGTCTTCCACCCTGGAAAAAAAATGATGGTATAAAGACACAAAGTCTATAAAGAATAAAATCAAGCCTTCAAATTGATTTCTTTCCTGGAAATTGTGGTGCAAATACCCAGAGATTTATAAAAACATAAAAATCAATCCTTTAATCAAATTCTTTCCTGGAAATCGTGGTATAATTACACACAGATTATAAGAATTAAAAACCAAACCTTCAATCGATTTTTTTCCTGGAAATCGTGGCCATAGAAGTAAATAATTTGACATGTATAAATTCACGCCAGCGTTGTATCCACTAGATTGTGGCATAGACAATGAACAAAACACACAGTATAAATTAACTCCATCACTGCATCCACCAGATTGTGGACATAGAGAATAACAACACACAGTTTTTTTTTTTAACACAGTATACATTCATGCCATCGCTACATCCATCAAATATGAAATTGTGGGCATAGGGATAAAGCCACACACATAGTTTTAGCACCATAAAAACCATGCCATCGCTGCATCCACCCAATCTGAGATCATGGGCATAGGGAGTAAGCAACCCACAGAGTTTTAACACAAATAAAAATCATGCCATCATTGTGTCCACCCTATCTGATATCGTGGGCATAGGGATAAAGCAACACACAGAGTTTTAACACATTAAAAACCATGCCATCACTGCATCCATCAGATATGAAATCGTGGGAAAAGGGATAAAGCCACACATAGAGTTTTAACACCATAAAAACCATGCCATTGCTGCATCCACCCGATATGAGATTGTGGGCATAGGGAGTAAGCAACCCACAAAGTTTTAACACAAATAAAAATCATGCCATCATTGTATCCACTCGATCTGAGATCGTGGGCATCGGGAGTAGGCAACCCACAGAGTTTTAACACAAATAAAAATCATGCCATCATTGTATCCACCCAATCTGAGATCGTGGGCATAGGGATAAAGCAACACACAGAGTTTTAACACATTAAAAACCATGCCATAGCTGCATCCATCAAATATGAAATCGTGGGCATAGGGATAAAGCCACACATAGAGTTTTAACACCATAAAAAAATTCACACCATGATTGCACAAACAGAGATACAACATCCACCAAAAGAAAAAGGAACAAAGTTTCACAAAATAACCAGAAATATTTGCAGAGGATTTCCTCTTCGGATAAATGGAGCAAAACCCCAAACTGGAATGCATGCCTCCCTCGGCATCTCGCCCCCCTTTACATAGGAAAAAATGTACGGAAAAGTGGCAGGATTTTTCTGTCAAGGTGAATTTAAAAAAAAGGCAGCCAATTTTCCCTTTTTAATTTTGTTTCCAGTGCTGGAATAAAACACATGCCTACCTTCCTGCCGTAAAACCAACAATTTCCATAAAAGACTGAGGTGCCCCCCTCAAATTAATGAGAGACTCAATTAATAGTAACAGAAATTAACATATTTTGACATCCTTATTAAAAGACAAACGACATTCAAATTATCATTAAATCTTTTCAAACAAATGACTTGAGTTCTTCACTACCATTAACATTTATCTCTCGATATAATTATATATCTTGGTAGTTCTTCTTCATGTGCAAACATATTTAAAGTTGGTTGAATATATCCTTAGGTATAATTACTAAAACAATTTCCTTATCATAGGATAAATGGATCACGATACAATGATTATAAATACATATATATATATACACCTTTGCATGCTTCAAATGGTTATTCTTGTTAGAATTTCTGCATGTATTCCTGTATCTAAAGTATAGTTTGTGGTTATACACCTAAAAGTAAGTTACCTCCCTAAGAGTAAATAACTTCTTAGATAGTCATGTGGGTGAATTTTATACATATCATGACCATAATACAGATCTTTAAAGAGCAAGCTTCAGTTTCTTAGTATAAGTTATAGGGAGGAATCATTTGCTCTCTATGCCTCAATTAGGTATTAGTTACGAATTATCCATAATGACAAAGTAAAATATTTTACTTTAACTTAAGGGAACACCTAAGAACTTAGGTCTTATGTAAATCGCTATTATTCTTTCAATTCCCAAGTCTTCCTTCATAAATTATTATTAAGTTTTGCATTTACAGATGGAGGTTGTGAGGGACATTACATCCTCCCCCCTTTAGAGTTAACACTGTCCTCGGTGTTACCTTCTTTTCCAGCCTCGTCTCCATTCTTTCTTTGGTTCTCATCCTGCATTTATAATCATACATATGCATATACTATCATCAACATTGAAACAATGTATAACTCAGAAATCCATCACTATATAATTTCCATAATCCCTGAGTGGGTCCAATACACATGTCAGTTCTATTAGACATAATACCACATAGGTACAAGTTTACCTATAATGTACATACCTCTTCCTAGCATTATTCTTTTCTCTGGATATCTTCCATCCTAGCACTCCAAGTGCTAGGAGTACTCTGAGTACCAATCCAAGCCATCCAACACAAGGGCGATACCCTTCCTTAGGCATATCTCCTTCTTGTGCTATTCAGGGAGCTTCGTCATTATTCTTTTCTCTAGATGTTCTCCATCCCAGCACTCCCAGTGCTAACAGTACTCCAAGTACCAATTCAAGCCACCCAACAGAAGGACGCTACCCTTCCTTAGGTGTATCTCCTTTTTGTGCTCTTCAGGGTCCTTCACCAAGTTGAGGCTCTCTGTTCTCGCACACCCCCACAGCGCCTAAAGGTTATTATCTTCACAGATTCCCCCACTCTTGTGACAGTCCTCTCAATGTGTGCAGAATGAGTCTTAACCAAATTTCTTACATCTAGGCATTCCCAGAATGCATAGTGGTCCCTCGCTGGCCCAGGGGAAAACAAGGTAGCTTTCATCCACTACCTCCATCACCACTTCCTCATGGTGACAACCTTTTTCACACGAGATTTTTCTCATATATTCTTAACTCATTACAGTCGTGGAGATTTAGCCTTTGTCATGGCCACAATTTTCCATGCCTACAATCACTCCATAGGTGGTCGGCTCATCATATCATTGATTCAAAAGAACATCAAAATTTTTAGCATAAGTCAGGTCTTACTTCATTTCTCATTCATCAGATAAGAGTATTTATACTAGTGCACTCTTTTTACCACTAAGGCATTCTATTGATTCCTCAAGCACAATGCATTTTTTATTACTCACCTTGGCTGCACTGTAGCCCAGGTACATAAGTAATCCACTTTCATGTCTTGAAAGATTTGTTGTCATACCTTGCGAGTACGTATGAAAGATCAACAATCTCCATGTGCACCGCCTGATTTCCTAGGCTTCATGCCCATTATCCCATTAGTTGTAATCTAGAACCTAACCACAACCTTTCATTCTGATTCTGCATTCACTTAGCATTCATCTAGTAGCTAATGAAATATAATTTGAACTTCTTATAAGAAATACACATTCTACTTTATAACAGTTCACAAGATAGTATCTTAAACTAATTTGTATACACTTATATCATCATTTACCAATATTTCAAGAGCTATTAATTTATGACAAGATGATAGCAATTCCCTGACAACACCTAACTCTACCTCAGGTTTATGTCCATTTAGGACTCAAGTCATATGCTATTTGATGTGCACACTTATAGGAGGATCATAGAGGGTCTGGTCCAGCCACCTTTGGAACCAAAAATTTGTTCGACCTGTCGAGCAGGCCCAGTCATCACAATTATCTTTAGTGACCAGAAATTGTTAATAGAACGTTAGTGTTTATGCATTTTAACACTTCCATTCGACACAATGTACATTTTTCATTCAGATGTGGTGTAGAAGACAAGTTAAGCAAATACCAAAACAACGTTTTTTTTTTTTAAGGAAGTGCAGCAAACAATAGTTTTTTGACAAACAAGCATTAAAGCATTTCCTTAATATGCATATGGTGGGGATTTAACTGAATCCCTTTGTATGTAGGAGAATTAATGTCAATACACCACTTGAATACCATTCTATGATTCTGAGAATTTGAAGTGACTTTTCTTCTGTACTATTGTCACACATTTTACTTTACAGTTTGGGTGCTAGACCTTGAACATAAAACAACACCTATTACTCTTTTCTAGGCCTCAGTTAGTGTTGCTTAAGAAACAAATCCCATAATGAAACATAATGTATTTAGACTCCCAAAAATTGTTACAAGACCTACCATAAGGTGTTCAATGCAACATCCTAAGTGACGTAAGACACAAGTTTAACTTGCCTTAGAAATTCCAGGTACTGTTGCCAGCCCTGTTAAGAACCTAAAAAAATTTAATGGTGCATTTGTAATCAGTCTAGTTAATTATGCTCTTATAGTACCTTTAATACTTCTGTGTAGTGCTTGGAAGAAATACAAGTGAATGCCATTGCATGACGCCACTTGACATTTGATCCTATGCCTCGTATATTCAACATGTCGAAACTCATTTCCGCTCATGTTTTGAGGCAGAAGAGAAAAGTTACCATTATAAAAGGCCATGATAGCTGAAATACAAATGTGGTGTGAAACTTCAAACCTAATCGTATCACATATTTAGTTCTCCTAAACTGCTTTAACAGAATGGCAAGTCTGACAACAACTCCTATGATTCTTAATCCACATACATTGTTGTAAAAACATTCCAAGATTTTATTACATTGCCAAATTCAATACCTGACTTTAGTAGAAGGACAATCAATCTAGAATTGAGCTTAACATCTTCAATGCAACATGTTGGTTTTGGACATTAGTTATATCAAGATGCAGTCAAGAAGAAAACTCCCTCAAACTAATCCTAAAACATGATCTCATTACTTGTTATATATATATTTTTTGTGCGATCTACTTAAATATCAGTAGTAAATTGCCCAGCAGTGTCTTCAATGAAGATTTCCAATCTTAGATGTAATATTGTTAATGGTAGTATAGCAAGTTGTTTTCAGATATTTTTTTTTTCCAACTCTTCATATAGCTAAATAGAGTAAGGTCTACAGCTCAGTTTAACACCGCCCAGATGAGAACATCTGCAATCATTTCTTTATTCAAGATACATATAGGCCCAATTCAGTAAGGATTACATCTCAAAACTTTGGAGTATACTGCTTAATGTGAGAGGAGCTAGGCCGTATTGTTTTCTTAACCATTAACCAGCAATATTATTGAATTAGCACTTGGGAAAAAGTATTTCTTAGTAATAAAACTAGGTCTATCTTTGATATCTAGATGGTGCTGATTTTGTGTATGATGGATGATTCTTCCTTTATACATGGTTAATGACATTAAGATGGAAAAATTACATTTGTTCTCAAAATAAAAAAGGAAAGAGTAAGCAAGAATGTTTGACGATAAATTCAACTTACACCCATCACAACTATCTAGAAGAGAGTCCTAAGACTATGAGTAACATCTTCTAGGTTGGAACGCTTATCAAATTTAACTAACTTTGAGCAGGACTCGCCATAATAATAGCATTACAGAAAGAAATCCCTTTACAAGAGAAAATAGGTGTAAGGATAGAGACTTCCATTTTTGCCACTAAAATAATTTAGAAAACATTCTAGCTCACTTTAAGAATGTGTCTATATTCCTCCCTTTTGTATTCCTAGAAAAGATAACTTTTAACTAGAGACCAATCATTCAGCAGGCAAAGAAACCTAAACAGTGTTTGGTATGGTACTTATCTAGTTTCAAATCGACCATTGACAACCATGTCGCAACTTCTTCCCAATATAATTTGTCTTTCCTACAAAATCATCATGTTAGGACACTCTTAAGGGTCCAGTGTTGTAGCTGGCTCTAATACCATATGTAACGTCCCCCAAAACTATATTGTTGCGGAATTAAATAAAATGGGGTAAAAAAATTTTCCATTTTTTTTCTTTTTGTTTATTAAAGCTTTACACCATCCAAGTAATGTGCTTCCTAAATAGGAGTCTACAAAAATATGCTTAGTAACTTTTCCAATCACCAAACCTTTATATTGCATTCATACTAACATCACCATGAACAATTAAACATCCACAACATAAAAGTACAAAGGACGAGACAACCATATTCAAGTGGTTCACCTCGTCCACGAGGCTAAGTCCACCAATTTATTTTCTTTTATCACTTATGGGGGAGTAATTACAATGTCATGGTACATCCACATCCATGGCCGGTTCACCTTGCCTGAAGTCTCCTTAGAGAGGCGTTTGCAACTCGAAACTGCCTTCTTTATTACAACTCATAAAAATCTTTTACAGTTCCTTGGACATATGACGAACTTTGGCTTTAAACCAACATTTCATAACCGAATTTGGCATTAATCATCACACCCTTTTAAGGTATGCTCTGTTGAAGTAAAATATTAACATCTTAAAAGTAAATAGCATATTCAAAATAAAAACCTAAACATAACATTGCCAAAATAGATGGTATAGCGATGCTATTGCAATGTGTGACATTCCATTATGTACATTTTTAACCTTACTCTAAATACTGAATCGAACAAGAGATAACAATTTTGTGGTCAATTTTATGTGTAACCATTGCGGAAATTGTACCAAAAAAATCTCCATCCCACATCAAACAAAACAAAATCAAATGTTTTCCCTATCAGCATTCAAACATAAAACAACTTTATACACTACGAAATTACCGGATCTGTATAATATTGAAATAAAAAATGAACAGATCTAGAATACCTCAAATCACGAGCATCAAAATAGCATAGGTCTTAATAAACACGATGTTCAAACTATCAACATATCGGTATCACAAACAATATTTAACTAAGAACATCCAAGGCATTCATCAATGTCAAATGAACAGATTCATAAAAAATCAAACTCCGGATCGAAACCCCTTTTCTGAAATCGTGCACAAATGACAGAGTAAAAAAGAAGAAGGAAATAACTCTCGAACTTTAGATCAATTTGTTGCACAAAACAAGATCATAAAAGAATAAAATTCCTGCCTCTGGATCGGCTTCCATCCTGGAAAAAAAATCTTGGTATAAAGACACAGAGTCTATAATGAATAAAATCCAGCCTTCAAATTGATTTCTTTCTTGGAAATCATGGTGCAAATACCCAGAGATTTATAAAAACATAAAAATCAAGCCTTTAATCGATTTCTTTCCTAGAAATTGTGGTACACACAGATTACAAGAATTAAAAACCAAACCTTCAATCGATTTTTTTCCTGAAAATCGTGGGCATAGAAGTAAAGAATTTGACATGTATAAATTCATGCTAGCATTGTATTCACTAGATTGTGGCATAGACAATGAAAAACACACATAGCATAAATTAACTCCATCACTGCATCCACCAGATCGTGGACATAGAGAATAACAACACACAGAGTTTTTTTTTAACACAGTATAAATTCATGCCATCGCTGCATCCATCAGATATGAAATCGTGGGCATAGGGATAAAGCCACACATAGAGTTTTAACACCATAAAAACCATGCCATCGCTGCATCCACCCGATCTAAGATCGTGGGAATAGGGAGTAAGCAACCCATAGAGTTTTAACACAAATAAAAATCATGCCATCATTGTATCCACCCGATCTGAGATCGTGGGCATAGGGATAAAGCAACACACAGAGTTTTAACACATTAAAAACCATGCCATCGCTACATCCATCAGATATGAAATTGTGGGCATAGGGATAAAGCCACACACAGGGTTTTAACACCATAAAAACCATGCCATCACTACATCCACCCGATCTAAGATCGTGGGCATAGGGAGTAAGCAACCCACAGAGTTTGAACACAAATAAAAATCATGCCATCGTTGTATCGCGTCCCCCTCAAATTAATGAGAGACTCAATTAATAGTAACGGAAATTAACAGATTCTGACATCCTTATTAAAAGACAAACGACATTCAAATTATCATTAAATCTTTTCAAACAAATGACTTGAGTTCTTCACTACCATTAACATTTATCTCTCGATATAATTATATATCTTGGTAGTTCTTCTTCATCTGCAAACATATTTAAAGTTGGTTGAATATATCCTTATGTATAATTACTAAAACAATTTCCTTATCATAGGATAAATGGATCATGATACAATGATTAGAAACACACACACACACACACACACGCACACACACACACACACACACACATATATATATACACCTTTGCATGCTTCAAATGGTTATTCTTGTTAGAATTTGTGCATGTATTTCTGTATCTAAAGTATAGTTTGTGGTTATACTCCTAAAAGTAAGTTACCTCCCTAAGAGTAAATAATTTCTTAGATAGTCATGTGGGTGACTTTTATACATATCATGACCATAATACAGATCTTTGAAGAGCAAGCTTAAGTTTCTTAGTATAAGTTACAGGGAGGAATCCTTTGCTCTCTATGCCTCAATTAGGTATTAGTTACGAATTATCCATAATGACCAAGTAAAATATTTTACTTTAACTTAAGGGAACACCTAAGAACTTAGGTCTTATGTAAATCGTTATTATTCATTCAATTCCCAAGTCTTCCTTCATCATTTATTATTAAAGGTTTACACCATCCAAGTAATGTGCTTCCCAAATAGGAGTCTGCAAAAATACACTTAGTAACTTTTCCATTCATCAAACCTTTATATTGAATTCATACTAACATCACCATGAACAATTAAACATGCACAACATAAACTTACAAAGGACGAGACAACCATATTCACGTGGTTCACCTCGTCCATGAGGCTACGTCCACCAATTTATTTTCTTTTATTACTTATGGGGGAGTAATTACAGTGTCATGGTACATCCACATCCATGGCCGGTTCACCGTGCCTGAAGTCTCCTCAGAGAGACGTTTGCAACTCGAAATTGCCTTCTTTATTACAACTCATAAAAATCTTTTACAGTTCCTTAGACATATGACAAACTTTGGCTTTAAACCAACATTTCATAACCGAATTTGGCATTAATCATCACACCTTTTTAAGGCATGCTCTGTTGAAGTAAAATATTAACATCTTAAAGTAAATAGCATATTCAAAATAAAACCCTAAACTTAACATTGCCAAAACATACGGTATAGTTATGCTATTGCAACGTCTGCCATTCCATTATCTACATTTTTAACCTTAGTCTAAATACTGAATCGTACAAGAGAGAACAATTTTGTGGTCAATTTTCTGTGCAACCATTGCGGAAATTGTACCAAATAAATCTCCAACCCACATCAAACACAACAAAATCAAACGTTTTCCCTATCAGCATTCAAACAGAAAACAACTTTATACACTAGAAAATTATCGAATCTGTATAATATTGAAATCACAAATGAACATATCCAGAATACCTCAAATCGCGAGCATCAAAATAGCATAGGTATTAATAAACACGATGTTCAAACTATCAGCACATCAGTATCACAAACAATATTTAACTAAGAACATCCAAGGCATTCATCAATGTCAAATGAATAGATTCATAAAAAATCAAACTCCGGATCGAAACCCCTTTTCTGAAATCGTGCACAAATGACATAGTAAAAAAAAATAAGGAAATAACTCTTGAACTCTAGATCAATTTGTTGCACAAAACAGAGATCCTAAAAGAATAAAATTCCTGCCTGTAGATCGTCTTCCATCCTGGAAAAAAAATTGTGGTATAAAGACACAGAGTCTATAAGGAATAAAATCCATCCTTCAAATTGATTTCTTTCCTAGAAATCGTGGTGCAAATATGCAGAGATTTATAAAAACATTAAAGTCAAGACTTTAATCGATTTATTTATTGGAAATCATGGTATAATTACACATAGATTATAAGAACTAAAAACTAAACCTTCAATCGATTTTTTTCTTGGAAATCGTGGGAATAGAAGTAAAGAATTTGACATGTATAGGTGAATGGTGCCATCATGCACAAGCTGTCTGATGTAGTGCATATGGAGCTCAATGTGTTTGGTTCTCTGCTTCTGAACTGGATCATTGTAGATTTGAATGGTACTCTGATTATCACAATAGATAGTATTTTAGTATTCTGATTCGAAACCACACTCTCCAAGTAACCCCTGCAACCATAAACATTGAGTTGTTGCATTTACAACTCCACTGTACTGTGTTTCTATAGATGAGAGTGTAGTGGCACTTTGTTTCTTGCTTGACCAACTAATTGGCCCTTCTCCAAGCATGAACACATATCCTGATGTTGAATTTTGATCTGTGCTGTCACCTGCCAAATCACTGTCAGTAAACCCAATCAAATCAAGATCATATTTAGCTTTGTAGAAGATCCCATGAGTCCTTGTTCCCTGAAAAAAGTTAAGGATCCTTTTGGCTGCTCTACAAGGGATCTCATGAGGATGATCCATGTATCTTGAAGCCACACTTAATGCATAATAAATATCAGGTATAGTATGTGTAAGATACAACAAACATCCAATCAATTTCCTATACAGTGTATTGTTTACCATAGGTGAAGAATCAGCTTCTTCAAGCTTAACTCCTGAAAGGAAAGGAGTCTTGCTTGGCTTGCAATCCTTCATATTGAATTTGTTCAGCAAATCCAAGGAATACTTGGACTGATGTACTTTGATTTCTTCTTTGGTTTGAGCAATCTCGAGCCCCAAGAATTGGCTCAATAAGCCCAAATCTGTCATTGAGAAGGCATGGTTCATTGCATCCTTCAAGGAGGCAATTTCATCCTTTGAGCTTCCTATAATGAGAAGGTCATCAAAATACAAAAAAATGATCATTAATGAACCATGAATCAGCTTCAAATAGACATTTGGATCTGACTTGCATCGAACAAAATTCAGTGATAGCAGAAAGCTATCAATCTTGGCATACCAAGCCCTGGGGGCTTGCCTAAGCCCATACAATGACTTCTTTAGCCTGCACACAAGAGATGGGTTAGTATCAAATCCTTGAGGCTTCTGCATGTAAATCTCTTCAATGAGATCTCCATTCAGGAAAGCACACTTCACATCCATGTGGTGTACCTCCCATTGCTTTGAAGCTGCAATGGCTAAGGCTAGACTAATGGAGTCCATCTTTGACACTAGTGCAAAGGTCTCATTGTAGTCTATGCCATGTACCTGTGAGTAGCCCTTGGATACCAATCTGTCCTTGTACTTCAAAGGTGAACCATCAGCAGCAAATTTGGTTTTGTACACCCACTTACACTGAACTAGCTTCCTCCCTGGGGGAAGATCAACTAGCTCCAAAGTGTTGCTCTTCTGGAGTGAGTTGAACTCTTCTTCCATGGCTGTTTTCCATATTGGATCATTTTATGCATATTCATATGTCGGTGGGTCTGATTCAACCATCATATAGCATTTCTCTGCAAACATAGGATCTTTCATGCACAGAGCACTCTCAAACTGAGATCTAGTCCCCCTACGATCATTAGGATTTCCAGCTAGTTCTCCAGCTGCATGAATGGTCTTGGCTGCCCATTTTGGTCTTGTAGGATTGTTAGGATATGCAATTAAATCATCATTATCAAACATATCAGAATCATCATGTTCAACTATCTCTTCACTTACATTCAGAGGTTCCGGTGGTAAAGAGGATTCTCCAACTTACACTGCTACTAAGGGCTCTTCTTGAAACTGAACACACCTTTCAATGAAGGCTTTGTTTGTGCTAAAATTGATTAGCTTGTACCCTTTTGAATCTTCAGAGTACCCAACAAATAGACACTTTTGTCTTTGGGGCTGCAAATCCTTCCTCTTTTCTGTTGCAATTCTATCCCAAGCCCTTGAGCCAAAAATCCTGAAATGGGTCACATCTGGCTTGTGCCCACTCCATGCTTCAAAAGGATTCATACCATCAAGATTTTTATGAGGAACCATATTCTAGATATAGGCTGCATATTTTATAGCTTCGGCCCAAAAATTTGGTGGGAAAGTCTTAGCCTCCATCATGCAGGTTGCCATCTCTTTCAGTGATCTGTTCTTCCTCTCAGCAACACCATTCTGTTGTGGTGTGTAAGGGATAGAATGCTGCATCTGAATACTTTCATATACACAATATTGAATGAACTCAAACTTGACATACTCACCACCATTTTCAGATCTGAGGACCTTGAGTTTCCTCCCAAACTGGTTTTGAACCAAAGCCTTAAAGACTTTGAAGAGGCCAAAAACTTCAGACTGGTGTTTCAGGAAGTAAACCCAGCAATACCTGGAAAAGTCATCTATGAATGTCAATGCATATTTGTCCTGACTCATTGAAATATGAGGAAATGGGCCAGAAAAATCACTTTGGATCAACTCAAGAGGTGCAGAGGTTCTCTCATGACCAGCTCTCTCAAATTTATGCTCTAGGTGTTTTCCTAAGATGCAACGTTGACAGACTCCTTTGGAAAACTTAATCTTTGGTAACCCTATGACCATTTCTTTTTCACTAAGATCAGAAAGATACTTGTAATTAAGGTGGCCAAATATTTCATGCCAAAGCTTGCTTGCCTCATTAGCATGAATCAGAAGAGCAGAGGGGTTTGAGTAGGGTAGGAAGTGTGAGAACATGTATACCTTCGAAGTGTGACTTGCAACTCCTTTTGCAATGACTTTACCACTTGAGATCTTTGTGATCTCAACTTCATCAGGGGAGAATATGACCTTCTTTGGAGACCCTGTGTGGGTCATATGATACACTGATAAGAGGTTAGAGGAAAGACCTGGAACATACACCATATTGCTGAACTTAACATGGTCAAGATCAATCCTCCCTTTGCCCAAAATTTCAGTGAGAGAGTCATCTCCCAGTACTATTGGTGGACCTTTCGACATGTCAAGTGAGGTGAATGCCTCCTTGGTCGAAACCATATGTCTTGAAGCTCCAGAATCAATGATGAAACTAGGTGAGCTTGATGTGCCAGCAACCAATGCATGAACTCTCTCTCTATCTTCTGAATTTGATCCTCCTTCCCTCTTCTTTGAGCTGTCTGGAAGGGAGATGCCATTCTTCTCCAGGAGTTGGGCCAACATGTCTCTTTGCTTCTTCATGCAGGAGCTTTCGGAATGATTTCCCTTACTGCAGTATGCACACTTGCTCATTTCTCCTTTGTTCTTCTTCTTCTGGGGGTTCTTCTTGGAACCCTGAGGCTCCTCGGGAGACTTGTTCTTGTCTCTCTTTTGCTCAGGTGGCTTCTTAGATTTCTTATTTCCTTTTGAATCCACCCTCAAATCTCCAGCAACCAGAGCTTGGTCTTTGGAAGGTTTGATTGTGCTCATCATCGCCAGTTTATCTTGTTCTTGTGTGAGAGAATCCATGAAATCTACAAGGCTAGGCATTTTCCAGGCTCGAGCTGTCAACTTTATGGTATAGAAGGTCGATACAAACACTAAATAGTTAGGGCCAAGCTTTGAGAGTATGGCCAAAACCAGTTGATCATCCTTCTTTTCGATCCCACATTGTTTTAGCTGCAAAACAAGTGCGGTTGAAGAAGGCCTTGTCAACCACTTCAAGGAAATCATGACAGAGGACAATAGAAAAAGGGGCGAGGATATGGATCAGATCACATCCATGATTCCTAGAATTGTTACAGGGGAGGACAATGAGAACCTCACCAAACTGATTTCTCTTTAGGAGGTGGAGGATGTTATGCAGCAGATGGCTCAGGGGAAAGCTCCCGGTCTGGATGGGTTCACAGCCACCTTTTCCCATCACTTTGGGACATGATAAAAGACGAGGTCTGGGATATAGTCGAGGAATAAAGGACTAGCATAGGGGTTCTCAAAGCCTTCAATGTAACCTTCCTCGGTCTTATCTGAAAGAGTGAGGGGGCTTATGATCCTGGTAAGTTTCGACCAATATCTCTTTGTAATGTGATCTACAAAATAATTTCTAAGGTTATAGAAAATAGACTGAAACCACTTATCTCGGGGACTATGAGGCCTGAGCAATCAAGATTTGTGGAAGGCAGGAAAATTATGGATGGTATCATTATGGTCTAGGTGGCCATTCACTCGCTCAAATGCACTAGAATCCCAGGCATGCTTATCAAGATCAATAACACCAAAGCCTATGACAAAATCAGCTGGGAATATCTAGAGAAAACACTTAAGGGTTTCGGGTTTTGTCGAGACTAGGTAGATTGGGTTATGGGGCTGGTGTCCTTGCATTTTTTCTCCATTCTCCTGAACGAATCCCTGACCAGAATTTTTTCGCCGTCTAGGGAGATTAGACAAGGAGACCCCCTTTCCCCATTCCTCTTCATTCTGGCTGCGGAAGGGCTTAGTAGACTCATAAAAGCTTAGGCTTTCCAGGGGAGGATAAGAAGCTTGTTTTTTTACAAAGGCATGGAAAAGAAAACTCACCAGCAGTTTGTGGATGATACAATGCTAATGGGGCACCCTTCAGTCCAAGAGGCGAGAGCTTTAAAAACTTGTCTAGAGACCTTTGCCAAAGCTTCGGGGCTGGAGGTTAACCCATAGAATTCCCAGATGTTCTTCTTCAGTTCTCCGCTCATAACCCAAAGAAACATTGGAAGGATTTTGGGATTCCAGAAGGGCAGGATACCAACTAAGTACTTGGGGGTCCCTTTAAGCCAGAAGCTTATTAGGCATGCCTCTTGGAAAAACAAAGTAGATAGGGCGAAGGCTAGAATATCAAGCTGAGTGATCAAACCTATAAATCTCTTAGGGAGACTTGTACTAGTTAAATCAGTCATTCAAGCTATTCCCATGTATCTCCTATCAATGTTGTCAGCCCCAAAGTTGTTGCTAAAGGAAATTAGAATCCTACAGCGTAACTTCCTATGGGCTGGCAGAGGAAGTAAAGAGAAATTTGCCCTTGTCAAATGGGAGAAGGTAAGCATGCCAAAGAAGTTTGGGGGAATTGGGCTTCGAGATCCTGCAGTAGTGGGGGAGGTGTAGGGCACCAAGATTTGGTGGCGGTGGTGCAATTACAAACAAGAGCCCTGTGCCAAGATATGGCACTTAAAGTATGCAAGGGGGTGGCCAGCCTTGCAGTTGGTTTGCTTCTGCGGGGAGCCCCAGGGTTCCCACATATGGAAAAAAATGAGGGAAGGGAAGAGGTTGATCCATGAGCATAGCTTTTGGAAAATTCAGGATGGAAGCATGGAAAATTTTTGGGATGATTCATGGAATCAACAACCCAAGCTAGGGGAGGATCCAAAGTGGTTTCATATAAGGTGAAAATTCTTGGAAGAGGGTTGGGAAAATGTGAATCAATTCTGGGAAGGAGATTGTCAGGGTGATAGGTGAAAATGGGTGGTGGGGATTGAACCATTGGACGAAATCTTGGAAGCTGACATCAGAGCCCTGTGGGAGGAGCTTAGCACTCGATACATCCGAATCAAGGAAGGGGATAATAGACTCAAATGGGGCTATTCCCAGAAGGGCATGTTTAGTATTAAATAAGCTTACAACATAAAGATAAGGGGGAAAATGGAGGAAGATGAGATCTGGGAAAAGGTGTGGACCTCTAACCCATGGCCAAAAGTGGCCATCTTTTGCTGGCTAGTGGTTAGAGGAAGAAATCTAAGGGGGAAAAATTGTAGCGAAGAGGGATTTAGGGACCATATTGGTGTGTCCTATGTGATAATCAGGAGGAGAGCATGGGCCATCTCCTAAATGCATGTTGGATTGTGGGATAAAGGAGTGTTGGAATTTAGAATAAGTAACAGATGCAGAGGGAATCCGGCTCAGTCACTAAGGGACTAGAACCCAAAGGATTTCAAAAATAACATCCTGAGATTTATGTGGCAAGCCTTCCCCAGTATGGTTCTTTGGGTAATCTAGAAAGAGCGAAATAGCAAAATTTTTTGGGGAAAAGGACAGCCTCAGGAGGTTTCCTGGAAAATCTTATGCTCCAACTTGATGGAGACAATTCATAGCATACAGTGGTCATATGATGATAAATAATTTGTAGGGTGGGAAAAAAGAGTTGCAAAGGCCCAGGGCCCTAATAAAGGAGTTATTAGCGACCTACCCTAGAAACCCAATGTCTGCAGAGTAGAAAGCCCGATATCTTGGACCCCCCCTTCACGTTAGGTGTTCAAGGTTAATTTTGATGGGGTGGCCAAAGGAAACCTAGGGGAGGCGAGATATGGAGGGGTCTGTCGAAATTGTAATGGGGAAATCTTGCAGGTCTTCCATGGAAAATTAGGGCACGATACTAAAAACTCAGTGGAGCTAGAAGGAATGATCTAGGGTGTCCAAATTGTCATCCAGAATGAGTGGTTGCCATCGATAGTGGAAGGGGATTCATGAATTCTCATCCACATGGCTCAATAGATGGAAAATGGAAAGCCAACAGAGAATGTGGCCTCCAGCTAGCATTTGGTGGGGATAATGGAGGACCTTTGATCACTAATAGTGGCATACCCAGCGTTGTCTTTTCACCACATCAAAAGAGAGGCTAACAGGGTGGTCTACCTAATGGCTAACGTTGGGGTCTATGACGTCAGGGATAGCTGGAGGGGACGACTTGAAGATTTTGAGGGGGAACAGTTGGTTCCCAGTTGCCATCAACTCACAACTCATGATGGAGATGACAAGGGGTAGATGTAAGGTCATACAAGTAAGGAACATGGAGGGGTCAAGAGGTAGCAAGGTCTTCCCATGCATTGTCTTTGTTAATATGTGTCGATCAGGTCGTCTCAGATCAAGGAAATCTGAGCACATTACATTCATCATTAAGAGAAGGTATAAGGGTGTGATGAAGAGGATCAGAAGTACAATATTCACATGACCAGGTGATGTAGTGGTGATGAAGACTCTTGTGTTGAACCCCATGTGAGGTACGGGGACAGAAGGTGGTCGAATTTGGGTTATCATTGCCCGTGATGGAGCTGTTAAATCATTGATGGGTGTGGTATTTATTTATAATACAAGGGTAGCCATGGATATTACATATGTTTAGGGTAGCACGCAGGCTCGAATGCTAAGTATAGATGAGGAGACGAAGATAAGAGATAGGGCATCTGCTAGAAAGGAGAACATAGCTGAGTAAGGGAAGATGGCCCTGCCTCATGGAAGTCTTGGAAATCAAGGGGGAAGTGTGAGTGTGACTGGTCATTGGGGCAAAGGAAAAGACTGCATTAGTAAGGGAAAGAGGGTTGCGACCTCGGCCCAGTTGCAGGCTCAGGATGTAGCGGAGGCTTTTAAAGACCACATCCCGCTTATCTCCAGGTTTGCTATGGAAATTATGGAAAAGGCCCTCTGGTATCCGGTCAAGGAAAAACCAATTGAGGAGGTTTGGGAAGAGGTGGATGGGTGGGTCTCTGATGTAGGGTCCACAGTGGGGTGAGCATCGGCCCATGACCGTATGGTGATGATCTACTGGGTCCTTATGAACCTATTTTCTTAGGCGAATCTCAGATCTGTGACCATAATTGAGGAGCAGCTGGTGGTGATGCTGGAAAAGAAGGAAGGTGATGAGGAGACAGTCAAAGCTTGGAAGGACCACAACGAAGAATGTAGAAATATCCTCAGTAAGGTGGAAGCTCTTAGCATGGATTTTCACCTCATGCATAGAAAGGTGGACTAGATAGCATCCTATCGGGGGATAGCGCTTTAATACCCGGGGATGGAGAAACTTTCGATGGGTGGATCTAAGCGGTGCATTCATGGGAGGAATGTTGGAGCTCCTCCAATGGAGCATAATGTGGAGGCAGTGCTGCAGCCGAGCATAAGCGGTTTGTCTGGGGGCCTCACTCAAGACATCTCGATGCTCCCCTAAGACTTGATGCTGAATTTTCTTTTTGAAAGCTGTTGATGCTCAGGGTGGCTACGAAGTCGGCCCATAGGTTAGTTTAGATAGTTTTCTTTTATGTTTTTAGTAAGTTTTACGCTTCAAGTAAGTAGGAAGTTAGACTCTGTAAGAAAGACGGGGATTGAGATCTCCTTAGTGGAAACTCTCTCGAATTTTGGGTGGGATAGTTTATGGAAACCTGAATGTAATTGGGAAGGGTAATTTTTGATGTGGGTCGGCTAGGGCCTGCAGTTCTGATGGCCTCTCTGTAAATAGTTTTTAACCAGTAATATTTCTTTTATTTACAAAAAAAAACATCAAAACTAGTCCATCACCCACCTACAATAATAATAGCGAATTATTGTAATAGA
>LPNX010732962.1:5010-50784 GCA_001517045.1 Pseudotsuga menziesii | reverse complement strand
ATATATATATAATATTGTGTAATAATAGTTTAGTAGTTCCACCCTTTGTCATTGAAAATGAATTTTCTTTTGTTTATGTTCATATTTGAATAATTACAACCAAAACTAACAATCTCATATGTTATAATCCTTTTTATTTAGAACAAGTCGAGCCATCCAAGGATCTTATTTGTGATAATGAAACAACAAATTTGGTCGGGAATCAAAATGGGTTAATATAAGTAGCTATTACCTATAGATATCTATTTTGAGATTTTTTTAACCTTTTGAACATGGAGAATTGATCCAGATTACAAAGAGTATAGTATCCATTTGGTTTTGCAACAGAAAATGAAAAAGATTATAGCAATTAGCAAAAATTCAGAAGTTGCAACATACAAAAGATAGGTTCACAGAAAGGATGTGTGATTAACTAATGATGTAGGAGAATCGAGTCAAAGTGATTTGTATTATGATTAAGAAGAAGATGTTATTTTTTTGCTCCCATGTCATTTTTCTAGAGGATATGTTTATCTTTTAATTACTTGAATTTGTTTTTTTAACAAATGGCAATTTTCCATTGATTCCCTTGAATCTTGCAAGAGGTTTATCAAGGATAGGTTAATTGTAGATTTCTTTTCTTAGGGGTTCATATGTTATTGTTCATATATGACAGGTTGAGATAAATCTATATTAAGTTGTCAATGTAATAATCAGACATGAGATAGGATATGAGATTATTTGAGAGAGTGAGTAGTGAGAGTGTAATGTAGTATGCAGTGGTTAATCAAATGGATAATGGAATTGCAGTTTCTCTATAAATGTTTGTAAATGTTTTTTATTTTTATTTTCATTAACTAGAAGTATGCATAATTTATCTGTATATATTCATAGAAATACTTAGAGAATTCGTGAATATGGGGATGTATTCATGTGACTGCAGTGGAGAGGAAATTGATCATTCTACGGATAAATTTACCTCTAACAATCTAAGTTAAAAACATGTGAGTTAGACAAATCAATAGCTATGGATGAATTATGCAAGAGAAAGGTGTAGGGAAAATAATAGATATGCCAAGATAAGGTGAATATCCGCACTTGATCTTAGATCAATGGATAAATAAGAATCCATAGAGATCAACATTCCAAAATGAGTTCCGCAATGTGAATTTGGAATATGGTTAAAGCTAAGAAAAGTTGAATTGTGGAAGCCCATATTTGGAAAAGTGGGGAGGATACACAATCCGCAATCTACAATATAATTGCGGGAAGGAGCATTGTGGCCAAAGCTTTACGGAAGTCCATTTTTGAAACTAAGAAATGCAAACCCACAATCTGCAATCCTCAATTGCTGAAAGAGTGGTGGGGAAGGGAAATTGCGGAAAAGCAATTATAGACGGGAGAGTTGCAGAACCAGAGTTGCAGACGGGAGAGTTGCGGAATGAGAGCTTTGAAAAGAGATTTGTGGGAATCTTTACTATGAAGATAACCTTGTGAGATTAAACTTCTTGAAGAATACTTAATCAGTGAAGTTCGTTGATCAGGATCAGTTTTAGGTTTTCTAGATATTACTTGGGATCATTTTTTGTATCATAGCATATCAAAGCCTGTAGAAGGATGATGCCGAGATGAGGAAGAGCATGTAGAGTTCCTGAAGGAGTTGGTCATGGAATACAAGCTATAGAGATAGACACACAAAGGCAATTATGACAACTCCGATATAGGATGGAAGCTATGGAGAAAAGAAATTCAGAGAGTATAGATACCAACGATGAAGAAGAATCCTTTGAAGAAGAGAAATAGGATATTGCGGATGAAGTAAAAGCATTGAAGATGCTGGTGAAATCTGGTAATAGGACTGAAGTTGAATTTGCCATGTATGAAGGTAATTTGAATGTTGAATAACTCATGGACATGGTCAATTTTTTAAACAAGTACTTTGAATTTGAATAAATTGAAGATAAAAAGAAGAGAAATATGCTGCTACCAGAATGAAAGGACATGCATCCATCTAGTGGGATGAACTTCAGATCCATAGAGAAAGAAGAGGTAATTCCAAAATCAAAACCTAGGATAAAATTTAAGATAAAATTAAAAGTCAATTTATGCCTAAGGATTATTAGTTTACTTTCATCAAACAATTACAAAATATTAGACAGAAAGGTATGTCTGTAAAATAATATACATAAGAGTTATTTAAGCTGACTATAAGAGCTAGACATACACAAGGGGACATAAAAAGAGTGCCCAGATATATAAATGGACTGATATTTGAGATACAAGATGAAATTAGTTTGTTGAATTTGAAGAATGTTGAAGATAATTTTCAGGAAACCTCTAGGGTAGAAGATAAGCTACTAAGAATAGAGAACCAAAGAACAGAGGGAAAGGTTCAGCCAGAGGAACTTTGAATAGAGGAGGTAACTTTCAGACCTCTAAGGATGAGGTAAAATGATCTAGTAGTCGTACATCCCAAAGAGGAGGACTTAGGGGAGGTATGTTTCATGGTAAAGGAAGAGGATGAAATAGAGAAGTTAAATTCTATACACGTCGATAAATTGGACACATGTCAGGGGAGTTCCCAATGAATAAAAATACAGCTAAAAGGAATGAAATTGTTTTTGAGGCTCATGAGAATTCCAATGAGGAATCGAAGAAAGTTAATCCTCCTAGGGAAGTAGAGTGTGTTGTGATGAAGAGTGTTTTGGTAAATACAGGGAATAAAGTGTATGAATCATCCAAGAGGAAGAGTCTGTTTAGGACTAGGTGTTGTTCAGGAAAACAAACCCTTATAACCGATGGTCTCTAGGGTTACATACTTACTAGACTAACCTTGCAGACAATCATCCATGTAGAAATTGAAATAGGAATAGGAAGAAAACTGAGCAAACCTGGTTTATGACGGTTGATCCTAGCTTTTCTTCTCCTCTTCCAGTTGCTTCCGCAACTTCCAAGGTGTCTCCAATAACCTACAAAGAACAAGTTCTTCCTACAAATATCTTATAGATATATATCAATGGTTAATGAAATAACATATTTATAATGAAATTATAAGATAATTCAGAAATCAACATATACAAGAGTGCACAATATTGGAAGAAGAACTTTCTTTATTAATAAACAAGGATGGTGAGATTACAACCCAACGCCTGAAACGAGTTCTCCTCTGCAACCAAGGACACTGAGTTCTTCTGCTCGAATATATCTGAAGGCATACCACCAGCATAACTTTTCTCTACTAAGAATGATTGATTAGCCTCAACCCCTACCCTCTATTTATACATGAGAAAAGAGAGAGGTTTCGAAGGTTGATATGGTTGAGGAAGTTGAGATAGTTGTTATTAAGGGCTCAACTATCCTTGACTATTCATGTTTATAATTTTAAACTTCAAATTAAGGCACACACAACTATTGAATAGTAAAATCATGTATGACACGCGACTTGCTTTAAGAAAACCCACAGATTCAAGCCCTAAAAATATAAACGTGAGTTGCAATGTACATACTCACATATGATACTTAGGTTGCTATGAAAATAGTTACGTGTGCAAGCCTAATGTCCAAACAAAAATATATTGAGATTGTCAAGTGATGATGTATCAGAAGTCATGCCCATTTATAGTGTTTTGGCTACTTCAATCCAATTTGTCCTTTTGTGTTTCGACATACTGGATGTCAGTACTCAGATGGAGAAGTGCCATTTTACATGATAATAGATGCCCCCTAATGTCTGTGGTCAGAGGGAAGTGATGGATGAAATACATTACAATCATTAATATTGGAGAACTCAAGTGACCAAGGCAACATAGGAGGTACCTAAAACATATTCATATCAAATGCATATAAAAAATCATATTTTTAAGAACTCATGTCAACCCTCCTCTTTATTTAGTTAGTATATTTTATCGAATGCATATGCTTTGTAAGTCGTCCAATCAGTATGTTGTATTATCCCACATTCATGAGGAGTAAGTAATAGTTGTTAATTTGTCTAGTTATTATTTTTCATTTGTTATAGCTCAAAATGACACATCTCTGCCTGTGACCACTTTCCCATGATTCCATCGCATGTCGACACTTCCATGACAACACTTCATGAAAGTCACTGAAAAAACACCTACCTTGGAGGACCCATATATTGAGTTCTGTAACTCCGTTTAAACTCATCTCTACTTTGTTGGAAAGATATTTTAATTAGCTAAAACTTTCCAAAAGACACCAAAGTCTGAAAATTCCCAAAAATATCGTAAAAATGAGTTTTTTGTGTGTACACGAAACCAAATATTCTTTAACTTCGTTTAACCTCATATTTGCACCGTTGGAAAGATATCTTGGTTAGCTAAAACTTTCCAAAAGACTAAAAAGTATGAAAATACCCAAAAATACCCTATAAATGAGTTTTTTGTGTGTCTATGAAACCAGAGAATCTGGGTTCGATCCCCAGCGAAGTGGCCAGTTCTGTTGTAAAGGAAAGTATCGTATGGCTAGGGTTTAAGAGGCTATCAACATACTGGAGTTGAAAGGTGGATGCATATAGTTCTGCAAGTATATATAAGAAAGTTTTAGAGATCGGAATGGTTCATACCTTAGCCAAACGAAGACACATCTCTGCCTCTGACCACTTTCCCATGATTTCGTCGCATGTTGACACTTCATGAAAGTCACTAAAAAAACACCTAACTTGGAGGACCCATATGTTGAGTTTTATAATTCCGTTTAACCTCATCTCTACACCGTTGGAAATATATTTTAGTCAGCTAAAACTTTCCAGAAGACAACAAAGTCTGAAAATGCCCAAAAATACCCTAACAATGAGTTTTTTGTGTGTACGCAACCTTCCTTAAGGAAAACCGGCGTATGTACGTGACTTGCTCTATATAATACCTACGTACATCCGTGAGTTTCTATATATAATAGTTGCATAATACTTATATACACCAATTTCTATATTAGCAACCCCCGTGTATTTCTCATGTACGCGACTGTTGTTTCTAGAACCTGCGTACGCCTCTTAAAAATGTCAAAAAAATACGAATTTTGAATTTTGGGTAGTTTGGGTAGTTATGCAACTGACTCCTTCAATTGTAACCACTTTGTCCTCACCCCTAACTATTCCTTAACCATATAAATAGAGATCGGGAGGTCCATGAGAGGAGACTTGAATCTTTGCATTGTTATGCTTGAAGTTTTGGAGCTATCTTTGCCCACACCTTTGCCCTAGAAGAATTCTCCTTGTTCTGCAGAGTTTGGAGGTTGAGTTCCTTGGAGAAGAGAAGTAGCAGAACCGGATCAAGGTTACGTGAGGTGCCGAACTTGAAGAGAAGGTATACTTGTACTTGTTTTCAAAATTAATAAATATGTGATGTCCTTCTTCTTCCCAAATAACTGTTGAATATGTGATTGAATCTCTATTTATGATAATATGATGATGTTAATAAGATCATTGTTTCATGTTTCTTTGATTATCATTTATTTATATGTGGTCATAATGGTTTGAGGAAGGTATAATTCGTTTTGCAGGTCTCTTGGAGTGAGAGGAGCAAGAAGAGGATTGAAGGGCTGCTTGGATCAACCTTCATTTGGCTAAGGTATGGACCATTCCAATATTTGAAACTTGCTTATATATACTTGCAGAACTATATGAATCCACCTTTCAACCCCATTATGTTGATGGCCTCTTAAACCCTAGCCATAGGATACTTTCCTTTACAACAGAATTATCCCACATTCATGGGGGGTAATAGTTGTTTATATTAGACTCAGTATATAATTATGTGTTGAGGCTAATGAAAGCATCAAAGAGTTATTTTGTATTGAGCTTGCTGAAAAGAGGTTGCCCCCTCGAAGTGGCCCGTGATCAATAAAATATATTTTGTGCTGAAATATTTCTGTTATATCGTGCATTCTCATTGTTTATTGCAAGAGGCTCTCTACATCTGGTATCAGAGCACTTTCCTTGGCACAAGTGGGAAATTTTTTTTTTGGCAAAAAGGGGCAAAATTGGGCGGCAACATTCACATCCATTTTTGAAACTTTCTGTGCATATTCAAGAGAAACAAGTTGCATATCTGAATTCCTATTTCAAAATATGTAGTTTCAAAAAGAATATCTTATTTGGATTTCTAAAAGTAAAGATATCACGGATTTAAAATCATCAATTTTTCAGAATTTCAGTGACGATCATGGAAATTGGAGAGCAAAAATGTCTTGATTGGGTGCGTAGATTTCTATTCCGATTTTTTGGTAGACGTAGAGTGGTTGTTCTAGTTCCAGAAATAGGTTATAATACCGATTCGAAGCAATATAGGTTAGGTTATGATCATTTTAAAAATTTTCCTCTCAAAACCCTAGCTCTAATTACGGGTTTTTTTGGGCATTGGGTGGAATTTCCACCACATTTTTTCTAGAACTGTAATTATTGCAATATTTCTTCTTCTTGTAGCGATATTATTCATTCAGATCAAGGAATAAACCCTATCTGTTTAACTATGGGAAGTACTTGGGCATATCCCTAAAACTCATTGTGAGGAGTACCATAGGAACCCTGAAGTAGCTTGCCATTAAGAGGAAAACCAAAGAGTTGTCATTTGTGACCAAGCAATTAGCATTTTTACATGTGTTGTGGAGTGAGGGGTACTTCCCCAATATGCAAGCCATTAGATAGCCTTGGTGGCTAAGTAAATCTCATGAACATTTAGGACGTCGAACATACCTGGGGTCCATATCTATTTCCAGTTGGTAAAGCACATTTTTCCAGAGCTTCCACATCATCTCTAGCAAAAAAAAAGATTCAAAAAATACAAATAAAATAAAATATGATTTTGGCCATATCTTCTTTGTTTTAGCTCCATTTCCCTTGAAAATTCACTATAACCCCCATCATTCCATTCTACATATTTCATTCATTGAGGACCCTATCCCAAGTTCCACTTCTTGAAGCCCGAAATTCCACATTTGTCTATTTTGTACAGTTTTTCATAACTTCTTCAATTCTCACCCAATCGCCTTCAAATTTAGCCATAACGTTCATTCCCGAATTATAATTCATTGTCGCTCTTTGACAAATTTTCTCATTCTTTCTCCCTGTTTATGAAATTCACATTTTATGTTTCCTTGTCCCTCAAAAAGTATCCACATCCTAGTTACCCACTCGCATTTTTCCCAACTCAAAATTTTCCTTTTCTAAAACCCTCTCTATTTTTGTTTTTCTACCCATTTCCGAAAAATAATAATTTCTTGCTTATAGTTGTGACCTGCGCAGGAGAAAATAGACAAATGGAAGAATAACTTGTCACCATCAAGACCAAAATCAAAGATCTGGATCAAACATTTCTCGACCTCGATCTTCAGCATTCATCCTTAAGCAATCGAAAACAACCTGAGTCTTCTGTAGACACTGAGTTCTCTACTTCTAGCAACTTTCATGGGCTTAAGATCGATTTCCCTCGCTTCAATGGTGATGATCCAACTAGATGGATACACAAGGAAAAACAATACTTTAATATCCATAACACTTTTTATGTCACCAAATTCCCACTTGCATCATTTCATTTGGAACATGAATTCCTTCAATGGTTCTATTAGTACATCAAGGATCATGAAGAGCCCCAATGGATAGATTTTTTCCAAATCCTTTTCAACTGATTTGGCCCTACTGGTTTTGATGAATTCAGAGGAGCACAATTGAATACTTATCTTTACTTATTTCATGGGTAGACTCCTTCTTTTAGATTCATCATCTTCTTCATTCATAACATCATATTTTCTTATCCAAATGTTGAAGATGGATAACAGGTTCTTCAAGAATTGAGTTCTTCATATTCTCCATTGCTTGAGGGATATTGTTTGAATCGTGGGAGCTAGATCTTTAGGTTCTCCCATATTCTCTTCTCTTATTAGGAGTCGAGATTCTTCTTCTGTGCACTCTTCCCAGAGTATACTGAAAGTAATCACTTCCTTCCAGCACACATTCCTCGAATGAATGAATCCCATGATCCTGGGAGACCATTCAAGGTGGTTATCACCACTTTTTCATTCTCCACTTCTTCTTCTAACACTTCAAGTTGGTCTTTAATTTGAGAGACAATTGTAAAGTATGATTGTATGGTATCCGCATTCTGGGTATTCACATTCTTCAACTGTTTTCTTAAATTCATCTTCTGATTTATGTTCTTTCCTTCAAATGGCTTGATCAAGGAATGAAACATATCTTTTGGTGTATCTATGGAAGAAACATGTGGTATAAGGTGATCATGTATTGAATCAACAATGATCTTCTTGGCCTTGACCAAGTTCTTCTTATGTAAGGATTTTAGCCTCATCTCCCTCTGGAACTGGAACCTCTCCACTTATCTAGGTGTCCAATTCATTTTCTTCAAGAACCAGTGAGATCCAATATTTCCATTCTTGGAATTTGTCACTTTCACCAAGCTTGTCATCAAGTTTGTGTGACTAGTCATTTATAAATGAGAACCTCAAATGTAAATAGCAAAAGATTAGATCTTACCAATTTGAGGTCTTCGTCGTGGTTCCAGAGGTGCCTAATCTGGGGTTTGTCAGAGAAACCCTAATTTTAAAAATTGGAATATTTCAGATATAATTGGATAGAAAGATAGACCTATTCAAGGTGAGCTGTGCAATGTACTCATTTTCTGAAAACAGTGGAGGGAATCTCTTAGAATAGGAAGCCCTAGTTTACCAATTTCTTCTGCAGAAATGTCTAATACTGTTTCTACAGTATCTTTGAAATTACTGCTCTCATGTGTCTTAAATATTGTAAGGAGGTATCCTAATATGTCTTTGTTCTAACACCACAGGTTTCATCAGATTTGGTTTAACCAATTGGGACTTATGAGCGTTTTCCCAAGGTGACCTGTTTCAAGACTGTTTAGCATAGTGAAGTTGTACAGACTTCCACATGTAATTATTTTATCTTCAGGGTCTAAAACTTTCACTAAAGAAAGAAAATCTTCTGCCCTTTCTGGAACATCTTGAGAAATTTCATTTGGACTTTCGTAGCCCGAGATATGGCAAGTCTCCCTAGGTGTCTTGTTTGGGGAGGAATCATTGGAGAGGTTGGAATCGGAGATTGGAGGAATCATATCTTCTATAATATAGCGAATCCATAGATGAAATGTGAAAAAAATTTACATCAAGAATTTATCTTCAACCTATAAAAGTTTTGGCACCTGATCCTTCTCCAATCTAGAGATATAATGAATATACCAAAACTATCTATTTCAGTATTTTAGGGTTTTTCACGCCCGGGGTCAAACTAGGGTTTGACTTTCCTGGAGTTTCACCCAACGAAAAATATCTAACCAGGTCTCTAATCTTTGATTTTGATGAGGAGAGTAATCCTATGTTGGGATCACTCAAAAATTCCTCTTTTGAGAAAATCCCTAATTTCCCACAACAAAAACTGAAAATGCCCGTAATCAAATTCTTCTTCGATAGAAAGATGTGCCGTTCAATGGAGAGTTAGCCTAGTATCCTTTTGATGATGGATTGTGGAGAGATATCCAAAAAGTATGAAGCCCCAGCATCTGCAGCTACACAAATGTCTTCTTCTTAGGTTAGTTCTGATACCATGTTATATTTTTATCATTTAAGTAATATGATCTTAGGATCTTATCTAAGAGAATAACATGCACATCAATAAACACAAGAGACAAGAGACACAAAGAATTTTCCTTGGGGAAACCATAAAAGAGAAAACCCTGCAACTTCCTCAGAGATAGAATGACCACTAATGGCAGCTATAAAACTCGAAAATGTAAAGATGATCTCCAAGAGCTTGTTCTCTCTCTCTCTCTCACTCATGTGCCCTAGTGAGTGAGTGTGTGTGTTATAAATAGAGAGGCTCACTCTCTATTTATATTCTTTCATTCAGTTAAATTCCACTCCAACAAGTCAGCCCCACTTAACAATTACTTACCAGGGCCGACATCTCTATGAGAGTTTAATAACCCAAGAGCCCCACAACTGTGGGGACTTTAACCTCTGATCAACAAGGAGGGTTAACTTTAACTCAATTGTGGGGAATATTTCCTTGATTTACAATGGAGGGTTAACCTCAATGAATTTACATGACTTGTTTACATTATTGAATATCCCAATAAGAACATCCGGGCATGACATGACTCAATTACATTACAGATACTTCCCAGAATAAACATAGGGGTACAATACATAAGATATACAAGTGAATACATTTCGAAGTTACAAATACATCAACAAAATATTATTAGTATGAAATATTAATTGAAAAATATTAAACATGGATAGTTGGATGGTTTAACTAGTAATCATGATTTATTTAAATTTGTAAATGTACCTTGTTTATTAAGAAACAAGGTAATAGATTAGTGTGAGGATACTTAACAATAAACAGATACATGTCAATGTTATTATTTCAATCAATTAATAATAATACTACAATTAATTATTTATTGATTAATAATGTTAATTGTTACTATTATTTATTTATTGTTATAGTTTATTATTAGTGTTTATTTTTAGTAATTATTAGTATGTTAATAATAACAAATAATAATTGGCAATACTGTTATTACCATTATTTTACCATTAAACATAATAATTAAAAAAATAATATTGTTGTAATTTTTCAATCGGTTATGTTTTAAATTTAACATATTCAATGGGATAACCATTCAATAAATTCCCACCGCCTCGTGAAGGGTGAGGAATTGGATAGTTCAAGAAAATTTATTAACATACAACTAATTTCTTAAATAGTCTGAACTAGTTGGACTGCCCAAGAAAAGAATAAATAATACTTAGTATTTTAATGTGAAGGAGGGAGTGGAAGAAGGGAAGGGGATGGAAGAAAAGAGGGGAGGGAGGTATAAGGAGGGGGATCAAATGGTTTTGAAGGAGGATTTTTTGGGAGAGTATTTTGGGTGAAAATTTTAGAATAAAAAGAGAAAGAGGGTGTTGTAACAGAGGAGGGGAGAAAATTTGAGGAGGGGGTTAACTCAAGAGCCAAAAAAAAATTACAGTCGAGGAACAAGGAACCTTCTATCGGGTTTATCGGCATATGGGCTAGGAAACATGCCAGTTTCCTAGGGCTAGCAGGATTAACGCTGGTCAATAGGGTGGATCATCCAATTTGGTATCAAGGCTCATACCAGCAAGAGGCAAGGCTACAGGAGCAAGGATCAAGGAACTATCTTCACCTTGCATAAAGTTCCAGGTAATTTTCTGTATTATTGGAATAATAATAAATGTCTTTATGCTGTGAATAATTAATAGTAAAATTGATAACTATTTGTAAACTTCTATGTGAAAATATTGCACTTGTTTTTACTACTAATTACTCTCAACTCAAAAGAAAAAAAGAAAAAAAAACAGACTTAGAGGTAACAAACTTATACCAAAACCATGAGACTGATATAAAAAAAATGTCATTCTTTATCTTTTATTTTCAGAAGGAGAGAGCTCACATATTCTCACTCAATGCTCAGCCCATGAGGTTGAGCACTACAGATGGTATCAAAGCCAAGGCTCAGACACTTAGACCTTAGGGCTTGTGCACACCTCAAACTTCCCAAAATATAATATAATCTAATTCTACAAATTTGGACAGGAATATTACATTAAAATATCTCTTCAAAATATCCTTCTCAAAACTACCTGTGCTAAAAACTACCCGTTCTTACCCCTGAATATTTCCTGCACAAAACCACAAAAAACACTATTAGAAATATTCATGTATTATAATGAAATTGAATAAATGAAAATTTTGTAGAAATATCTCCAATATTTTTTTTATATTCACTACATCCATCTCCATACAATTATCCAACATATATTCCAAGTTTAATATATATTTGCAAAAGGAGTTCTTGCTTTGTGAACTTTTTTTTATGTAATAACTTTTACCATTATTCTGGTCTTTATTACTATACAGGTCTATACCATATAATTATAATGAAATGCTATGACCATTTTGCAATGAGTTTATATAAGGGTTTTCAATGCAATATAATTTAGGTAATTATTCATATAACCTTGATACACTTGAAGATTATTTTAAAAGAACTATAAGCAACTCATTATATGTGAAGACATAAATTATTATAGAATAGTTTTGGTGCCTAGGAAATATTCCATATATATTAATAATAAAGAAATATGGGAAGGAAAGGTCCTAATATATTTTGAATAATCTTCTTGTAGAAATCAAGGGGAATGTCTCCTTGGTAGAAACAACACCGACTCAAACCCCATGGAATTTTATTCACATGTCATCTAACTAGAATAGGGAATCAACTTTGATACTATAGATTTCCATTTCACTTTGTTGGAAAAATGATTTTTGACATTTATTATGTGTGAGCATCTGTTGGAAGTGCTCATGCTCAACATACTAGCCGAGAGAAGTATGAAATCCACCTTCATCATTATTCACCGACGTTTCCTAAAGCATGCTAGAGAAGAGAGCTCATGTGCTCACAATTGTGCAGTACCATAGTGGTCTATGCGCTAACTACAAAAAAAAAAAAAACAAAACAAAACAAAAAAACTAGAACAACGATATCACAACCTAACGAGGGACTGTTTGCGCTCAAGTTGGGCTGTGTGACTGGAAAGTAAATGGTAAGGGGGTTGAACCCAGCTCTCATAACCGTGAGGGAATACCCATATATCTTGTGCTCAATGCTAGTTTTAGGGGGATGCTATAAAGTTGTGCTTGCAACTGTAATACCATGATGGAGGGTTGCTATAATGCATATATAACAACACAACGAATTTGTATTCAATAGAACCTACTCTCATCCAGCTCGCTTGTATGGGAGCGATTTAATGACATTTTTTTAACTTCAAATATGTATATATAGCAGAAAGAAATGGAAGTAGGAAATATCTGTGTAATAAACCACTCTCCACGTCATGACCCAATCTCACTTATATCTCAATCTATGAGGCAGATGTGCCCTTACTCTTTAAAAAAGATAGGAGGCTCGTGATCAGGTTAGCTTTATTAAATCGACAAACGATGCCCAAATGGATAGTTCTACTTTTATTTACTTGTTTTATTAATATAATCTTACATCCGAGCCAATAGTCTTGAGTAAGTATTGTAAAATAGTTAGTAACGTGGGGACTGGTAGAAAAATGAATATTAATGATATAAAAAAAGGTAAAAACTAATGCGTGCGTAGCTCCTAGTTGAAAAAATCATTCTATACATCCTCACCTTAAAATTGAGAATATCATTTGTGAGACAATCCCTTCACAAGGGAAATTTCACATTCACCGAGGTTACGGTTAAAAATGTGGGAGTTTACTATTCATATTTATGTTAGATTCAGTAGGTAATAAAATTGGAATAACATGGTTCAGAACATTGAACAATTCAAACCTTATTTAAATTTATGAAAGAAAAAAAAACAAAATAATTTAGAGTAAAAAAAATGATTATGAAACAATAAAATGAGAAATAACTTATATGAAAACACCTCAAACACAAATAGAGAAGGGCGTCCTTTTGCATGGAATTCAACAAGAATTAGTGACTGTGTTTTATTTCCATGAAATTATATATATCTATATATATAAACTGTTATCATAGATAAATCATTGGAGTAGGAGGATACATTAGACAAGTGTAATAAAAGATGGCAAGGCTAGGACATCAACAAAACCCTCACTTGACGCATGTGCTGAGTGCGTAGCCCTGGTTAAGCCCCTTCCAGCCAACCAAGGTGCAATGAAAATGATAAAACAAAAATAACAATGTTGTAACTAAAATAAAAGGGTAAAGGGGCACGGAGACCCATAAAGTCTTAGTTGAAGGTTATCAAAGGAAACCCATCCCTTCCTTTTCGAGATTAATTAATTACGTGGGCCCATACCTGGGCTAGGTGTAGCCTTGGAAAAGTGCAAACAACAACTCCTTAAGGCCCTAACTCTAGTTGTTGTATACAGGTCCCGATTTAATTGTTAAAGGTTGTTCCCCTGGTCTATGCAAATGAGAAATGCGAAACCCAAAGGAAGCTGAAGGGGCTTCCGGTTTTCACCAGTCATGTGGTAAAAAGTGGTGTAAGGAACTAACGGATTGAAGCTCCTCTACCAGTTCACACAAATATTGGAAAGACTAGAATACAAAACTAAGGAAGCTGAAAATAATATCAAATGGTTCATCAATGAAAAATAAAAGTAAGCCACCTCAGAGAGAAAACTTCAAAGTGAAACCATGAGAACAAATTAGACAGCTTGGTTAAGAGCCTTTACACCTCCACCCAAGGGAATGAAAAACAAGGCACTTGATTTAACAAAACCTTACTGTTAAACTGTGAAACTAACTAGCATAGGAACGAGGACTTACCCCTACTATAGGTCATCGTAGAGCTGTTGCAGAGCGGAGCTCCTCCAAAACGAAATCAAAAAATGAACTCAAACTAGGGTTTGACCTTATTTAGGGTTTGTTTCCATTACATGTTGGTGGAGTACCATGAGGGGGCTGCATGGCGTCTTCATGGGTTTCGTGTACGGTAGAGTAGTTTAAGGGTAGGCCCCATAAATATAGTTAAAATTTGAATTTGTTTTGTTTTTTTTTGTTATAAGATTCCATAAATTTAATTATTTATTTAGGTAAATTGCTAACGTGAATTATTTAAATTTAGCTTAAGTTTAATTCTTTAAGTTATTAAATATTGAGTTATAAGTTGGAAAGTTTAAATAAAATACTAATTAATTAAGTATTAGTGGTAATATTAATTAAGTAAAACTAAGTAAATATATATATATAAAGAAAAAAATTATTAAAACCTTATTTTAGTATGTTACATCTTATAGTAAAATTATATAGGGTTAGAATTTAAAGACAATACTGACTTTAGCACCAATATAATACCACTTAAATGATCTACTGTACAAACATTAAATAGCATTGGGTCGCCTCAAGATGGGCTGATCGAAACGTCTTGAATTATAGTTCCTTTTGTAAAAAGCACAGTTCAGAACTCAACCAACACACCCTTTAGAAGCTAATAATATGATGTTGTTTCCATGAAACATGATCAATCATGGTAAGAACACACACTAGTTGACGACGAGGATGAGGTCGAAGCCAACTACCATCACCACTGCAACCATCACCGCTAGCATCACCACTGCCGCCACCTAGGGCAGCCTCCACTCATGAGATGAAGGTCATACTAAGGTCCTTGGAAACCATTATGGTCACTTTGAACAAGTAGTTGGAGAAGGTCATGGAGGTTCAAACCACACAGGTGAGCTGGGAAAACTTTGAGAGGGCGTGCACAACCTAAGGCAAGAACCTCTTCAGGATATTTCCAGAGAGCCGCAGAAGATCAAAATTCCTGAGTTTTCAGGAGGACGATCGAGGAAGCATGCTGAAGCATGGATTGAGGGTATGAATAGGTGCTTCACACTAAACGATGAATAGATACAATTATTTCAACTAAAGGGTGATGCCCTAAATTGGTGGTCAGACCTGGAGAAACAATTTCATCTTACTCCTTTGACTGTTTTGTGGAAGTTACTCAAGGAGAGTATCTTTTGGCTTATTACAAGGAACAGCAGGCAGGTGCCTTTCATGCTTTGGTACAGGGAAGCATGATGGTGGAAGAGTATGAAGCTATATTCATGGAAATAGTAAAGTATGTTCCACACTTGGACTCGGATGATCGACAGGTGGAGTGATTTGTGTATGGACTCAACTACAAGATCAGGGTCGTAGTATGGATGCAAAAGCCATATTCAGTTTTGATGGTAATTGAGTCGTCTCGCTATGCTAAGGATATGCTAGATGCAAAGGGAGGAATCAATTTGATAGGATCCAATCAGTATGTTATAGGGAAGTATCGATGACCATACTTCAGAGGAGGACACTCCAAACCTCCTCCTTATCATAACAGGTTCACCCTGAGAGCTAACACTTCAGGTAACTCAGTATCGCAGGGTTTGTCAGCAAACCATGGGAATCGAGGATGAACAAATGGAAATTATTATAGAGGATCAGAAGGTTTTAGAGGATCTAGGGGAAGGAAATCATGCCAGAGGACTCCTCCCAACAGCATGAAAGCACCACCTAATGTCTCTTGTTGGGGATTTGGAGTTCGTCATTTTTACCGGGATTTTCCTAAGGGGTAGAAGGAAGGAAAAGCATCCATGGGTAATTCTGGTAACACTCATAGGATTCATGCAGTTGTTCAGAACCACCAGCAAGAACATCAGTCCATCGTAGTGGAATCCACTGGTAAAGTAAAAAATGTCAAACTTAAAATTTTATTTTATCCTGGTGCAACAGATAGTTTTATTTCAGCATATGCATTAGATAGCTGTGGGTTGGTAGCCTGGGAGAATGATGATTTTGAATTGGTTGAGATGGATTTAGGGGTTAAACAAGTAGTACGTCTTAAGGTAAGGGGGTGTTAAGTGAAATTAGGAGTATGCACCACTAAATTGGATGCTTATGTCACCAATTTGGGGATCTATGACCTCATTGTGGGCATGGATTTGTTATAAGGCCATAGAGATATAATGAATTGCTATGCAAATAAAGTCTTGTGCCTTGATGATGAGGGTCAAGAAATTCAAATCCAGGTGAAGAAGAGAAAAATATCCCTTCGTTTCATCTCTGCGATGAAAGCTAAGAGTCGCTTAAGACAGGGATGTTAGTTGCTTGTAGTTGAGATGGTGAGTGATAGTAAAGGACCTTCCTTTAATTCATACCCAGTGTTATCTAATTTCAAGGATGTCTTTCCAAAAGAATGTCCAGGACTACCTCTGGAACGAGAGATTGATTTCACGATTGAACTGAAACTTGGTGTAGAGTTGATATCAAAGAATCCTTATAGAATGACAACCTCTGAGCTTCGAGAGTTACAGATCCAGTTAAAATATTTTCTAGACTTGGGACTAATTAGAACTAGTATCTCACCATGGGGAGCACCAGTGATATTTGTAAAGAAGAAGGATGGATCTCTATGACTTTGCATAGATTACAAGGATTTGAACATATCCATAGTGAAGAACAGGTATCTTGTACCAAGAATTGATGACCTCTTTGATCAGATGAAAAGTGCATTGGTCTTCTCTAAGAATGATTTGTGGTCAGGGTATCACTAGCTTAGGATTAAAGAAAATGGCATCCTAAGACTACTTTTCGAACTCGATTTGGACATTATGAGTTCAGAGTGGTACCATTTGGTTTCACCAATGCTCCAGCAGTATTCATGAGCCTCATAAATAGTGTCTTCCAGAAGTACTTGGACCACTTTTTTAAGGTCTTCATAGATGACATTCTTATATATTCTAAGAACGAGAAGAAGCACACGGAACACTTGTAGTTAGTATTAACTTACTTAAGGGAACATAAACTGTGTGGTAAATTATCGAAGTGTTCCTTCTTCCAAAAGTAGATTCACTACTTAGGGCATCTCATCTTAGGAGAAGGGATCTCAGTAGACCCAGAAAAGGTGAAGTCCATCAAGGATTGGACAATTCCAAAGAATGCGCATGAGGTGCATAGCTTCATGGGATTAGCAAGGTATTAACGAAGATTCATGCAATGGTTGTCCAATATTGTGAAACCCATCACCACCTTACAGCGAAAGGGAATCCGATATGAGTGAACCAATAAATGTGATATTGCTTTTTCTGAATTAAAGAGATTACTGACTAGTGCACTAATCTTACGGGTACTAGACATGGATAAAGACTTCATGGCATGCACTGACGCCTTGAAGAAATGATTAGGAGTGGTTCGAATGCAAGAAGGTGGGGTAATATCTTATGCATCTCGTAAGTTGAAATCTCATGAGGATCAATATTCCACACATGATCTAGAACTAGCAGCAGTAATGCTGGCACTAAAATTATGGAGACACTACATGGTTGGAAGAAGTTTCACACTTAAAACATATCATCAGAGCTTGTAGTATATTTTTACAGAAAGGGATCTGAATGCTAGGCAACGATGATGGAGTGAGTTCATGCGTGAGTATGAATTTGGTATCTCATGTATCAAAGGAAAGGAGAATGTGGCGGAAGACACTCTAAGCTCAAGAGTGAGGATTTTCTCCTTAATCCCCTTGAAAGTGGATTTTAAGGAGAAAGTGCTTGGGAAAATCTTGAGGGATGGTTGGTATATAAAGGTAACCTTAGCTATTGAAAATGGGAAGAAGTGTGAGTCGAAGTATGATGGGTACCATATTGAGGAATATGGGTTTCTGTGGTATCAAAAGAGGATGTATATCCCTAAAGAAAGTGATCTCAAGGAAGAAATCCTTAGTGAGGCCCATAGGGTACATTATTGTGCCCAACCCAGAGTGAAGAAGATGTATACTGTAGAGGGGGATAATTACCTCCTAAATGTCATCATGTAATTATAGTTTAAAAGATAAATAAATATTAACAAATAGGTAGTTGGAGCGGGTACAACCGCTCCAACCTACCTCATAATGTATAAATAATTAACAAAGATAATGCAAAGACGGATTGGACGTCCCTTCCCATATTTCTTTGTCTTTGATTACTGTGTATGAACTTAATGTATGCTTGAATGATGTTGAAACCCTAGACTTCAACATTGGCGCCGTTGCCGCCTCTATCCGGTCTGCGTGACAGCAGCAGCGGATGGAAGTGGTCGAACCTAAAGGAGAAGTTTAAGGCGACTGCATGTGGTTGATGAAGAAATATTATAGCAGACACGCTGGTCACGTATTGATGCTCCTGCCAGAACCGCAACGTATACGTCGACAGTCGGGATGGACATGGCGTAAATACTGCTGCACTCCACAATCCATGTCGTTGCGGGCATGAGATCTTCGTTGCGGGCATGAGGTGAAGTTGCACAAGTGCTCTGAATATACCAATGCCGCTGACGCAGAGAATGCAGACCAAGCTTATCAGTGATCTCTGCGGCATTCATAGCATCTGGAAGATATTCGCTTATTTCCTAATTTTCCTCCAGCGTTCCAAAGAGAAGAGTTCGATTCTGTTGGAGCGTGATAAATGCGCCTGAAGATGGATGGAATCGGCGGCCGTTGATCTCTAGAGCCATCGGATTACTGCGCGACCTGTGGGAAAAAGGAGTTACAACGACTTGCCACTATCCGGAGGAGACTCGAGGAGTGGCCGAGGTAAACAGATGGCACAAAGTCACCCGAGGTAAGGGAAGCCTGTTCTGCGACAAGGCACGGACTCGGTGAAGGGAGTAGCCTCGAAGGTCAATGGAGGGAGCTGCAGCATGCAGTAGCATGGAGGGGTGGCCAACGGACGCACTTGGGAGAGACTGCGATGGAGACTAGGCGCGAAGACATCGACCAGTTGCGATGGAGGCTAGGCGCAACGTGGGCATGGAAAAATTCATTAGGGCAGCGTGATGGGGACGAGGAGTGAATGCAGCGACGCTAAACTGCTTCCTGACACCGACTAGCAGTTCCGACCAAGCCCCCGACTGATCTTGTCGACCTCCATCGAACCGACTGAGCTGGTCGACCACCATTTCGTCGACCCTGTCTCGAATACGGATTAAAAATATTTTGATGCATCATGAGAGGTAACATTATGGAGTTTATTTTGTGTTAAATACCTTGCCTCCTTGATTGACTGAGCTTTGATTAAGTTTGGTCGATTCTTCTGTGGGTCCAACTCACTTTGGTCGGCATTTCAAGTGGTCGATATGATCATGTCGGTGGGAGCATGTCGGTTGAAACAGGTCGGTTGGGTTGGAGCAGGAAATTCATACTCTCACGATAGAACCAAATGACGACGATGGAATTCAAGCAAATATCATTCACCTACACAGCGAAGCGCTTCAATGAACATGATGAAAATGTACCCCTCATTATCAAAATGCTGAAACTGTTCCTAGGTTGTGACCTCGGAAAGCCAGAAGACAGAGAAATGACATAGAAAATCGAAGAGCCAAAAGGCCCCGCATGCCTGAACCGATGGAGATGTCGGTTAGATGAGCCAGGGTGAGGCTTTAAACCAAAAGACCTAGTTGCGGAAGAATATGGTTTCCCGCCATTGTGAGAGGATGAGACTTCGATGGACTATTGTCAGATTGAAGATGGAGGCTGAAGAGTAACCAGTCACAGTAGAGCCTTGTACACGTGTGTTTTCCTATCGAGCTGGCGGCTGTTGCGGCTGAGTTACCTATGCAGACCGGTATGCATGGTTGATGCACAGTAAGGACTACTACGCAGTAGCAGAGACCCAGGACGTTGATGCATATTTCTTTGTTTTCTTCGGGACGAAGAAATATTTTGTTTGTGGGGGAGATGTAGAGGGGGATAATTACCCCCTAAATACCATCATGTAATTATATAGATTAAAAGATATTAACAAATAAGTAGTTGGAGCGGGTACAACCGCTCCAACCTATCTCATAATGTATAAATAATTAACAAAGATAATGCAAAGACGGATTGGACGTCCCTTCCCATATTTCTTTGTCTTTGATCGCTGTGTATGAACTTAATGTATGCTTGAATGATGTTGAAACCCTAGACTTCAACATATACAAACATGAAGAAGCTCTTCTTCCGTCCCAGTATGAAGAGTGAGGTAGTGGATTTCATTTCAAAATTCGTAGAGTGTTAGCAAGTCAAGGAAGATCATCGACACCCAGCCGGTCACTTACAGCCTCAAGATATTCCTATGAATAAATGGGAAGTCATTTCCATGAACTTCGTTGTGGGATTTCACTCACATCCTAGAGACATAATGCTATATTGGTTGTCGTCAGAAAACTGACCAAAATTTCCCACTTCATTCCATTCAGAGACACTTATGATGTAACATATGTAGCAAGGGTATTCATAAATGAAATTGTATGCCTTCATGGAGTTCTGAAGAAGATAATTTTTTACCGAGACCCTAAGTTTACCTCCATATTTTGGACAAGCATGCAGTCAGCATTAGGAACCCAACTGAACTTAAGCTCAACTTATCATTTCGAGGAAGATGGGCAGACAGTGAGGGTGAATCATCTGATGGAGGACATGCTTAGGATGTATGTTATGGATCATCAGACATAGTGAGAGAAATATCTTCCTCTAGTGGAATTTGCATTAAACAACAGTCCCCACAGATCCATTGGTAGGAATCCATATAAATCATTGCATGGGATACCTTGCAAGACTCCACTCAGTTGGGATAGGATGGAGGACCATGTTTTAGTTGGACGTGAGTTGCTTCAGAAGATGGAAGAGCAAGTGGTATAGATCAGACAGCGGCTGAAAGAAGCATAGGATAGAAAAATAAGTTATGACAATGCACAAAGAACTGATAGAAGTTATGAGGTAGGGGATCATGTATTTATCCACATCCGACCAAATAAAAGTACCATCCAGTTTGGAAAGTGGACCAAGTTGTCACCTTGCTTCATAGGGCCATTCAAGATTCTTTAATGAATCAGATCGGTAACTTAACGTCTTGCACTGTCACCCCATTTGCACATACATTAGAGGAAATTTTGACTCAAAATGGGCCTCCTAAAAATAATTAATAAAATAATAGTTAAAATAATAAAATAATATTTATTAATTTTGGAGGAAGAAAAGAAAAAACTACTTTTTATTTGTATTTTCGACATATCTCCCCGTGTTTTTACTCCAATTTTGATCAGAAGAGCTCGTTGGATGCAGAATTAAATTTTGCATCCAACGAGTACCCACTCGGCATACTTTTGATGAACAACACTACCCCAAAAATAAGAAATACCTGAAAAATGTGATGATGACATCATCATCACATTTTTTCAGATATTTCTTGTTTTTGGGGTAGCGGCATCCATCAAAAGTATCCCGAGTGGGTACTCGTTGGACGCAGAATTTAATTCTGCATCCAACGAGCTGTCCCGATCGAAATTTGAGTAAAAACACGAGGAGATATGTTGAAAATACAAACAAAAAAAGTAGTTTTTTTATGATACCTATCCCCAAATTTATATTAAAAAAGTGTTTAAGACCTGTATGGTATTTCAGATTTAAAGCAATTTCATTGGCTAACACATGATGACATGGAATTTGAATCAAAGTTAAAAGGCCCATTTTGAGTTGAAATTTCCTCTAATGACTCATAATGTATTTCACGTTTTAGTATTGCGACATTACATAGCCGATGAGACTCATAAAATTCATTGGAAGGAATTGTAGGTCTCGGATGAGGGAACCTTCATGGTCGAACCATTACTTATACTAGATCGTAGGGTTCTACAGCTCCATAGTTGCCACATGGACAAAGTTAAGGTCCAGTGGGACAAGTATATCCCATGATCTGCTACCTTGGACAACGCAGACACTATGCGTCAAGATTTTCCCTCACTATTTTGGCTATAACTTCATGACGAAGTTTCCTGAAGGGTGGGTGTATGTAACGCCCCATATTTTGACTTAGGCATGTTTATCACTCAGACTTATTACACTGCATTTACTTATTATATGTGGACTGAGCTATACTGAGTAAACTATATTTTTTGGCATGTTATACGTGATTATATACTGATTATGATGTTACGATGTTATCATGCTTATTCTCTAATTATGATGCTATCATTGTTATGATATTATTGTGCTTATGCGATTACTATGTAGTAGTTATCATCATATTCCTTTATTTCATAACAAAAATGTATAATTGATTGTAATTATTGATATTATGTGATGTGTATGATGTTGTACATGGATACCCACCAATGATGCAATCAATTTTATGATATTATGTGATGGAAGGAAATAATGTTGATAATATGAACTAATTACTGAGTTAATATTTTAATGAATGCATGGTTGCGTAGTGCTAACCCACAGGGTAAAGGGGCTATGTGATAGCTGGGTACATGATGTGAAGTGTGATGTAATACATATCTTGAACAGAGCCTTAATTTCCAAAGCGATGGTATGATGGCATGTACCAATAAAATCGATAGCAATACAGTAGGGTTTGATGGGGTATAGACCCAGTATGTTGAGAGGGATGGATGTATTTCCCACCCTATGTCACTATGATACTCAAGGTCGTGGGAGGGCAGTGCCGATACACACTCCCCGAGATGTTGTGATGACGAGAGTAAGATGCCTACTAGGTGAGGTTAGGTCCACTAGTTAGCCGATGCTACCACTCTCAGGTTCTGTGTGGGAAGGTCAGTACAGCTGCCATCCACTTTGTACTAGAAGAGGAAGGAAAGGGAGGATGTGGAAGTAGGTTAGGGTGGGAGGACATATTAGTTATTATTTTTTAAGGTTGGACATTTATGATACCAAATTAGTAATGATAGGTACCAATCTTGATTGACTAATTAACAAGAACATAACTGTTAAATAACTCTGAATGTCAAAGAAATCATATTATATTTGTATACTTGTCCTATTGCGTGAAATATTATTAGTATCAGCTAGAATTTTGGTTGTTTGATGATCGTACATGTGAAGTCTATCCATGTGCTATCCATGCATGCATACCTCACACATGCACTCTATTATGAATATACAACTACGTAATATGTCAGATAATCATATAAGTTGTAATAAGCAACCAAATATTTTTGTATTGATCAATTCAGATAATGGATGTTTAAGTTGTTAGGGAATGTGTATGAATGAGCCAACAAAACAATTTGTTAATTGTATAAAACAATTAAGAGAAGTAATGTCGCTATGAAATATTAATTGAAAAACATTAATTTGGGATAGTTAGATGGGTTAACTAGTAATCATGATTTATTTAAACCTATAAATGCACCTTATTTATTAAGAAACAAGGTAATATATTAGTGTGAGGGTACTTAACAATAAACAGATACATGTCAATGTTATTATTTGAATCAATTAATAATAATGCTAAAATTAATTATTTATTGATTAATAATATAAATTATTATTATTACTGTTATTATTATTATTATTATTTTTATTTTTATTATTAGTAATTATTATTATGTTATCAATAACAAATAATAATTGACAACACTGTTATTACCATTATTTTACCATTAAACATAATAATTAAACAAATAATATTGTTGTCATTTTTCAATCGATTACATGTTTTAAATTTAACATATTCAGTTCAGTGGGATAACCATTCAATAAATTCCCGTCGCCTTGTGAAGGGTGAGGAATTGGACAATTCAAGAAAATTTATTAACATACAACTAATTTCTTAAATAATTTGAAATAGTTGTACTGCCCAAGAAAGGAATAAGTAATACTTAGTATTTTAATGTGAAGGAGGGGGTGGAAGAAGGGAAGGGGGTAGAAGAAAAAAGGGGAAGGAGGTATAAGGAGGGGGATCGAATGGTTTTGGAGGGGGATTTTTTGGAGAGTATTTTGGGGGAAAATTTTAGAAGAAAAAGAGAAAGAGGGTGATGTAACAGAGGAGGGGAGAAACCTTGAGGAGGGGATTAACTCAAGAGCCAAAAAAACAATTACAGTCGAGAAACGAGGAAGCTGCTATCGGCTTTATCAGCACGTGGGCTCAGGGGCTATGAAACCCGTCGATTTCCTAGGGCCAGTACGATTAACGTTGGTTGGTAGGGTGGATCATCCGGTTGGGTATCGATGCTTGAACCAGTGAGAGGAAAGGCTACAGGAACAAGGAGCAAGGAACTATATTCACCTTGCATAAAGTTCCATGTATTTTTCTGTATTATTGGAATACAAATCAATCTATTTATGCTGTAAATAATTAATAGTAAAAGTGATAAATACTCGTAAACTTCTATGTGAAAATATTGCATTTTTTTTACTACTAATTAGTCTCAACTCAAAAGGAAAATAGAAAAAAAATAGACTTCGAGGTAACAAACTTACAGCAAAACCAAGAGACTCATATAAACAAAATGTCATTCTTTATATTTTATTTTCAGAAGGAGAGATATTATTTATATCACTCAGTGCTGATCCCAAGAGGTTGAGCACTACACATCAGGTACTTTAATTTCATCATCGAACACATATGCATATCTAAAGGAAGCCTATATCTGAATGAATTATCATTTAGTTGTTAAAAAATAGCGAATGGTCCTTATCTAAGAGGCTTTATATTCTTTTCTAGGCCTTACAATCATTTCTTATGTATGATAATCCATACCTTATATATAACATGGAGCTCATGGTCGTCTCACTACTAGCCATGTTTGTCCTCATACTATTATTGGCTTATCTCAAGATGCTCCTATATGTTTAGATGTATTTTCTTAATCTTGTCCATGAACATGTTTTCCTTCTTCTCTTCTCATTCTAAATATTCCTCATCCTTTAATTATCCCATCCATATCATTTTGATAGTGTAAAGAATCTTATCGAGGGCTTGCATTCATGGTTTGTTCATGGAAATTAAGGTTGAAAAGGTTTAATAATGGACTAAATATCCTATCTACCCCTTAACCTTGTATTATGGTGTAGATATATTTCTAGAGCATAAACCTACATAAGACAATTATATCCCACTTGAAGGCCTACAAGGAACCCTTACAAAGGTTTAATGTTCTAGTATGAGGACTCATTCAAGGTTGTTTAACCTAAGAAGATTAATCCATATCTTGAGTTAGATACATTTTATACTTAGTCTCAAACTCAAATTCTCAACCTTAATCCAATGAATAATAAACTCAATGATGGGGTGAAATACAAAATATCATAGTGGTTATGATTGCCAAGACTAGAAACCAAATACCACAATCTAATGAATTCTCTAGAGCATGGGTGTATTTCTATGTTGAGGCTACATCTCCAAATATGACATTTGAATATGTCTATGGCCTAGGATTACTTTTTATAGAAGTGAAGAAGGCTGTGAATTCCTATTTTCAAATCGATATGGATTCAAAACTTGAACTTTTACTATGAATTCATGATATTCCTTGTGCAAGGTAAAAGATGAGGAGCGTGTAATTATTTTTCTACAAGTTGTGTCAAAATTGGATACTGGAGTATGCGATATGAGTGATATATCTTTGTAGTTGTTCTTGACCATCACCACGAATCAATCCACCCATTGCTAATCTTCAATGTTCCTTTTCTTTGATGTCCAATATATTGATGAATAATAATTATGCTTCCTACAATGTAGACAAGGATGGATATCAAAGCACTAATATTCCATATGGCCAATATACTAACAATGGTGGCATTTGTAACTCTAAACTAGAGTAGATGAAGTTGAAATTTATTTTAAGAACACAACACATTAAAAGTGTAATGTCTTGGAGTAATAAGGAACGTAACATGCCACTTTCTTGTCGCATCTAAGAACATTTATGTGCTTGTTGTGTACAGTTTATTTTCAAGTTCTTATGATGGGATATGAAGGAATAAGATGAAAATGTTTATGGAAAACAACATATTATTTTTCTTTTGTTTCTAAAGTAAAGCCACTGATTTGATTCTATGCTTCTGAAGTGGCATCATTATGTTCCATAATGCTTAAAGGAAGCACAAAGAACATTGTTCTAAATAGGTACAAGTTTATAATGAATTTCTTCTTGTTAGAGCTATGAATAAAGTTGTAGAAACTCAATTGTGTCATGTTAATCTTATACATAATTTCAAATATGAGTGAGAGTTCTCTTCTTGACAATTAGAGTCTTTTTGATAGAAGAGAGAAATATTGTTCGGTAACTCTGCTAAACAATTGATTCAAGCCATCGATAAACTATGACTGAATACTCAGTAAAATAAGAAGGGCTAAATCAAAATCCACCCTTTTACAAATAGGACTCAATAATTGAAGTACTTGAATCAAAATGTGAAAAGGTGTGAGCGACAGCCGAAAATGAACCCAATTATAGTTCCACTTGATTTTGTTTTGGCACTTATAGAAAACAAGAAATCTTGCAAGTAAAACTATATGCAATTTGCATAATCTAAAAGTAAATTTATATTAAAAAATAATGGTTTATGTTTGTAAAAATAGGCTTCTATATTTAAATGTTGTGGGTTCTTTGAAAATATTAAATTAAATCTTGTAGATGTGATTTATCTACCTTGGAAATGTTTCTAGATACAATATTGGAGTAAATGAAAGAAAGAATGAACGCATACGACCTCACATGATATTCTCAATTATGTGTAGACTAATAGGTGAGTGTGTAAATATCCCTTGTTACCTTGAATTGTTCTTATCCTTATAGCTCACCATCACTGCCATTAATATTTCCATCAATTCAGTTTCAAAACCCATCAGTCGGAACCCTGCATCCAACGACCTCATCTCCCTCTACAAATAGAGTTGTCCTCCTCTCATATCATATGCTGAAAAATGAGCTCTGCAATGGAGTTTGAGTTTGAGGCCTTTGAGCTAGCGTACTTTTTTTATGAGAGGGCATAGTATAGACTCCAGCTAGCACAAATCATACTATTACATAATATTATGAGCACCTACAAATATAAGAATATAAGATTAAATGGAGAGAATGACCCAAATGCACCATTATATCCCAACCATTTATAAATTATAAAACACAAATCGTTCACAAGTGTATTCTTTAGTGTGGAGTTATCAATGAACAATCTTGGTTGTGATTCTCTTTTGATTTCTTCTTTGTTGAATTCATGTGATAAATACTACAATATCACACATAGGGTTTCAATGGACATCACGTAAACCATGGTATTGCTAGACCCCCATTATAACTCTTCGCGCATGAGAAAGTACATATGAAACAATTTGTTCTTCTAGATTCACAAACAGTCCATTTGTTCAGTTTCATGTATTGATGGAAATAAAGGTTATGGGTGTTATTATGAGGAGACTTACAATGAGGGAATGGAATAACAAGAATATACCTCTAATCGTCTATTCCTCCCAAACGCTGTGAGGACCTCATGTTATATCTCTACAAACAAATCAGAGAAAAAAATGCCTATGAAATACAATGCTTCACAAATTACCGAGGACCGAGGAGGAAATGTAGAGGGAATCACATGAGGAGAGAGCCTACGCATTGAGATAGACAATATGGTGAGATATGGTGAGGAAATGAGGATGAGAGCTTGTAAAGTTGGAAGGATGGTCAACAGTGTGGAGAGGGGATATGTTGGGTAAACGTTAGTAGAAGACTGACAAGTAGAGGAATATACCACTGGAAAACACACTGGTAGAGTATAACTAGGGACATAATGCAGGTCTGCAATTCTAGTAGAGAATATGGAACACTAACAAAGTAAATTGAGCAATGCAAAGAAAGTAAAAATGGTTTGAGAAGGAATACTATGCAATATTAATGGAAGAACCTCCTTAGGATTTGACACCATAGTTGGGATGCCCATCTAAGAAGATAAACAATGAATAAAAAAAAAATTACATACATAGTTAATTAGGCATGAAATCTCATTTAATTCGAATTAAGAATGTATATATAAATACATTAGTAAGGTGATGTTTGGTTTTCATCTCCCTTGGACTCCCCAAGGCTATTCGTCTTCACTTAGCCTTAACGAATTACATTCAAGCAATTATCATTAACCTTTTCATGACACAAGCTTAAATGATATTAAACTTAGCCACTTAATGTTATAATGTGATAAAATATTGTTGTCATACATAATGTTCCCATGTTACCATGGATTTATCCTTGAGACCCATCCCTTGTGAAAATTTATCATAATGGTGTATATATCCGACTTGGTTGGAAAAGTTCCCCTATAAAACGCATGTGTAATTTGGTCAATACTTCTTTTTTTTTATCAGGCATCAAATATTCATTTAGTTCATTTATATTTTCCTAACTTGATTTTCCATGGTTATATACCGATGGTCCTTATTTAGAATGAAAGATATCCTATAAGTATCCACATCCCACTCAAATATGAAAGATGAATTTTCAAGGGTTTATGTGGGGTTTATGTGGTGCTTAGAGGCCATATTCATGGATCAAATCCTTTAAATATGTATACATGACTTTGTGCCATTTATTTTCTTTCCTTACCATGGTCAAGATGTAGAGACCCGAAGGTTGCATGTACAAAACCTCATTATGACAAATCATCTATCTCTTTGAAACCACATGCTTTATGCTTTATAGAAATTAAGGATAACAACATAATGCCTGTATTGAAATTAGTCCTTTGGGACTTGTAAATATTGACCTCATAATGAGATATGGTTGGAATTAGGACGTTTTAGATATAATCGATGGGTTTAGACATATTCACCATTTGTATGAGAAAAAATAAAGGGACTTAGGGACTAAATAAGTATTTTAAGACTCATGAGAAATGAATGAATACTAAAATGACCAAAAAGGCTCTTTAGAGGGGATATTTATCCTTTATAATGAGCCTTGTAGAGATAATTTGGGGGAATGATGAGCATGATAGCTCACATTGAAGGTTTAGTTAAGGAGGTCAAGAATGAGGATCTCTTTCAATCTACTTCAATGGAAAAATGTTAGGTTATGATTGACACATTATAGCTAGATAAGAAGCTAGGTCATGTTGATGAAGGGAGAACTGGGTCATTTATAGAATTATTTGATGTTGTTGGAGATTATTTGCTTAAGGTGGTGTAATAGGTTAATCTAGAAGGTTTTCAAGGGTATTTAATACCACATTCTTATCTCTAACCCCTATCCCCAGATAATGGATCTCAAATGAGAGTATTTCTCCACGTCAGTTTGTAAGGTGGCTACATTTTTGAATGCTTCACTTGTTTGTATATGCATAACAAACTAATTCTTTAAGCCTCAAATTGAATTTTTTCTTTCTCATTCAAGCTTGGTTTTAAAACTAGATTAAAAAAAATTCTTTGTTCTTTGAAAACTTAGGTGCAGAGATGTGTTTTAGAGCTAATGGATCTCAAATGAGGGTATTTCTCCACATAAGGTTGTAAGGTGGCTACATTTGTGAATGCTTCACTTGTTTGTATATGCATAACAAACTAATTCTTTAAGCCTCAAATTGAATTTTTTCTTCCTCATTTAAGCTTGGGTTTAAATCGAGGTTAAATAAATTACTTTGCTCTTTGAAAACTTAGGTGCACAAATGTGTTTTAGAGCTAGGATGATAGTTTTTTGTTTATCTTTTGTAAACTATGAAAAGAAGTACATCTCCACATGTTATCAAGTACATTTTGTTGATTAAAAATATTTTATATTGTTTTAGTTTTAAAAAAATGGGTATAAATAAATTTCTACATACCATCCCCATTTTTTATTTCTTTGAAGATGAAGATGTAAATACCATTATAAATATCCTCATGCATTTTTTTCTTTAAATATATATAATTATTTACAAAAATTTACAATCTAAATAAAATATGTTTTCATTAATTTTGATAGAATTATACACGTATAAATTTTACATATTAATATAAACATCTTACGCGTACAACTACATATTAATATATAAACATATTACGCATACAACTACTTAGATTGTGGTTGGATTCTGTCATTAGGGATCAACTCGTTGAGAGATACTAATTGAATATAAGGCATTTTGGAATATTGATTAGTGAAATAATTTAGAATTCAAAATATTTTGTGCATAAAATAATTTTAATTTATCATATACATTTTAGCTAGTAAAAATTATTTTTTATTATATTTACACTACAAGCATGAAACAAGAAGCAGCAATAAATTTGCATGATTTCAGATTTGCCCATTCGTCTGCTAATTTTTTTCTGGTTTTCCTATTCGCCTCTTAATTTTATTCTTTGTATTATTCAGAGCCTCCTCGATTTCCATCTCGGCCTCCAAGCATCCTAGAAATTATTTAAATACAATAAAACACCTAATTAAGATCTATTAGTTTTTCTCCATATGTAGTTGTAATCTCTCACATTTTCTAGTTACAGAGATTCAGCTAGGAGTTATCTATGACTAGCTACATGCAATCACCAACCTTCTTCTAGCTATTTTTCATGAAGTACTTGTTATCCTCTCTCTCTCTCTCTCTCTCTCTATATATATATATATATATATATATATATATATTATTTCTCACACTCTTCTAGTTAAACATGATCAACTCTAAGTTCATCATGCCTAGCTACATGTTATCACTAGCATTCTTCCTTTTATCCATTTATCAACCAGTAGTTATTTGCATCGCTATCAGTTGATAAATGGATAAAAGGAAGAATGCGAGCCATAACATTTAGCTAGGCATGAGTAACTTAGAGTTGATCATGTTTAACTAGAAGAATGTGAGCAATAATGTGAGCAATAATATTGCTCACATTCTTCTAGTTAAACATGATCAACTCTAAGTTACTCATGCCTAGCTACATGTCATCTCGCATTCTTTCTTTTATATATTTATCAACTATTAGTTATATACATGGCTATCAGTTGTCTATTCATATATACATATATATATATAGGATATATACTTATCTTATTCTTATGCAATCTTGAAAAAGTATAAAGAGTATTCTACTCCAATGCTCCATTTCGTTGCAAATTAATTATTCTTTTTCTCAAAAGAACTTAAAAAAAAACTATACTATACAAACCAATAGTTTAGTTTCGGGCTTCATGCACTTGAGTCCATCAACATGAGGGTTATCAGTCAATCCAAATTTTCACCTTTTGAAAGGCTTCTCTTATCTCTACAATGCTCTATTTCTATCACTAATAGACATACTTTATATTCTCTTTCTATCAAGAATATACATACGTCATCTTCGAAGGACAATAATGCGAAGGAAATATCAGCGTATAAAGGATAAAATTCGCTGCTACCGGCGAAATATTAGCGTATAAAGGATAAAATTCGCTGCTACGGGCTATCTGTATTTCATATATATGGAAAAATCGTAATGCTTCGAGATGGCATTGCTGTTGTTGGCGTCGTGATTTACTGCCTTAAGGTTAAGGTTGTCGGCATTACATGATAGTGGCTGCTTCCACTCTATAATAACAATATTATTTGTGCACCGTTCTGTTCAAGACAATTCTGAATTTTCGTGAATGCATAGAAAGGATGTTCTTGTCGGAGAATAGGGTTTGTGGGAGAATAGGGGTTGCCAGGAAAATATACCATATTCTTGTGGGAGAATAGGGTTTGTCAGGAGAATAGGGTTCTTTAACGAAATGTTTAGGTATAAGTATTCCTTTCCCATTTACGAGAATGAAGTATAATGCCATATACTTCTGCCGTTATGAAAACCCCGTTTAGGTATATGTTTAGGTATACGTATTCCTTTCCCATTTACGACAATGAAGTATTACTGTTTAGGTATAGATTTTGCCGGTGTTTCTCGCTCCCTCGATTGTGAATTTACTCATCTCAATCGTTATTAACAATACTGTCGTGCCTTTGGAACTGTTACGAAAACCCCAACCTTAGATTACTTAGAAGGTGCAGACTAGATCGTCTAGACATTCTCTCGGTTTTTTATTTTTTTTATTATTATGTGGCTTAATATCTAAGGTTTTATTATTCATGCTCCATTTCGATGGAATTTAATTATTCTTTTTTTCAAATGAACTAAAAAAGAGCTATAAAAACTAACACTTGCGGACTTCATGCACTTGACTCCAACATGAGCTTGATGAGTGAATCAAAATTTTCATCTTTTTGTTACAATTATAAAGTTTTGATGACAACATGAATTCCCTAAACAAGCTAAGAATCTAAGGACACATTTAGCCTCGCAGGGAATTGCAGAGAATTAGCATAAGGAGAAAAGAAGAAGAATTAATGAACACACATTAATGAATGATCAATAAATGATAATTCATATTATTACAACAATAATACATCCTTATAAAGGAGATTTGAGACAATTCATTGCTAGCTCATAAATCAAAGTTACGAAATATGATAAACCCCCATAGGTGGCTAGATCACTTCCCAACTCATTCAAGGACCTCACAAATTAGAAAAAGCATGAGTGAGTTGTCAAGTGTGATGCAAAAACACGCAAAAACACATCCTGGAATATGGAGAGAAAGTCATGGAGGATGGGTTGGCTACAAAAGAAACTAATTTCCTAGTTAACTATCTTTACCTTATCCACAGAAAAGATGGATAAAAGAAGAATAAGGTAGACATCGTAGGAAAGGATAGTTACTAGTTCACGGAGTCACTAAATTGGTCAAGATCAACCCAGAATAAGAAATAAAGCATTCATGGGGTATAGATGACATGTGTTGACTTTAAGATGCAAGTGGATGCTAGCTAATTAAGATATTGGGTAGATAATTAATCAAATAATAATTAATTATTTTATCCGAAGTATTGAGTGGGTTTAATATATTCCAAGACTTTTGAATGGATTCTCTTATCTCTACTATGCTCTATTTCTATCAATAATAAACCTACTTTATATTCTGTTTCTAAACAAAAATATACATACTTCATCTTCGAAGGACAAGAATATGAAGGAAATATTAGCGTAAAAAGGATAAAATTCAGTGCTACCAACTATTTGTATTTCATATATGGAAAAATCGTAATGCTTCGAGATGGCATTGTTGTTGCTGGCGTAGTTATTTACTATCTTAAGGTTAAGGTTGTCGGCATTACATGATAGTGGCTGCTTGTATACTATAACAAGGAGACCTGCTAAAGGTAGCAAGTCCGTGCCTTTAGTTGATAGCAAATTAGTTGGTTGTTGCAGGATCTACCTCAAATTTAGTTGGTTCCAGTGGGAGCTCAAGGAAAGCCATCTGAACCATTGACTGGGTTCCAGCCGCAGTGAGAGATAATAAACCCAACGATAAACCCAGATAACAACCCAACCAACAAAGGAAACTGGTTCAATTTCATCATTCAAGACCAATAAACCCCACCAATAAACACCATGAGAGAATTGTATTGTGACAAACACTAACATAACTGTATTGTGACAGACAAAGGACTGAGTATTGTGGAGGCTAACCGAACAAATTAGAAAATGCTACGATGTGGATATTTGGAGAATGAAGTTTTATACCGTTCCAAGAAACCTTTGCGACCTGAAAGTGATAATGCTCCAAGATACATTATCCCCGATGAACCAGAAGTGAAGCCAAAGGTTTTATTTATATAATATTGAAGTGCATTTCAAATGCCATAATACAGAACTATCTCCGGGCACCTTTAGAAATTTCTTGTTAGTTACCTTGAAACCTTGCGGATCTCTTGTGGGAGCATAGAGTTTTATGCATCTCTCATGGGAGCATAAAACTTTCAAACTGCAATGACCATGGATCGTGATCCAACGAAGCGAAGATTTGATCAATGAATAAATAAACAAGAGGAAAAAGGAATTTTACATATTATCTTATTTTTACAACAGGTAAATTTTTTGAATTAATGCATGGGTCATGGTGTTGGCTAGGTTGTCTCCACATTGACTCCATTGTATGAAATTGGACAGCGTCTGCAAGCTATTTACTTCGGAACCCGTTGTTGTCTATTAGATATGGCTTCCCACATGAGCTAACTTTCCTGGCGTCCCATAAACTGTTATATATTAAATATCATCCGAATAGGCAGTTACTGGGCCAACCTTCCTCCAGCCCGAGGCGAGTTCCCAACACCTCGATTAAAGACTAATTCCTATTCCATCCACTCGATGGTGTGTTATTAAATACTTATATAAGTAAGTGCATTTTTCGCTTAAAGAAGAGATAAATTCTACGTCCAAAAAGCGATTGCACAAACTATTCTATAACGCCTAAGCTTGCCACGTTTAGGCCATGCAAGAAATGAATTCATCCATCGAAAGCATGAGTGCCACATCCAGAAGCTCAGCAAGTGCATTTTGAAGGATTCATTTTGCCTTTCCGTGAAGGCCATTGCATGCAGCCAATTTTGAGATGGAGAACAAAAGCCAGATTCACAGCGTGCTCGATAAACACCAGTCGTGGAAGGAGCCTAAGATCCCAAACAATAGTCTGAGAAATGTAAAACTGATATGTACTAAAGGATGGGGACTCTAGCATCTATATTACAATTTGAAACATAAAAACTGCTTGCAAACTTCAATGTGCAACCATACAAAATGTAGGTGTGTCGTGTTGAGAATTTTGACCATCATTAAATATGAATTGGTAGACTAATGAATGGGTCTGTATCTACCAATATATATTTTATTTATTAGTTTTATCAAACCAGTTTTTAATGTATTGAGATGGTGTCATCGTTAGTTGTTGGTTTTGATGGCCTCGTTAGCTGGGAAGAAAAGGTATTGTTTTTAATGAATTCAGATGGTGTCACGGTTGATTGTTGGGCGCATCTATCTGGACGTATGAGAATGTAATATACGTTTCACAATTTTTAAAAGACATTGATTATTTGTAAAACAACATATTCCTGACTGAATCCAAAAGAGAGAACACGTGTTACATAAACAATGTTTAAAGGTTCTTTAAAACAATAATATGGATCGTGTCTTTTATGCATGTGACTCTTCATGCTCAAATGACATTTTTCATAGTTCTTCCCCCAATACACAACTGCCTGTTTTACGGCATCAGCATCTGCCGCGTTCGATGCATGCGCTTGGAGCAGCCTGCTTAGGAGATGTCGCAAGCGTTGGGATGGTAGGTTCGGCGTTGTGAAACCAGGACCCAGTTTCAGTACCAGCTCAAGGAGAAAAAAGGATCTCATCTGCTTAAAATCGATTTGTATAACTTTTCATCCTCAAGGGCCCGTAATGTCTATCAAGCTTCCTTTTACTTTGTTCCAATTCATTTCTGGTAATGTCTTGTATGTAATTTACATCTTTATGCAATAATTATGCACCTGCATTATATCTTCGGATTTCTTATTGGATTGTTTATCCATTTACGAAATAAAAGGATATCTTCCCGGTCCTTGCTATTGCATATTCTTTGAATTGATACATTTATTTTATACAATCTTGGATTTCGCATTCTACAATGGCAGGGACATTATACAGATTTAAGGTTTGTCTGTTTTAGGGTGATTTGTGAATTTCTTTGAGCAGAATGGGCTGTAACGTTTTGAAATCTTATCTCTTTTATTTGTACGTTTGTTTTAGGGTAATAGTTTAAAAGTTATACATTTATGGACCTTTCGATTCAATTTTCACTGAAAGATTGAAATATTTTGTAACAAAATGATGGGTTCCTCGTTTTATTTTCATGGAGTGATTGCATATTATTCTTGTCTTGTATGTGCAGAGATCTTCAGCTGCTGCTCGGCAGGTGAATGTGGTTTACTGTAAGTTTTAAATTCAAGAATCTTTGATTTAATTCATGATAATTGACAAACACAGACTCCACAGATAAAAACGAACTCTTTTCAATGGAATATTTGACGATTGACCGCTGTGTAATCAAATGCCTGTAACCTATCTATGAAAAAAAAATTGCCGTAACCCCTCTTTGAAAAAAAATGGACGTAACCCAATTGTATACATCTTATCCCATTGTCATTAACATTGACGGGTGCTTAGGTGTTTAAAGTTATATTAATCCTTAATACAGTTAATAATGAAAAGAAGAAAACAAATCTGAATTTAGCTGTATTCTAATTAAAACAGTTCATCTGCTTATATAATCACTTTTGACATGTTTATATATAAAGTAACAACAATTTGTTGTTAATTAAAATTAGATAACTACGATTACCGAAATACAGAACCCCAGTCGATGTTTCGTGACTTTACCTATCTCTGGACATAAAGTAAACAGCTCCGTCATCTGAATGAAGCAGGCAAGGTAAGCTCTCATATGATGGAGAAGGTTGTTAATTGTTATTCTCCTTTTGACATGCTATATGATGGCAATGATATATAGCGAAATTGCTTTTCTCTTTTTGTTTGTGGCAAGTGCTTCCGGTTCTGCACTGCAGGTTCTTCCCACTTGGAGGAAAGCCGTGTTCATCTTTTGTTCATCTTTTTTAACTTGCACAAGGTAGAGAGTAGAGGTATTAGTTCCACTCCCTTAGTCTTAAAGTCAATGTAAACTCTCTCTCTATGGATAATACAATTCTCGAACCCGAGGCAGTTTTATTTTAAATCCCAGGCCTGCTATATTTTTCCTTATAATTGTAAATATGGATAACAAAATTCTCACGATATCTTTGTCTTTTTGGTTTATGTTTATATGTTGTGGAAGGTCCTTGGGGTTCAAGATGGGAAAAGCCAGCACGCAAAAGAGACAAAATGGTAACATCTGCACACACAACGAAAGGAAGATATTCTAGTCCTGCAAGTGCACAAGATGTGAAAACAAAATATCCAACTTGCAGCTACTTAATCAAACACGTGAAAATGAAATATCCAACTTACCGGAGCTTAATCATGCACTTGTTAAAAATATGGAGACTTCACGTGCAGGAAAGCTCGCTAAAATGGAATCACAAATTCACATTGATCAAGCTGCTATAACAAATTTATAATCCCAGCTGGATTCGATGGCTAATGAAAGGGAATTGCTCAGCCAGAAAAATAAAGAGCTGAGCACTGAAGCAGAGTCCTTGAAAGGCCAGTTGAATGAATCTAATGCCAGACTAGTTCAACTGGAAGGTGAGACTGCAAAATGAGAGGGTTTTACAACAATGTAGAACATAAAACAATGATTTACAATCCAGGCTGAATTTGATGACTAATGAAAGGGAATTGCTCAGCCAAAAAATTAGAGAGTTGAGCACTGGAGCACAGTCCTTAAAATCCCAGTTGAATGAATCTAATGCCAGACTAGTTCAACTCGAAGGCGAGAGGGTGCAAAATGAGAGGGTTTTACAACAATGCAGAACAGAAAACAATGATTTACAATCAAGGCTGGATTCGATGGCTAATGAAAGGGAATTGCTCAGCCAGAAAAATAGAGAGCTAAGCACTGGAACACAGTCCTTAAAATCCCAGCTGAATGAATCTAAAGCCAGATTAATTCAACTTGAAGGTGATACTGTGCAAGGTTTTTACAACAATGCAGAACATAAAACAATGATTTGCAATCCGACTTAAAGAAGCTAAGCATTGAGGTGGAGTTCTTTAAGTACCTGGGGAATGCATCCGAATCTGAGATGAAGAGGACTCTCCAAACTAGTGAAGAAGACCAGAAGCATCTGAAGAGTAAATTTGGAAGGCGCTATTGCAGCTGTGCAAACAGCAATTGATCTGATGGCTAGATGGCCAGTGAAACTAGATCATTGACCCTAAAGAATATAGCGCTAAGCATTGACCTACAATTCCTCAAGTACCAGCTGAATGTTCTTAAGGTAGCAGAACATTCTTTAAAACAACAGAATGAAACACTACAAGAGGAGGCCAATAGTACCAACTGCTAGCTTGACCAGCAGGTTGAGGATTTGAATGAAAGGTTTCCGGAGTTCCATGAAACAAATGTCAAACTGCTGCAGGAAAATATGGAATTGGAATCGCTGCTTGCAAAAGCTGCCAGGAAATATAGAGAGTTGGAGGAAGACCACTGTAAATCGTTGAAAAAATGAGAACGATGAACACGGAAAGATGATGGAGTTTTTACATGAAGATATGATGTTACAGTTATCTCGAAATAAAGCACTGCACTTGAAGAAGAATCCTGGTGTCGACTGGTGTAGAGCATGCACATTGCCATCGTATCATAGCATGCACACCAATATCATAGCTGCGATAACATATAACAATTGGATGACTAATAATTATAACATATAACATAAAATGTTGGAAAACTAATGTTAAGTAAAAGTTAGTATTAATTCGAATATGAGTTTCATTACGGATTTGCATTAGGGATTTGCATAAGAACTATATAGTAGTGACAGAGACTAATAAGAGTTGCCTCGATTTGAGGCCAAATAACGCCTCAAATCATTTGATTGGTTTGAGTAGAGATTGGTTCCTATTTCAATAAGAAAATATATTAATTTATTAAAAAAGTAATTGAAAAAAAGAGAGACTCCCATAAAACATAGCTTATAGTTTTAATCTGAGTCTAAATGAGCTTTGGTTGAAGTGAAGAGTAATTGAAAACGGCGGCAAGCCGTTTCAAAGAGTCCCTGCTAGCCGGGGCAGGGACTAATAACAATATTATTTGTTATTTCTATTTGAGTGCATAGTTGTGTTCAAGACAAATCTGAATTTTTTTGGATGCATAGAAAGGATGTTCTTGTGGGAGAATAGGGTGAGTGCACGAAGGTCGGGATATTTTAGATGTAATTGGATTTTTACAAAATTAATAGCGTTTTGTTTTCTCAACCATTTTATAAAACAATATGTCTCATTATTAGATGTCTATATACTATAAAAAGTTAAATTCAACGTCATTATATTAAAGACCATGAAAAGTTGCACTAATACTAGTTATACTAATTTCAAGGTCTACTTAATTACACAATTTAAAAAAATAATTTTAAGTACTAATTTTATTTTGGAAAAATAGTGTAACACTACTACTATTAGTTATTTACATATTTGTCAATTTTAGTATATCGACTCCATCTTTTAGGCATTTAAAGGATGCACTAAAATGAAGATATACCTTATCATTTGCTGAAAAATTAAAATGACAATGTTAAAAAAAAAAATTGAATTAGTTGTGAACATTTTCTATAAATAAAATTTATATATTTGGAAAGTTTATTCAATTTCCTATATTTCATATTTTTATTTAAAGCAATATTCAATATGTAGGTATTTCAAAATACCCCAAGTTGAATGATGTTTATTTTTAGTTGTTGCATTTAACATGGAAAAAGAGGACATCATTAGCTTGCACTCACTCAATATTGTTTTTCGTTGGGATCATGGTTAACGACATTGGCCACTCAAAATGACACATAGTAGTGGCTGCATTACATAATGATCGCATTCTAATAAATATTTATGTAAATAGGAGTTTCTATTTCAATACATTTAGTAGGAAGTACATGCTTTTAGTTACAAAAATGTAGTAGGAAATGTATTGTCAGTTTAATATTTTGATGAAAATCGAATATTTCTTAGATAATTTGATTGTGTTTATTAGAAAGAGATTGAAATTTATTAATTTAAATAGCACAACCAGTTCTCTTCTGGTCGGTGAACATTGAAAAGCCTCAAGTTAAATGTCTCAAATATGTAAGAAGTTATAAGTTGCTTGTTCTCAATGTGTAGTTGTAATCCTCTGTTGTCTATGCCTCAACTACATGGTATAACTCACATATTTCTAGTTAAACAGGCTGTCTACCAAGAATCCCCTTATCCATCCATTAACAAAGAGTTATTCATACATGAGCTATCGGTTGTTTTTTGATAATTTTTTCTTTTATAATTGTTTATTTCGAATTTGGGATGACTTTCCTAAAATCAATCTGGATAGTATACTTGTCTCGTCCTAGTGCAATCTAGAAAAAGGTAGATGTTTTTCCACCCCAAATTCTAATATTCTAGCATATCCATGTAATTTGTTGTTACTAAACATCGATAAGTCAATAAGTTGTCGATCACTTGTTCTCACCTTTTTCTAATTAAATGACTTATCTGTCACAAATTGTCAGTTATCTACACATTAGTTCAGATTTATCTATGCATCAACTAACAATTATTCATGAATTAACTACTATATATATATATATATATAATTGCTTAATTTTAATTTGGAACACCTCCCATAGAATCAATCTTGATAGTACACTTGTCTGATACTCATGCAATCTAGAAAATGCATAAGTTTTTATCCACCCAAAAATAGCAAATAAAAATACCTATCAATGTAATTAAAATAATTAATAAATTGTAAAGTACCCCTTGTACCTTATTACCGCCATGTGTGGAAAGGGGTAAATTATGTGTTTCATTGCTATTGAAAAAGAGTCAAATACATTTGTGTTAGAATTTACAAGGCATTTCAATGAAATATTCCCACTCAAATGTGATAATGTCAAAACCACATGCTCTTCCAAGCGATCCTTCATTTATCATTTGACAATACCATGACTCAAATACAACAAGGGGACATAAGACGAAAATATCAGACATCAAGAAAATTGGTAAATTCTTTTATGCATTCTCATATTTTTAACAGTCCTTTATATTATAGTTTTTCTATGGAAACTTTAAATTCAAACCATACCATCTTATACCTTTCTTCTCCAGAACATCCTAAGTGCCATGAATTCATGTTAGTTAAATACCATTATTCCGTAACATACCCAAATATTAACATACGATGACTATACATGTCTATCAGGTGATGAAAGTCACTAAATAAATTGTAAATGTTTATCCAAGAGGTACCCGTCATTAAGGATACATGAGTTGCAAAAGAAAACAGAACACATGAAAAAAATATAGAACAAGGATGTACGTGGTTCACCCTAACCTTGGGATTATGTCCACCAAAAAGGTGTCACATCTGGTGACATTAGATTCATTAAAAGTTACAATCCGCAATATCATAATTGCCGTAAAATCTCTTCCTCTGAGAGCATTTACAAATACCTTCATTAGAGGTTACAATCCGCAATAACATAATTGCCATCGACTCTCTTCCTTTGAGAGCATTTACAAATACCTTCATTAGAAGTTACAATCCGCAATAACATAATTGCCATGAACTCCCTCCCTCTGAGAGCATTTACAATATATATTCATTTCCGTTATCAGGCTATGGCAGGGGTTTTAAACTACCCTAACAACCCTCGGATTACTATCGACAAGTCACATCTATGTTTTATAAAACCCAGAAATGAATAATTACAAAATGCACCCATCGATTTGTAATGACCAAGCTCAAGAATCCATACGGGAATAAGTTCTAACTTTATAAAACACAACCACATATAGGTACCAAATGCCACTGGCTTCACACTCCTGGAAACGTTACTATGATATAAATCGAGAAGAAAACAAAAGGTCTAATTTAGGGAACAAACTGGTGATATAGATTAGTGCATGAAGGCATGGTATCCACTTTTCTTTTATTCTATGATCCGACTGTGCAAAATGTCCATCATTATAGAGGTTAATGTCCGACACAAACTCAACATGGATGTTCGTTGTGCATCTTATAAGAACTATTTTATATCTTCAATAGAATACTAACAGAGTGTAGCATATGGTAGGAGCACAGACTTCATTCCAGTTCTGATTAATATAAAAGAGGACCCGTATTTTCTAGTATCGCATCTAGCTATCAACTTCATGTAGCGTTCGTTAGCAAATTCCATGATTACCCCTTTTTATTTTTTCCGAGCAGACGGTGCCCTACGAACACCAACCTCCAAGAGAATGTAGTTTAAAAATTAGCATTTGGCCTCACGCTACAACACACAAGGATGGGGGTTTGGAGGAAATGTGGAGAGTTTGCCAAGAACCGAGCCTAGACAGTAAGCGCGCACCCCGAATGGAGCACCCTCCCAGCTCGAAGGTAATTTAAACAAAAATAAATAAATACTAGTAAGGAGGAGTTTAGCTTGGTTAACATCTCGGTCAGAGGTTTAACTAAGCTAGCCATGGTAAACACCATCCTCAGGCATGTAGCAAAGGGAGGACCATACTGATAGAAAACCGCAATATATAATTTTTTGTTTCCAGTTTACAAAGGAGAAAACAAATTCAACCTCCCTGTAATGTCCCTCTTAGCCCCTTGTTGCTAATAAGTGTGGAAAAAGGGAAAATTTTTGGTTTTTTTTTTGTACTACAATGGGTCCAACCTGTTAGTGGAAAAATTTACAGGAGATTTCATATCTGATATGTCAGGACCATGTGCATGAAATAAAAACAATCAATTTAAGAATTCCTTTTTAAAGTAATTCATAACATGTCATCTTCATAATGCCCCAAAAATGACTTGTTAAGCAATCCACAAAATAGTAATTTAAGAGCGACAATTTTATCATCTTTTATAGTATCACCTTCCGTCGGCAACCACAGGATCACATGTATAGAAAATTCCTTGAATAATGTTAGTCTAATACCTGTAATAAATGGCCTTAGTGAAGTATCAGCCGTAAGACATATATTATTTAGTATTTATCCTCCAATCAGCATAAGCCCTACTGGGAGGGGATCGGCCCCCTTCTCAAATTGCCATATCTTATTTCTAAGTTAGTTTTTTTTTTCCACATGCTAAAATACTAAAAGAAAGCCACTCAATAGATGACATTATGATACAACAACAATTCTTCGACTATCATTTACAGTACTACAGTCCATCTGCAGAATATGATCATATGTACAGAATAACATTAAGGAAGTAAACATTTAAACACGACACACAGAGACACTGAAGATAAATAACGTGAGACACAAACATGAAATAGACACCAGAGTACGTGGTTCACCTCATCCCCAAGGCTACGTCCAGCAAAGCTTTTGTTATATTAATTTATTCAGTGTAGTTTTTACAAATTCAAGGCACATCCTTTGCCTAAATTCTCCACTGAGACATACCTTCCAGTTGTTCTTTTCTTAGTTGCAAGGTTCCTCCTCGCATACTCTTAAGATACCAAAATTATTCAAGAGCATAGGTATTCTTCAGATAATTGCTGGTACATTCTTGTTGCACCCAACACTAGTACGAGGCATGTGTATGCTTCACATGAGAAAATCTAACAACCACCAGGCAAGTAGTAGGCAATTACAGACATATTCCTGAAGCATTTAGACTTGCAGAATTAAAATCAATGAATGCTTTCGCACTTCGATCACATAAATAAAGGGTTAACTTCCTGATCTGTAACAAATAAGCAATCAACAGGAAAATATGTACACATATTCAGAAATCGATTACTCAACTCGCAGTATTAAACATCATGGAATGATTTCACACTCTGATCACAAAAATAAGGGTTAACTTCTCGATCTGCAACAAATAAGCCATCAGCAGGCAACTATGTACCCACATTCATAAATCAATTATGTAACTTGCAGAATTAAAAACAATAAATGCTTTCGCAGTTCGATCACAGAAATAAGGGGCTAACTTCCTGATCTGCAACAAATAAGCAATCTTATCTAAAATAAAATGCAATCCCAGCAATCGATGGAGTTTCAAACTCAACAGTCCACCTCAATAAAATGCAACGCAGTCTTGTAACAAATGACACCCCAAACCAATCAACACTATAACTATGAGACAATTTGCATGACTCCACAAAATGCTATCGCAGCTTAGAACCAAACAATGGATCTCATATTTCCAATAATCTGTATCAAAATCAAAGGAAAATGTAAGCCTCCAAGATTGAGGAAATTCAGATCCACCAATCTACATCCATCAAATGCATCGCAACCCAAGGATCGTGAATTGATTCTCTTCAATCGGTAATAATAATCCAAAGTTGCAACCAGTTTGATGGACGGATACTCATACAAAAATTATCTCACACCTTAGAACTACTCCCAACCATATACTAGGCGTATCACACCATACAACATTGGTTTGAACCAAAACTCATAACTAGTTCCAACCCCAAACACCAATATACAAATCTGGTTCAGATAAAAATACATAGATTCTCTTTCAAAGCAACATGCAGAGGGTATCAATAATACCGATCTAGCAATGAACAAAATGCAGGTCCTATTTATTAATAAAAATGCACAAAAGAATGCTGACTGAATAGTGGTTGGCGTAATTTCCTCCTAGAACATTTAAGATAGTCTTATCAGTAACAACCTCTGCTTCATGAAAAATCCAACAATATCAATCTTGAAATAATTTTCACCAGATCTAAATTCTGATACAATGCGCTCAGAAACTAATACAGACCCTTTCCCAAATGAGACATACCGACACCGGAAACATACAAAGTGTCTATTATAACCCTTTTCCCCAAATAAGAGCATACTGACACTGAAACATACATGGTATCTATTAAAATTATATTAATGAAACATACATTTGTCTGTAATAAAATATCTGCATTCTAATGCAATGCTTTAAAATATAAAATATTAGTTAAACACAATTTCGTGCCTCAAATAACACGATTGATAGCTTCCACTAAATCACGATGCATCATCATCCAACATGGTGTTCCTAGCCTTGGAAATGCATAGGGAAAAACGTTGATGGTTTTATGCATTGATGGGTCAATGTTTATAATATTAAATTCAAACATCAAATAGAATAATTGGTAGCTTCATATTTTGAACGCTCTCTCTCTAACACATAATAAGGATCAGATCGTAAACTAACTTACGGATATCGCAGCGACGCTTCCTCTACCATTTTCAGGCTATGTTATGGTGCGAACCAGATCAGACGAAGGTAGCCTCCAACTGATGGTTCTTTTGCTCTCCCAAAATGCAGATTGTTTCTCCTTTTTAAGGAATGCAATCCTTCTCTACTTCACGCAGAGATCTTTTCCTGCAAAACTCAAAGATCTCCCTCGCCAACACAATGCAGAGATTCTTTTCCCTTCTCCAAATGCATATTCCTCGCGTATGAGAAGGAGAGGTGGATCCATGTGCAGAGCCGCCTTTTTATTTTCTTTTCTTACCTCTTTAAAAAAATCCATTCTCCCCAAAATTCATGCCTTAGTAAAAATAGGTAAGATCCTCCCCAAAATTCACGCCCTATTTAAAGACATTCTCCCTAAAATTCACGCCCTAGTAAAAATAGGTAAGATCCTCCTCAAAATTCACGCCCTATTTTAAGCCATTCTCCCCAAAATTCACGCCCTAGTAAAAATAGGTAAGATATTCTCCCCAAAATTAACGCCTTAGTAAAAAAAAGGTAAGGTATCCTCTCTAACGACTTTCTTTCTTTTTCGTGTAGTAAAATCCCATGAAATTAGTGGCGGCTCATTTATAGGAGCCTGTCATGGAAATAAATTTACTTTAATACTAACCTTGTTTGGAATAAAAATCCAATGAGACAAGTGGCAAAAATCATGCTTACAAGTTTCCCTTTTTTTTTCTTACTTAAAGCAATTTTGGAGATATGCTCCTTAC
>LPNX010732913.1:24231-34336 GCA_001517045.1 Pseudotsuga menziesii | reverse complement strand
GAGGTAGCCCTTCGGTTACTGAATGGATTTCGGTATTCCACTCAGACTTCCGGAACCAATCTCACGACTTCAACCCTCCTAAGGGAGAGGCCCTCTGACGAACTGGTTGTGACCGTGTCAAAAAATACTAGGGGATTTTGGTTCCCTAGAGGACAACAACTATGTCTCACGTGTAAATAACCGAGGGGTGTTATTTGAAGCCTATCCCCCCGATCCTACCTAACTACAAGATTCTTTTGGGTTCCTCAACGAGGTTATAGTGTTTGTTGAGTTAGATAGATTTTAAGTCTCACTTTGAATTAGGGGATAGAGTGTGTGCAGGTGAGGTTGTGAATCCTAAAATAACAATAGCAATGTATGAAAAACTTTACAAAACTGAAAAAACTTTGAACAACTGTAAAAACTTTGCAAACCCTTTTTTTTTTCTTTTTTGAAATCAAAATATGCTAAAGAATTTTCTAAAAAATGCTGTAAATAAAAGACAGAGATGGCTGTATGGCTGCAAGGGGGACAGGTGGCTGTGCAGATGCAGGAAAAAGGGGGGAAAAGTAGCTGGGTTTCGGCGCAGAAACTATGGCAAAAAACTGTTAGCGGACCGCGGGTTGGAAGGCAACAGTCGCGCGCAGATCGCGGGTTTAGAAGAAACAGGCGCGGTCTAGGTCGCGGGTTTCGGGCTGACAGCGGCGGTCGGAGCGCGCCTGTGTAATGAACAGGCGCGGTCGGATCGCGACTGTGGGCGGGCAAAACGCGGTCGGGGCACAGGAAAAGAGGCTGACAGCGGTGAACTGGTCGCGGGTTAGGGCTTTAAAGACGCGGTCGGAGCGCAGTAAACAAGGCTGACAGCGGCGACCTAGTCGCGGGTTTGGGCCTGAAAGGTACGATCGGGTCGCAGTAAATGAGGCTGACAGCGGCTATTTGGTCGCGGGTTTGGGCCTGAAAGGTACGATCGGGTCGCAGTAAACGAGGCTGACAGCGGCGACTTGGTCGCGGATTAGGGCCTGAAATGTGCGATCGGGTCGCGGTTGCGGAAAGAAAAAACGCGACTTCCGGCGGCCGAAAACGACAGCCGAAAGTACAGTACGAAAAGAAAATAACAGTAAAAAGAAACAGCGGAGTCGCCAAAACTGTAGCTAGGGTTTTCACCCTAGCTTGTGCTGATGAGCACCTACTAAGGAATCTGGAATCCTTAGTAGCAGTTCGATTAAACAAAATGTAAACTGGAAAATAAAAACTAAGCTAAAGCAGAAAAAGTAAATGACAGGAAGTAAAAGACAGTAATGAAATATGTAATGGTGTTTTTATTAGAGTTACCTCCAATGTAGAGGTTGGTGGAGTCCGTTGCGCTGGTCCGATGTCGGTGGCTCCGAGCTCCGAGCTGGTCCTTCTCCTTCTCCGATGGTGGAAAATAGGCCAAAAGGGGTCTCAATGATGGAAGTAGCTTGATGGTAAGCTAGGGTTTCACGAGATGTTTTGGCAGAGTAAGGATGCTATGACTGTGGATGTGAAATGAGGGGGCTTCACCACTTATTTATAGTTTTTTAGTGGTGAAGTGCTTGCCCATGGTTTTTGGAAACTATGTGGTTTAGGGTAGCTTGTTTAGGGTTTTTGGCCCTTTTTAGGGTTTTTCTCCTTTTTCCTCATTATTTTTATTCCTTTTCTTCCCTTTTGGGGATTTTTGCTATTTTTGGAGGAATTTTGGTTATTTTTGGAGGAAAAAGGGGTTTTTGGGCCTTTTGGAGGCATTTTAGGCCTTTTAGAGCCTTTTTAGATGGTTTTATGGCCTTTTGGAGGCTTTTAGTGGGATTTTCAGGGAAATATGGTAGGTAAATGGACGAATGAGCCATGAAATGGGGTAGATGAGGTAGTTAACCATTTTTGGGTGTTAACAGACTGTCTGCTTTTTCCTTTCCTCAATTGTCATTCCGTAATCATCTTTCCACAATTTTCATTCCGCAGCAACACTTCTGCACGGTTGATCTCATGCAGGCTCTCCCGTGACCATCGATCTCCATATTGCGGGATGCCCAACCAAATTTCCAAAGTTTCCTCCCCGAAACTTTCCTTCCACATGCAGCTTACGGGATGCCTGACCAACTTTCCAAAGTTGCCTCCTCGCAGCTTTTCCTCCGCAATCTTTCCAACCGTTGGATCTTTTCCACCTTCTGCACGACCATCGATTTACTTTTTGGTGTGGATCTCATAGATATTTGTAGATTTGTTATCTCCCTTGCAAATTTCGTCACAGATCTCTCTTGGACCGCCATATATTCATTTGTGGACCCAATCCCCACCGTTTATCTTGATCTTTTGCAGATTATACAAAAACCGATCCTCATTCATCGGATCTCATGCATATAACTATGCGGCCTCATCATCGTGCCATTTCATCTTTACTTTGACTTATGCTGTGTTAACTCTGCCATGGTATATTTTGCTTATCCTTTGTACTTCATAAGCAACTTTTCCATGACTACCATAGTACTTCATCATCATTAGGACACCATCATATTCTATGTCATCATATGTGTCATACCACATCGTCAACTATGCTATGCGATTCCATCATATGTGTGATGCACATCCTTAACTATGCCATGCCATGCCATCACTACTTTAGTCTTTCACTGAGTTTGTCCTACCATCATATCCACTGGTTATTCCTTTGTAATTTGTGAACACCTTTTGTTGGGCCCTGGAATTGTCTATTTTTCCATCACTTATCGACATATCGTTCGTCCATTTTCTTACCATTATTGCCCATTTATCATTCCATTTTCCATCCATTTGTTGTAGCAGCGTGTAAAATAACATACTACTTCCATTGATGTTTTAAGTGGTTAATAATGATTATTTTACTTCATCTTTGATGAATTGAAGAATATTATGCATAATTTTACTAATGATGGTTTATGGAGTGATTTTTCACGTATAGGACGTTCATAGCCAGCTGTTATAGCCTTAACCAAAAATGCATGCCACATAAGAAAACCTTGATTCGCGTCTTGATTTACGGGTAGATGGAAATGAATCTCAAAACTCTGAGACATGGGTTTTATGCGTAACATCCTCATTTACCTGACTCGCAAGGAAATATCCAAACAAAGCTACTGTTTGCGATATGTAGGTGGTTCTTCGAGACGGTATTTTCTAGATTTGGTGTTGCGGTCGGTTCCAAAGTTGCCAACAGTTACGGCCATGTTTCAGCTATTGCATATCACAAGTTGGGGGTTCAGTTCTTCATTTCCATGAGATAATTTTATGTATAAATATGTAATCAATCTCATTGAGAAGGGGATTAGGCAGGATAGGAGATGTAGGATAGGAGAGAACACAATGTTATGATGTAGGATTTGATCCAGATCTATTGTAATCCTTCCATTCTGATAATACATGCTGGCAGTTTCTTAATTCTAGAGTTGTAGACTTTTATTGTGGAGATCTAGCTTTGCTCAGTGGAGGAAGGGCCCTCTTCCCAGAGCAGATGCTGGTAGTGTTGATTGTAGGTGTTTTATTTTATAGATTTGTTATTTGTTAATTCATGATTTCATGCATTAGATTTATCATAGTTGTTTTATTATTCAGTTCATGTTTTTATTCATTTGATTTATCATAGTGTTTTCCTATTAATTCATTTTGATAGATCGTTGGCCAACACAACACTTATTTTAGATTTATGCAATTAGATCTTGTTTCATAGGAATAGATCTTGTTTCAAGTGTGATTAGATTTATAGTGTGATTTTATGAATAGGCTTAGGTTTGATTTCTTTTCAAGCAGGTGTGATTTAGTTTACAAATAGTTTCGATCGCATACCAATAGATCAACAGTGGCAGGTAGAAATTGTGCTTGCATAGATCTTGCATGATAACTTTGAAATAAAAGACTTCCTCGGGTTGATAATTTATGTTTAGCACTCTGCATGTTAAGTTTTAATTAACTGGCATATAGTGGGCACGGCATTTTGGCGCCGTTGCCGGGGAAGTTATTAATTGTGCAAAAGTACATCTGACATTGTTTTGTAGATGCATTGTTAAAGTAGGGCATGTAGGTTGCATGATTACATTTCAGTTTATTGAATTTATTTTGAGTGTGTATTTTCTATTTTTACATTCAGTTTTATTTCAATTTCAATCTTTGGAACATAAATCTCATCATTCCCCTTAGTGGTGTTGTAAGCACCACCCATTTTACTAACAAGTTGACAGGAACATTCAAAGGAGGAGCCTCAAGATAGCACACGAAGAATCTAATGAAGAGATGGCAGGTAAGAAAGATGCAGAATTTGTTACCTTCAAATTTCCCATCAGAGATTTGAGAGGAGTGGCACCAACGAAAAGAATTCCCCCACATATTCTACCAAATTTTCACGGTTTGGAAAATGAAGACCCTGATGTATTTTTAATTCAATTTGAAGTACTTTGTAGAGGATATGGTTATTGTGCTAATGATCAAAAGTTGAATGTTTTTCCCCTTACTCTAAAAGGAACATCCCTCCAATGGTTCATGAGCCTCGGTGGGAATTGTATACAAACTTGGGAAGACATGAAACATGTGTTCTTGAAAAGGTACCAAGATTATTGCAGGGTCAATGAAGACATCTTCGAAATGACACAAGGAGAAGAAGAGAGTATGGAGGAATACATATAATGATTTCAATATAACCTCCAAAGATCCAAGCAGAGTGATCCAAAAACAAGATCTTTGCTACTCTACGACGTTAACATGAATTGCATAAAGAGCATGAATGAAGCTCACAAATCCATAAGAAGAGAACCAAACAACATAGACAATACGCACATAAAGACAACAAGTTGACAATGGAGTTCGTCCAGGATGGACTATGTCTCTGGGCCTGCTTCTCAATAGGAGGGCCGATCTATAATCTCAGCATAAGGCAAAATACATGGAAATGATACAATGATACCTTGGTGACAATGGTCAGGAAGAGAACCGCTACCCAAAACACAACAAGACTGCTTCCAGCAACTCCGAAACCTGAAGACGGTGTAAAACGAGTATAAACACTCGTACCTTCCTCCTGCAGAGCTACGCAATCTCCCTTCTCTCCTTTAGCTACAAAGTCTCCACTCCAAAGCATGAGTGGCAATGGAAACCAAGGGGGTTTATATAGTGTGGAAGAGTTCTCCTTCACATGTTTCTCATGACTTCTTAGTTACAACTTATTTTTTTCAAAGTTGGAAAATGGTTACAACCTCTAACTAATGGGTCTTAATGTTGTAGTTGGTTTTGTTGGGAATTATACCAACTATTATAAGTATAGTACTTTATAATACTATCAACCCACTTACACTATAGTCCGTTGTAATATTTTTAAGCCATAACAAAACCAAGTTTTGTAACCATTCCCAAAGTCATTAAAGAGCACATGCCATATCGTATTGGTAGGTTCACACAATATTCCATTGGTTGTATAACTAACAACTGTATCCCAAAATGGCATGGTTGACACCTCAGTTGGCAGTCGCTTGTACCTTCTGTTGCAGCTGCAACATTTTCCCAAAACTCTAAAAATTTGGGACCCTCCTTTACTTTGAATTAGTCAGATTTCCTCTTGTTTGCAGCCTATTTGATTTTGGTTTTTGGTTTTTAAAGCGTCTCCCAGACATTTCGATTGCCACAATTCGCTTGGTTTTCCTTATTGCATGCCTTAAATTTCACCTTAAATAGAGCACCTTGATGTTTTACAAAACTTGTTAAAGCCTTCGTTGCAAAGTTTTCTTGGATCGGGAGGATTTTTCTTTTGGACGGTCCACCGTTGCGGGTGTTCTTCAGCCCGTTCTTTTCTTTTCCGCCCCGCCGTTGCGGGTGGCTTCCGAAACATGATTGTTGTTCTTTTTCGCCCCGTCGTTACGGATGTCTTCAGGAACTTGATTGTTTTGTTTCACCCCGCCATTGTGGGCCTTCTTCGGATCTCAGTTGTCGTTGTGCGCCGGGCTGTCTTGGGGGTTGGTCTTTTCGTTTCGCCGTTGCGGGTAGTGGACTTTTCTTTAGGGCCACGGAAGTGTTTTCTTTCCGCATCGGAGGGGGATAAAAACCTACGTCTCTGCCGTTGTGGATTGTCGGGAGCTCCGGAGTTTTCGTTTATTGCCGACTGCGTGTATCGGAGCCTTGTGGAGTGTTGAATTCCCCGTTGCATCCGCCGTTGCGGGGGGCGCAGAGCTCCTGGTCGTCCGACCAAAGTATTTGCCGCCGCTCGACTGCAGCTCTTGATAACACGACTTATGTTTGCCGTTGCGGGTGTTTTAATGATGAGGATGGTTCACCGTTGTGGGTGAGGGTTGAGTTGTGTCGCCCGATATAGCTTTCCGGTCCGCCCCGACTGAGTCGACTGGTCGCACGTGTGAGGTTTTATATATGCAGGGAGGCGCGTTTTGGGTTTTTATCGTTATTTGTTGCGCCCGAGCTGTCAACGTTGTCGAACTCGCGAATTTGGTGGAACCCCGTGCTCGTACCTTCATCTAGCTATCGATTGAGAGCTTCTTCGTTGTCGCCACAGCAGCCGCGCATCCCTGCTAGGTAGGATCGTATTCCCTTTCCTAGTGTTTTTCAGTTTTCGAGCTGGACAGTTTTGGTTTTGGTGGGGGTGACTGTGTTTACGGCCCGTAGTTCCGTTTCGCTCACAAACGGGGTTTTTATACCCATGGCTGAGTTTGCCATAGCCGTATCCTTTGTGGTTCGCGCCCGTTTCTTCTTTAGGAGGGTACCTTTGCTTTGAAAAGCTCGCGCTTAAGCTATCCGTTTCGACCGCCGTTGCATCTAGAGAGGGGGGAGTTTTCCTTTCTTTTAAGCCCGTGTTTTATCTTCCATTATTTTGGGGTTGAATAGCTGCTGTGGTTGGAGGGGGGGATTTTTTGTCTTATAGAACCCTCATTATTACCCGCGGCCGTTTTGTTTCGCCTTAAATCAGTGGAGGGAGATGAGGTACAGGCGGCCATAACGCCGTCTGCACCTAGGTCATTTCTTGTTTTGATGAGGTCCTTGAAGCATTTGGATGGGGTCTCCACTGAATTTCTACGATAGACGCTCGGCTGTTCGGTTCCCTGTTCCTCGAGCCCTAACCTTAGCCTCCGCGCTGCGCAGTTTGCTATTATCGGTCACCGTGAAGCCCTAGGGTCGTGCCTCAGTTATTATTAGAAGTTGGGGTAGAATGAGTAATGGCGCTGATGGGGTTCCCCTGTGCGACGATTTGTTTTGGATGCCTGGGGTTTATAGTCGCAGCTATGTAAATCCATACCCGCGATAACATGAGTTTTACCGTAGAGCAATCCTTAAATTCGAATCTGTTGCAATCATGTACCCTGCATTTGAGAATTATGCACTTGCATCGCATATCATTTATTTAAATGGCATCCTGTGAAATCATTTTTTTTTTTTAATAGGCCATGGGATAAATAATTCTAATTTTAATCCCGCGGCATTGGGACCTTGCTTGTTATATCGTAGAAATAATCTGAGTCTTTGTGATGATAGTTTTGGATAGTCATTATATAGATTGGTTGTGCATACATGTGAGATTTGCTTTCCCACCTACACACTGATATAAGACAACAACACAGCTCAAGAGATTGCATGACTAGTTCAAATCCTTCAATTTGAAGAACCTACATATGAGATCATTATAGTCACATAGACAATGGAAAAGAACAAACCGTTTCTTAATGTTCACAAAATTGAATTGTTTAATATCATGATGTTTACATTGCAGGAGGATCTCAAAATGTCCAGAAGACAGAAAAAGAAGGCCCCTGTGGTAGAAGAGCAAACAGCAATAGAGGCCGTCCTACCAACTGAGTACATATATGAGGATACACAGTGTGTCACAGGGGTGGACCCTGAGTATAAGTGGGGAGACATACACAGGCTGATTTCCCGCAGGGAAGTCCCAGATATGGGCCTGGAGGAGGAACACATCTACGCAAACATAGAAAAATCTGCAATTATGAAGGTTGCCACCAGGCCTGAGATGTTTCCGTGTGCTGAGTTGATGAGGTGGATCTTGCCACACATAAACCATGGCTCAATGCTTATCTGTAATGTTGAAGGTCAGGGCTATGCTTCCTTTAGCCCTGGATATGTAGACTTAGCCTACCACCTACCTGAGCCTCAAGTTTTCTTGTCCAATGAGTGGTTGGACAATCTCAGGATGGATTTGATAGAAACCATGAGGAGAATGCTATTACCAGGGAAGCTCTATCGACATAGAGCTACTGAAGATTATGACACCGCCACCCTTAGACCCCCGTACAGATTCATAGCTCTAATGTTGAATAGGATCTTCGGGAGGGCCAATGGCAGGTTATTCAAATTCGAATGGATACCCCTGATGTTCTATGTGGCCACTGAAGGGACCATTTTTAACTGGTCCGGCTTGGTATCTAGCAGCCTATCTTCTTGTATAGCTGCAGCAAAAGGAGGAGTACAACAGAAAAAATCCGAGTTTTATATGAGCTCGATCCTAATTGACTGCATAATATGCCACCAGCCCTTCCTCGGGCTCAAATGTGTTTGGGACAGGAACAGAATGCCCGTATATGCAGCCTTTAAGCCACTGGGGGCTCATCAATACCATAGTTACTACCGAGAAATCTGTGAGCATTTTATCATGCCTCTGCACACTCTTGTCTTCCAAAAGGAATGTGACTGCATGTCTGAAGAAGCCATGCAGGTAATAGATGAATACGGTGATTTTTTCTTGAGAGAAAACAGAATGTATCTGAGAATGTTTGGTGGGTCAAAGACACCTTATCTGTTGCCCAAGTACGCAACAGATTATATCATCCATAAGGAGGCTGTTAGACAGGTATTTATTGACGGAGTTGGTCATTTCTTATTTTCAAAGAAGAAGGCTGTCTATCCTCCCTTACCATTTAAGTTAGGCAGCCATAGTTTCACCAATGTAAAACAAGCTCCTGAATTTATAGAGGAACTAGAAAAGTTCCATTTTGGGGAGATGACCTTCAGGAGAAATGACACTCATGAAAGAATGGTTGAGCATTGCAGAAAGCATAAGGTGTTTTATGAGTACACCCATCATTTCGACAAGGATGAATCCGTGTTCAGAAGAGCCCCAAACATGACAGCACTCAGTAAGAGGTTCAAACCGAAGCACTCCACCAAGGGTGGGGAAGGATCTGAACAAGAGAAGGTTGAGCAGGCTAAGGTTGAAGAAACAGCCCGAAGAATAAGAGAGGAGGCTCAGAGGTTAGAAGAGGAGGCTGCAGAATGGCGCCGGAAAGGAGAAGAGGAAAAGAGGAAGGCTGCCCAGGATGCAGCTGAAAGAGCAAAGGAAACAGTTAGAGAAGCAGAGGAAGCTGCTAAACAAGCAGCTGAGGAAGCCCAAAGAAAGCTGGACGAAGAGCTTCGAAAACAGGAAGCTGAAAAGACAGAATTGACACAACAGCAGGTCCCTGAGTCACAAACAGAGCAAAGTCAGGGTGAGGAAAACCCTGAGATACAGACCTTACAAATGTCCACTACCATCATCCCTTTAACCCCTATGCTACAACTAGTGCCCTTCGAGCAGAAAAGGGGGGAGGAAGTCCCTGATTTTAGCACAGTATACTATGACAGGGCTACCAAAAGGATTATGAGGAGAACTGAGCAAAAGATAGCGGCCGAAGGAATGACCAGTACCATGATAACTGATAAAGCCGTAATGGTCGGGACGGATAAATATCCAAGGTTTGTCATAAGGGCTGGCAGGGCAGCAATAGACGCTACGGAGGATAATGTAGATCGAATGATGAAGGACATAGATTCAACCAAGAAAACCTCCGCCCAGCTGAAGGACACCCTCAGGAAGGAAAGAGAAGATGGAAATAGGCTGAAAAGAAAATATGAGCATGTGCTTAAAGAAATGGAGGCCACAAAAGGTGAAATCCACGTCATTCAGCAAGAAGTCCAGGTGAGAGAAACAACACAAGAAGCCCTGAGTAAAGCACAACAAGAGATTCAAAATTTAAAGGATGAAAAGGAGCAGCTAAGAGTAAAAATGGAAAACCTAATGGAGCAGCAAAATATCATATATGAATCCAATACTGAGCGCGTCAAGGAGTTGGAGAAGCAGCTAGAAGCAGCAAAGGAA
>LPNX010732913.1:0-24066 GCA_001517045.1 Pseudotsuga menziesii | reverse complement strand
GTTGCAGAAAAGGCAACAAGATGAGGAAGCCAAAGTGCAATGCATCAGTGCTATTGATGAACAAATCCTCAGAAATGAAATAGGCCACTCGGCCATTAGCGTATAGATCTTGGAGGAACAGGTACGGTTGAACCCAGCCATAATTGAGGCCATTCGGAAGCAAGCTGACAAATTCGAGCTGAACATTCAGTTTCTGGAACCTAGCTCGTTTGAGAGTCTCGCTGCTGAAGCAGCAGCATGGAGAAAGTTCTTGGAAGACCAAGCGGCACCCTCCTCATGAGAAGGACCGGTCAAACTTTGTATATTTAAATAATTTGTAAAAGGTTGTAGGAAATTGAAACGTTGGGGAGCCCAAAGGTCACTTTGCGAAACCCAACCAATTTTTCTTTTTGTATAAAACTAGGAAAGGTAGACAAAGAAAGGGCTTTTTCCCAGTAAGACTGGAGGAACTATTGTAAGAAGAACTACTTCCTTTTGCAATAAAGATTTTAGTTTGCCTGTTGGAGAAAGATATGTGAAGTTTCCAAATGCTACGAAATGGATGGCGAAAAGATGAACTACTTTGTTTTTTCGGCTTGTGTCCATAATCGTGAGATCGTTCTAACTCAGTGACTTATGTCTTGTTGAATGGTTTCTGATTTGTTTTGTGGAAAATTCATTTAGAGTAATGCTTGTGTTTCATATAACAGTTAGCTATCTAATTGTTAGAATATATTCTGGTTCATGTGTTGTAGACAAAAATATCAGCTACCTGTAATTGTGTTTATCATACATGGAGATGATGCATTACTCATTAATAATCTTTTCTGGCTCCCCGGGGATAGATAGTTAGGTGTTTAGACTGTTAGTTGTTTGATTTCCTGATTGCACATGTGGTTTAGGTGTTGTGAACATAAGACGAGAGGTAATAACCTGCGCAGCACATTGTGTCGTTCCCTGCATCTTTATCACCCTGCGTGGTTAAGGTAGGCATATGCATTGCATACAATTAAGTCAAAAGACAAATTCCGGTGGACCGGGCTGCAACCGGTAAACCTTTGTGTTACTTTGACCTACGGTAGCCGGACCGCAAACCGGACGGATTCCCTATACCAAACAGTCAGCGGGCTAGTTGGGAACACTGATTGGGGAGAATCCCTTACTCTTGCCGCCTGCGAATTTCCAGACCTCAACAGTTTTTGCACTAGAACGAGGGCCGCCAGAAAGGCTGGTCGTGGAACTTATTTTCCCAAGACTACCCTACCAGCAGATTTTTGGAGCTTCCAACCTAACCCAGGTTTGGATTTCTTGTCCTATCCTTTAAACACTGTTTTCCTAGTGTGGCTTGTTTGCTTGGACCCATGGCCGGTAATCAACCTAACCCTTTTCCAGCTTGGAGAGCTAGGTCACCTCTAAACTTGACTCCTCCTTTACACAATTTGCCTCAAGCCTTCGATAAGCTTTTACCTAAGTTTGACCCTGTGGACCATGTTGCTGTAGAAGATCACCTTCAAAGCTTTTACCTGGCACTAGAAGGGCTAAGGGCTGAAGAGCATGAAGACGTAGTGTGCAGGATTTTTCCTCATACTCTGAAAGGATCAGCAGCCTCCTGGTATTTTGGACTACCTGTGAATTCCATTCCTGATTGGGATAATTTTGAAAGAATTTTTAGAAATAAATACACAATCCAGAAGACTCATGCCTCGTTGATGAAAGGGCTTGGTTTGTTGAGGAAAGAGAAGAATGAGAAGGTACGAAGTTTCACTCAAAGATTTTCACTGTACTTAAAATTTTTTTCTGTTGTGGACAGACCTTCAGATAAATTCTTAAGTGAGTATTATACCTCAGCCCTAGGACCCGAGCTGGCTATGTTCACCAAGATGAAAGTCAAGCCTACATTGGTGGAAACTTATCAAGAGGCCGAGAGAGTAGAGGTTGAAAGTAAGAGTATAGAGGACTATCCTGACTCGGTTGAAGGGAAAACCATCAAAAAAGAGGCTCACTGTTGTCTAAAGAAGATCAACCACATGATTATCATGAGATGATGAAAATGCTTCAGAAGCTCTCCAACCAACTTGTAGAATTGGAAAAAGAAAGGGATGTTCAGACAACCAATAAACCATACGTTCCAAAGAAAGAAGATAATAATCAATGGCAGGTCCCACCACCAAGCGTGGCCTCAATAAACATAACAGAAATAGGAGGAGATAATTTCTGTACTTTTCATCAACAACCCCACTCTGAGAAGAGATGTCCTCAATGGATACATTCAATGACACGGGTGATTAATAAATTATTGGACCCAGAATTGACTAGGCATAGTGGTGAGGGAGAAAAGAGGCAACAGACCGTAGAAAAGAAAGAAGATGATACTATGTTCTCATGGAATGGAGTTTCACTGTTTAACATGGAAGAAAATGCTCTCCAATCTCAGCATACACTTACAACCACAAAAAATGAGAACCCGGCCATTGATAACAATGCAATAATGTCAAAGGTGCAGGATTTGCAAGAGGAGATAAAGGGCCAGGCTGATATAGGGGCTAAAGATGACTCACCTAAAGATATTCATGGCAAACAGGAAATAGAGCCACCCACTAGACTTACCAAACTAGTAGAAGATGACGAAGAAAGCACAACTGGTAAGCTAAAAGAGGAGCTACCCCCAACTAATTAACCAGTAGAAGAAAAGATTGAGCTCATCAAGACAATGAAAACCAATGCTCCACCTTTCCTTGTGACTCTTGAAATTCTAAATCATAATGTCCATAATTGTTTGGTATATTCTGGATCATCCATGAATGTTATGCCTCTGATAGTTTGCAAAAAACTCAATGGATAGATAAAGCCTACCCTTTGGGATGTCACACAACTTGAAAAAACTAGTGTCAAGGTAGTAGGAGAGATGAAGAACGTGATGATTCAGCTGTCTGCAAACAAAAGGATATGCCATTACATTGACATCATAGTAGCAGACATTCCTGATGGTTATGGGATGATTCTAAATAGAGATTGGGCAGCGAGACTAAAGTACAGATACTTTGCTTCAGATTGGTCTCATTTGTGGTTACCCCAGAAGGGCAGCCCAAAATTGATTAAGATTCTAAGAGAGCCTTTTATGAAAAATAATGTCACTAATTTGGGGGAGGAAAACGAATCTGCTGATTCTGTTTTGGGAAACTATATTACTGAGCTCAAGCTAGAACACCACTTCTCAAAAGGGGCCAGTCTTAGAAAAGACACTCAGCCTGAGCTCCTTCAACTCCCTCAGGCTGAAAGAAATGATTGCAGAATTTTAGATATGGGTTCTATCTCAATAACTGCACAGCTGGACTATGGTTAGACAATTCAGATCTGAAATCACGCTCATTCCTTGTTCTTTAAATCTGACAATTTTGGGATGGGCGAATTTTTGTTTTGCTGATTTTATTTCTTTTGTACATAAATAAATTGTTTTGTTTTCTTAATGCTAAATGCTTCCTTGGTTTTGGTACTCTAATGTTTCTTTCTTTAATTACTTGTTAGACTAGTTTTCTTTGTTTTTGAATAAGAGGCAAACTTTTGGATGCAATGGAAACGTCAGAGGTATGTATTAACTAAAATCCTGAGCAAGAGGACTGTGTTTTAAAGTGCAAATAATCTTCTAGCAGTTGTATTCCTGACAGGCAGTGCACTCATTTGAAGTCTTACTTAATCCCTGTAAATAACTCAGAAGTAAAAAAGGGTCTGAAGTACTATTTAGAGGCTCCATCCATCTCACATCATAAACACCCAAGGGGGTGACAGCACTAGACCCGCGGGATGGAAATAGAGTGAGACAGTTTATCATATATAAATGATCCCATGCCATTAATTTAGAAAAGGGCTAAAAGCTCTTAAGAGTCACTTCTTCCAAATGAATAAAGCATGTCTGAGCCAAAAAAAAAAAAAAAAGTCTCAAAAGCATAAAGTAACGAATGGCCACAAGATCCTCTCCGTCCGTGAGTTGAAATATAAAATGTATCATTCACACAAAAGGATACTATGGGATAGAGGATCCTGAATTTAAAAAATTCAGTAAGAAGGGCCCGCAGGAGGACTCATATCAACGAACTAAAGTTCAGAAAGCAAAAGTACAAAATGGCATGAGAATGAGGAACAAAAGGGTAATACTGTTCACTTTCTGTCAAAATCCTGTGGTGTCGAAGCTGTAAACCTCAAAGGGCAGGTAAAATGAACTCCATTTATTTTGGCCTCCCAATAGTTATTCAGACCTGAAACATTGCTGGTGCTACCCTTTCCCGAAAAGAGAGGCTTCTTAAAATGACTGTGATGCATAATCAGATTGGCTTAGGAATGCATGTCTAGAATATTTTAGTTTTAATTCATGCAGTTTCAAGCTTAGAAAGAAAGTTGATCCAGAGATCTGGGGTTCACCAGGTAGTCGCCAATTGTTGCAGCTGCAACATTTTCCCAAAACTCTAAAAATTTGGGACCCTCCTTTACTTTGAATTAGTCAGATTTCCTCTTGTTTGCAGCCTATTTGATTTTGGTTTTTGGTTTTTAAAGCGTCTCCCAAACATTTCGATTGCCACAATTCGCTTGGTTTTCCTTATTGCATGCCTTAAATTTCACCTTAAATAGAGCACCTTGATGTTTTACAAAACTTGTTAAAGCCTTCGTTGCAAAGTTTTCTTGGATCGGGAGGATTTTTCTTTTGGACGGTCCGCCGTTGCGGGTGTTCTTCAGCCCGTTCTTTTCTTTTCCGCCCCGCCGTTGCGGGTGTTCTTCAGCCCGTTCTTTTCTTTTCCGCCCCGCCGTTGCGGGTGGCTTCCGAAACATGATTGTTGTTCTTTTTCGCCCCGCCGTTGCGGATGTCTTCAGGAACTTGATTGTTTTGTTTCACCCCGCTGTTGCAGGCCTTCTTCGGATCTCAGTTGTCATTGTGCGCTGGGCTGTCTCGGGGGTTGGTCTTTTCGTTTCGCCGTGGCGGGTAGTGGACTTTTCTTTAGGGCCGCGGATGTGTTTTCTTTCCGTGTCGGAGGGGGATAAAAACCTACGTCTCCGCCGTTGCGGATTGTCGAGAGCTCCGGAGTTTTCGTTTATTTCCGACTGCGTGTATCGGAGCCTTGTGGAGTGTTGACTTCCCTGTTGCATCCGCCGTTGCGGGGGGCGCAGAACTCCTGGTCGTCCGAACAAAGTATTTACCGCCGCCCGACTGCAGCTCTTGATAACACGACTTATGTTTGCCATTGCGGGTGTTTTAATGATGAGGATGGTCCGCCGTTGCGGGTGAGGGCTGAGTTGTGTCGCCCGATATAGCTTTCCGGTCCGCCCCGATTGAGTCGACTGGTCGCACGTGTGAGGTTTTATATATGCGGGGAGGCGTGTTTTGGGTTTTTATCGTTATTTGTGTGCCCGAGCTGTCAACGCTGTCGAACTCGTGAATTTGGTGGAACCCCATGCTCGTACCTTCATCCAGCTGTCGATTGAGAGCTTCTTCGTTGTCGCCACAGCAGCCGCGCATCCCTGCTAGGTAGGATTGTATTCCCTTTCCTAATGTTTTTCAGGTTTCGAGCTGGACAGTTTTGGTTTTGGTGGGGGTGACTGTGTTTACGGCCCGTAGTTCCGTTTCGCTCACAAATGGGGTTTTTATACCCACAGCTGAGTTTTCCATAGTCGTCTCCTTTGTGGTTTGCACCCGTTTCTTCTTTAGGAGGGTGCCTTTGCTTTGAAAAGCTCGCGCTTAACCTATCCGTTTCGACCGCCGTTGCATCTAGAGAGGGGGGAGTTTTCCTTTCTTTTAAGCCCGTGTTTTATCTTCCATTATTTTGGGGTTGAATAGCTGCTGTGGTTGGAGGGGGGGATTTTTTGTCTTATAGAACCCTCGTTATTACCCGCAGCCGTTTTGTTTCACCTTAAATCAGTGGAGGGAGACGAGGTGCAGGCGGCCGTAACGCCGTCTGCACCTAGGTCATTTCTTGTTTTGATGAGGTCCTTGAAGCATTTGGATGGGGTCTCCGCCGAATTTCTACGATAGACGCTCGGCTGTTCGGTTCCCTGTTCCTCGAGCCCTAACCTTAGCCTCCACGTTGCGCATTTTGCTATTATCGGTCACCGTGAAGCCCTAGGGCCATGCTACAGTTATTATTAGAAGTTGGGGTAGAATGAGTAATGGCGCTGATGGGGTTCCCCTGTGCGACGATTTGTTTTGGATGCCTGGGGTTTATAGTCGCAGCTATGTAAATCCATACCCGCGATAACATGAGTTTTACCGTAGAGCAATCCTTAAATTCGAATCTGTTGCAATCATGTACCCTGCATTTGAGAATTATGCACTTGCATCGCATATCATTTATTTAAATGGCATCCTGTGAAATCATTTTTTTTTTTTAATAGGCCATGGGATAAATAATTCTAATTTTAATCCCGCAGCATTGGGACCTTGCTTGTTATATCGCAGAAATAATCTGAGTCTTTGTGATGATAGTTTTGGATAGTCATTATATATATTGGTTGTTCATACATGTGAGATTTGCTTTCCCACCTACACACTGATATAAGACAACAGCATAGCTCAAGAGATTGCATGACTAGTTCAAATCCTTCAATTTGAAGAACCTACATCTGAGATCATTATAGTCACATAGACAATGGAAAAGAACAAACCGTTTCTTAATGTTCACAAATTTGAATTGTTTAATATCATGATGTTTACATTGCAGGAGGATCTCAAAATGTCCAGAAGATAGAAAAAGAAGGCCCCTGTGGTAGAAGAGCAAACAGCAATAGAGGCCGTCCTACCAACTGAGTACATATATGAGGATACACAGTGTGTCATAGGGGTGGACCCTGAGTATAAGTGGGGAGACATACACAGGCTGATTTCCTGCAGGGAAGTCCCAGATGTGGGCCTGGAGGAGGAACACATCTACACAAACATAGAAAAATCTGCAATTATGAAGGTTGCCACCAGGCCTGAGATGTTTCCGTGTGCTGAGTTGATGAGGTGGATCTTGCCACACACAAACCATGGCTCAATGCTTATCTGTAATGTTGAAGGTCAGGGCTATGCTTCCTTTAGCCCTGGATATGTAGAATTAGCCTACCACCTACCTGAGCCTCAAGTTTTCTTGTCCAATGAGTGGTTGGACAATCTCAGGTTGGATTTGATAGAAACCATGAGGAGAATGCTATTACCAGGGAAGCTCTATCGACATAGAGCTACTGAAGATTATGACACCGCCACCCTTAGACCCCCGTACAGATTCATAGCTCTAATGTTGAATAGGATCTTCGGGAGGGCCAATGGTAAATTATTCAAATTCGAATGGATACCCCTGATGTTCTATGTGGCCACTGAAGGGACCATATTCAACTGGTCCGGCCTGGTATCTAGTAGTCTGTCTTCCTGTATAGCTGCAGCAAAAGGAGGTGTACAACAGAAAAAATCTGAGTTTTATATGAGCTCGATCTTGATTGACTGTATAAAGTGCCACCAGCCCTTCCCCGTGCTCAAATGTGTTTGGGACAGGAACAGAATGCCCGTATATGCAGCCTTTAAGCTACTAGGGGCTCATCAATACCATAGTTACTACCGAGAAATCTGCGAACATTTTATCATGCCTCTGCACACTCTTGTCTTCCAAAAGGAATGTGACTGCATGTCTGAAGAAGCCATGCAGGTAATAGATGAATACGGTGATTTTTTCTTGACAGAAAACGGAATGTATCTGAGAATGTTTGGTGGGTCAAAGACACCTTATCTGTTGCCCAAGTACGCAACAGACTATATCATCCATAAGGAGGCTGTTAGACAGGTATTTATTGACGGAGTTGGTCATATCTTATTTTCAAAGAAGGCTGTCTGTCCTCCCTTACCATTTAAGTTAGGCAGCCATAGTTTCTCCAATGTAAAACAAGCTCCTGAATTTATAGAGGAACTAGAAAAGTTCCATTTTGGGGAGATGACCTTCAGGAGAAATGACACTCATGAAAGAATGGCTGAGCATTGCAGAAAGCACAAGGTGTTTTATGAGGACACCCATCATTTCGACAAGGATGAATCCGTGTTCAGAAGAGCCTCAAACATGACAGCACTCAGTAAGAGGTTCAAACCGAAGCACTCCACCAAGGGTGGGGAAGGATCTGAACAAGAGAAGGCTGAGCAGGCTAAGGCTGAAGAAACAGGCCGAAGAATAAGAGAGGAGGCTCGGAGGTTAGAAGAGGAGGCTGCGGAATGGCGCCGGAAAGGAGAAGAGGAAAAGAGGAAGGCTGCCCAAGATGCAGCTGAAAGAGCAAAGGAAACAGTTAGAGAAGCAGAGGAAGCTGCTAAACAAGCAGCTGAGGAAGCCCAGAGAAAGCTGGACGAAGAGCTTCGAAAACAGGAAGCTGAAAAGACAGAATTGACACAACAGCAGGTCCCTGAGTCACAAACAGAGCAAAGTCAGGGTGAGGAAAACCCTGAGATACAGACCTTACAAATGTACACTACCATCATCCCTTTAACCCCTATGCTACACTAGTGCCCTTCGAGCAGAAAAGGGGGGAGGAAGTCCCTGATTTTAGCACAGTATACTATGACAGGGCTACCAAAAGGATTATGAGGAGAACTGAGCAAAAGATAGGGGCCGAAGGAATGACCAGTACCATGATAACTGATAAATCCGTAATGGTCGGGACGGATAAAGATCCAAGGTTTGTCATAAGGGCTGGCAGGGCAGCAATAGACGCTACGGAGGATAATGTAGATCGAATGATGAAGGAGATAGATTCGACCAAGAAAACCTCCGCCCAGCTGAAGGACACCCTCAGGAAGGAAAGAGAAGATGGAAATAGGCTGAAAAGAAAATATGAGCATGTACTTAAAGAAATGGAGGCCACAAAAGGTGAAATCCACGCCATTCAGCAAGAAGTCCAGGTGAGAGAAACAACACAAGAAGCCCTGAGTAAAGCACAACAAGAGATTCAAAATTTAAAGGATGAAAAGGAGCAGCTAAGAGTAAAAATGGAAGACCTAATGGAGCAGCAAAATATCATATATGAATCCAATACTGAGCGCGTCAAGGAGCTGGAGAAGCAGCTAGAAGCAGCAAAGGCACAGCAGGTCAATCTGCAGCCAGTTAAAGATCACATCTTAGCTCAGAAAGCTAAGGTGCTGCACCTGCAGAATGCTCTAGAGGAGGAAAGGTGTCAGGTCCTCCAGATCGATGGCAGACTGGATGAAATTTTAGACACAGCTTCTTATTTTGTGGACAGGTCGCAAGACATACTTGAAGTACTGACTTCAAGGATAACCCGGATGGAGGATGACAAAGAAGTCCCAGCTGAGCTAGTAGTCAAAGATAAACAAGCTTTGAAACGGGACCATGACCTGATAGAATTTGCCGTCAAAACTGCAGAAGATTTTCAGAAGAATGTCAAGAAAACAAAGGGAGCATGCTTCGAATTCTTTAGAAGAGCCCTGGTCTCCTACAATCGTTGTCAGGCAGAAGCTGGGCAGAGATTACAAGAGTTCCCAACTCATGATGCATTCGCAGAAATGTTGCAGAAAAGGCAACAAGATGAGGAATCCAAAGTGCAATGCATCAGTGCTATTGATGAACAAATCCTTAGAAATGAAATAGGCCACTCGGCCATTAGCGTACAGCTCTTGGAGGAACAGGTACGGTTGAACCCGGCCAGAATTGAGGCCATTCGGAAGCAAGCTGACAAATTCGAGCTGAACATTCAATTTCTGGAACCTAGCTCGTTTGAGAGTCTCGCTGCTGAAGCAGCAGCATGGAGAAAGTTCTTGGAAGACCAAGCAGCACCCTCCTCATGAGAAGGACCGGTCAAACTTTGTATATTTAAATAATTTGTAAAAGGTTGTAGGAAATTGAAACGTTGGGGAGCCCAAAGGTCACTTTGGGCAACCCAACCAATTTTGCTTTTTGTATAAAACTAGGGAAGGTAGACAAAGAAAGGGCTTTTTCCCAGTAAGACTGGAGGAACTATTGTAAGAAGAACTACTTCCTTTTGCAATAAAGATTTTAGTTTGCCTGTTGGAGAAAGATATGTGAAGTTTCCAAATGCTACGAAATGGATGGCGAAAAGATGAACTACTTTGTTTTTTCGGCTTGTGTCCATAATCGTGAGATCGTTCTAATTCAGTGACTTATGTCTTGTTGAATGGTTTCTGATTTGTTTTGTGGAAAATTCATTTAGAGTAATGCTTGTGTTTCATATAACAGTTAGCTATCTAATTGTTAGAATATATTCAGGTTCATGTGTTGTAGACAAAAATATCAGCTACCTGTAATTGTGTTTATCATACATGGAGATGATGCATTACTCATTAATAATCTTTTCTGGCTCCCCGGGGATAGATAGTTAGGTGTTTATACTATTATTTGTTTGATTTCCTGATTGCACATGTGGTTTAGGTGTTGTGAACATAAGACGAGAGGTAAGAACCTGTGCAGCACATTGTGTCGTTCCCTGCATCTTTATCACCCTGCGTGGTTAAGGTAGGCGTATGCATTGCATACAATTAAGTCAAAAGACAAATTCCGGTGGACCGGGCCGCAACCGGTAAACCTTTGTGTTACTTTGACCTACGGTAGCCGGACTGCAAACCGGACGGATTCCCTATACCAAACAGTCAGTGGGCTAGTTGGGAACGCTGACTGGGGAGAATCCCTTACTGTTGCCGCCTGCGAATTTCCAGGCCTCAACACCTTCCCATGAGCTGGCGGTTGTATGTTGGTGGTTAGCATCGGGGCTCTCGGTCATAGTGCAGAGCGGACAGACCAGGGGTCGAGGCTAAGCCCCGACCCCTCTCTTCTTCAAAACTGAACACTGTAACATTTAAATAACTGTTCCACCTTATACATTATAAGTAACACATACAACCCGAACGGTTAGAACGTTGTGCTAGTGTGCAGACGGTCGGGGTTCGAAATCGGCGGAGGCTGCAAAAATTTTGAAAGTTCTAGTGCCCAATCTCGTTCTTTCACGTGGCGTCCAGTGATTGGTTCACCTTTACCTCCGTACTTCCACTTGGCTGCTGACTAGATGTGTCGTACTATTGGCTGGATGAGCCGTACTACCACGTTGTTTTCCAATTCAGATTTTGTACGTGCCATGTGTCATCTTTTTGGTGGTCCGTACACCTTCCATGTAATCTTGTCTGTACTGTACGAATTCCACATGTCACCTTGTCAGTGGTGCCAAGTGGCACCTCCATTTTTCCAAATATGCCTATTGACCTCATAGAACACAACGCGATAATTTTCTCATACGGAGTCCGTTTGAGGGGAAATGAATGCCGTTGGAATCGTCTCGATGAGCCCTTCGATTTGGCACTAGTTTTTCTAAGATTGGAGGACTTCAAAAATTTGACCTTTCTGGATCTGCCTGGATCATTCCTCCCCACTGAGAAGCTTTTGGCCTCCAAAATCCCTTACTAATCTACAGATAGGTGAGGGAATTGCTCCCTCACTTTCTCCTTCTTTATCCACTTGGCTTTGCTTGGATGAGTGCCTCTGATTCCCACTCGAAGATAATCAACATCACCCCTGCGAGAAGTCCTTGTCCTTCTGTCCAAGATGACATCTTCCTTTAGCTCATCCATGTACTCAAGAGCAAATTCATCAACTGATGGAAATGAGACATTCTCCCTTTTATCCATGATCATGGGTGGCTCATAGAGTTTCAAGTTCTCCACATTCACCACTGAGTAGATCTGCATGTATGGCGGTAGCTCTAAGCAAAAGGCATTCGTCCCAATCTTCTCTAAGATGGTGAAGGGACCATATCTAATGGGCTTGAGCTTCTTGCCTTCTCCTTTCATCCTCTCCTTGTTGATGTGAAGCCACACTTGATCTCCTACCTGAAACTGATGATCAATTCTATGCTTGTCATGGCGAGCCTTGTACTGGGCTTGACTCTTCTCCAACTGCTCTTGCACTGCTTGATGTACCCGTTGAACTCTCTCAATGAACCAGTGGGCTTTGTATTCATCCTTGGAAGCACTTGAATCAACCTCTATCCCATAAGTCAAGTCCAATGGAGTCTTTGGCAAGTACCCAAAGCATGTCTCAAATGGTGAGCTCTGAGTGGAAGAATGCATAGCCCTGTTGTAGGCATGCTGCACATACTGGATCTGCTCATCCCATAACTTAGGATGCTTGTTGCAATAACCTCGAAGCAAATGAACAACTGTCCTGTTAACTACCTCTGTCTGTCCATTGGTATGTGGAAGGAAAGCGGTGCTCCTCTTTAGCTTGGTGTCCATCATACACCATAATTTTGTCCAAAACTCTCCAAGGAATCGGGAGTCCCGATCCGAGATAATGGACGTAGGGAGTCCAAAGTGAACCCATACATGCTGAAAGAAAAGAGAAGCAGCCTGCTCTGCAGTGACCTGCTTTTTACATGGCATAAGAATACACATCTTGCTAAACCTATCCACGACCACATACAAGTAGTCATGACCCCTTCTAGACATAGGCAAACCCCCCACAAAATCCATGGAAATGCTTTCCCAAGGATGGGAAGGAACATGAAGTGGTGAGTATAGCCCCAATTTTCTATTAGTGGGATTACAAGTAGAGCACATCACACACCCCTTTACATATTTTTTTATAATGTCTTTCATGCGAGGCCAATACACAAGTCTTTGCAAATGAGCCAAAGTCTTACCTACCCCAAAATTCCCTGATACAAGAGAAGTATGAGCTTCTCGTATTACATGGACTCTTTCACTGATAGGAACACATAACTTGCCCAAATGATAAAGCAACTTTCCCTGCAAATAGTAGTCTTCCACCTATGTGCCATTAGTTAGCTTCTCATAAATCTCCTTGAAATCATCATCAGTAGCATACTGCTCAATATAACTTTCATGGGACAAAGAAGCATTTTTCAAAAAAATAGATGCAACAATAGGAGGTCTAGAGAGCATATCTGCCACTTTGTTACTAGTACCCTTCTTGTACTTGATCACTAGATGGAATTGTTGAAGGAATCCCATCCACCTGAAATGACGAGCTTGCTGGAGCTTAGTCTGGGACTGGAGATACTGCAAGGGCTGATGATTGGTATGGACGATCATCTCCTTACCCATCAAGTAGTGTTTCCACTTCTTGACACTCTGAACCAAAGCATACAACTCTTTGTCATAGGTGGGGTAGTTGATCACTGCTTGAGTAAAAGTATCTGAATGGTAGCAAATAGGCTTGCGGTGTTGCATCAATACTACCCCCATGGAATATCCATTGGCATATGTCTCTATCTCAAATGGTTGTTGCAAATCAGGAAAGGCTAGGACTGGGGCGGTGCTGATCTTTCCCTTCAACATGTCGAAGGATTTCTGCTGCTTACCTCCCCACTGGAAGGCTTTCTTTACACTTGTTAAGGCATGCAAAGGAGATGCTATGTATGAGAAGTTCTGAATGAACCTTCTCCAATATTGAACATCTCCTAAAAATATTCTCACTTCAGTAGTGTTAGTAGGCTTAGGCCAATTGACAATTACATCAACTTTTAAAGGATCAATTTTTAAATTTCCACCTCCTACAATATGACCCAAGTAAACTAATGAAGTTTTGCCAAATTCACACTTTGACAATTTTACATACAATTTCTCCTTTTTCAAAGTATCTAATACTTGCTTTACATGCCCCACATGTGCTTCCCAATTTTTTCTAAAGACCAAGATATCATCTAAGTATACAATGACAAAATCATCTAAGAATGGCCGAAAAACATCATTCATTACCCGCATGAAGGTTGCAGGTGCATTGCAAAGCCCAAAGTGCATCACCAACCACTCAAATAGACCTTTCTTGGTCTTGAAGGCCGTCTTCCACACATCACTTTCTGCAATTCTGATCTGGTGGTAGCCACTGCGCAAATCCAACTTGGCAAAAAACACAACATCTTTCAACTGGTTGAGCAAGTCATCTATGCGAGGAAGCGGGTATTGATTCTTGATCGCGATCTTGTTGAGAGATCAATAGTTAATGCACATCCTCCATGTGCTATCTTTCTTCATCACCAACACAATCGACAAACCACATGGAGAGGAGCTGGGTCTGATCACTCCTTGGTCCAACAAGTCTTGAACTTGCTTCTTAATCTCTGCCATTTCAACTGCGGACAACCTATACATGCCCACATTAGGAAGAGGGGCATCCTATTGGAGATGGATCTCATGTTGAATCTCCCTTTTGGGAGGCAAACCTGTAGGTTCCTGAAATATTTCATCATAGTTAGCCACAATATCAATCATAGCCTTTTTATGAGAAGGATCACAACCTTTGAAAGCATCGAATGCTTCAGCATCTTTTGCTCTCACAACCATGAGCATGTATCTCTTATTAGTGTTGACGAGTCTCTTCATCTCTCCTGCACTAACAAGAGTGGTGTTAGCCTTCATACTGTGAGCTCTCACGATGTACTCCACCCCATTTTTGGTGAGATGGTACTTGTTCTCATGACGGAAGAATACTGCTTTTCGATCATACAAGTATGGGCTTCCCAATACGATACCGTAGATGTCAAGAGGAACAACATCTAAGTCCACCTCATCGATCAACTTTGAAGCAATAGCAAACCTTAACTTGCATTGCTTAGTCACCTATAGCTTAGCATTATCACATACACATCCAAGAGGATAAGGCTTGGGGTGAGGTTTAGTCTGTATGCCCAACTTCTTAACAACTGATTCTGAGATCAAATTTACTTGAGAACCTGGATCAAATAATGTTTCAATCTTTGTATGCTTAGACACAACTCTGATGTGAAACAACTCACTTCTTCTTTTATCATTTTCTTTAGAAACATGAGTATAAATTGAACCAGTATGAGGAGTTTTGTTACCTTGCATTCCCACGGATGTAATCCTGGTTTCGTCACCTGATTCGGAACCCAAATCTCGTTGCGCTGTTGCAACGGTCTTTTTCTTCTTTTTTCCTCCATAATGCTTTGGCCTCTGTTCAGGATGCAACTTCCAACCACTTTCTTCATCATGCCCATCAGTGTCGCAATGTTTGCAATGGAGCTTTCCTCCTTCCTTCTTGGCAGTAGCTGTCTTCTTGCTCTTGTCTTTCTTTTTGGACTTGTGGTTGTTGTTGGGCTTGAAAGGCTTCTTTGAATGGTATTCTTGCAAATGCTCCCCCCTACTCTCAAGATGAGTAGCCTGAACACTTGCTTCATCCACACTAGTAGGATTCAACAACAGCAAAGTATGGCATAGATAATGATGAAGAGCACCAATGTACTTCAAAAGAGTGTCAGGAGAATCTAAAGAAATATTCAAATCTAAAGCTTTCTTTCTAAATTCTTCAATAAAATTCTGAACACTCTAACCCTTGCCTTGTCTAAAACTTTTCCAATCCATCATATCCTTTTGAACATAACCCAACGGATAAAATTGCTTACATAAAGCAGAAATGAAAGCAGACCACGATGAGAGAAGATTACCCATTTGTTTGCTACCTTGCTGAAGCTTGCTTTCCCACCATACAAGTGCGGTGCCTGTCAGCCGAAGTGAAGCAAAATGAATCTTCACATCTTCTTATTTTATTTGCTGGACTCGGCAATAGACCTCAATTTTCCTTATCCAATTGTTCAACTTCTCTGCATTCGCTTCCCCATTGAACATGGGCAAGTCAAACTTCACATCGAGCTTCAATAAGGGATTCTTTTGAGGCTCTTTGTGAGGAACCTTGGAATGCTGAGAATGAGATGAGGAAGAAGCACTTGAACTTGTGCTTGAACTAGCTGAAGGTGAAGAGGGAGGATCAGGAGGCTCTTTGCCACCTCCTCCTTGGTTTACTGAAGCGATGCCTTTGTCCTTCACTTCTTTGTCTTCCTTCTTTACTTCACTGCCTTTTCTTTCTTTTTCCATGCGTTCTTCATAGTCTGAAAACAACTTGTCTACCTTGTCAGCCATCATGTAGAAGACCTTGTGAAAGTTTGCCTCCATCTTGATGCAGGCATCATTAGCATCCATCTTCCTCCTTCAGTGTGCATGTCCGATCTCAGAATTGTAAGGCTCTAATGTACCCTCACTAGCTTACAGTTTAGCCCTTGTGAGCATCCACACTCACAATCCAATGTCACATAGACCTACTCTGATACCACATGATCCAAAAAAAATATCTTTGCTACTCTACGATGTTAACATGAATTGCATAAAGAGCATGAATGAAGCTCACAAATCCATAAGAAGAGAACCAAACAGCATAGACAATACGCACATAAAGACAACAAGTTGATAACGGAGTTCATCCAGGATGGACTACGTCTCCAGGCCTGCTTCTCAATAGGAGGGCCGATCTATAATCTCAGCATAAGGAAAAATACATGGCAATGATACAATGATACCTTGGTGACAATGGTCAGGAAGAGAACCGCTGCCCAAAACACAACAAGACTGCTTCCAGCAACTCCGAAGCCTGAAGATGGTGTAAAACGAGTATAAACACTCGTCCCTTCCTCCTGCAGAGCTATGCAATATCCCTTATCTCCTTTAGATACCAATTCTCCACTCCAAAGCATGAGTAGCAATGGAAATCAAGGGGTTTTATATAGTGTGGAAGAGCTCTCCTTCACATGTTTCTCATGACTTCTTAGTTACAACTTATTTTTTTCAAAGTTGGCAAATGGTTGCAACCTCTAAATAATGGGTCTTAATGTTGTAGTTGGTTTTGTTGGGAATTATACCAACTATTCTAAGTATAGTACTTTATAATACTATCGACCCACTTATACTATAGTCCGTTGTAATTTTTTTAAGCCATAACAAAACCTAGTTTTGTAGCCATTCCCAAAGTCATTAAAGAGCACGTGCCACATCGTATTGGCGGGTTCACACAATATTCCATTGGTTGTATAACTAACAAATGTATCCCAAAATGGCGTGGTTGAAACCTCAGTTGGTAATCGCTTGTACCTTCCCATGAGCTGGCAGTCGTATGTTGGTGGTTAGCATCGGGGCTCTTGGTCATAGTCCAGAGCGGATAGACCAGCGGTCGGGGCTAAGCCCCGACCCCTCTCTTCTTCAAAACTGAACACTGTAATGTTTAAATAACTGTTCCACCTTATACACTGTAAGTAACACATAAAGCACAAATGGTTAGAAGGTTGTGCTAGTGCACAGATGGTCGGGGTTCGAAACTGGTGGAGGCCACAAACATTTTGAAAGTTCTAGTGCCCAATCTTGTTCTGCCATGTGGCATCCAGTGATTGGTTCACCTTTACCACCGTACTGCCACTTGGCTGCTGACTAGACATGTCGTACTACTGGGTGGACAAGCTGTACTACCACGTTGTTTGCCAATTCATATTCCGTACGTGCCACGTGTCATCTTTGGGTTGGTCCGTACACCTGTCATGTCATCTTGTCTGTACCGTACAGATGCCATGTGTCACCCTGTCAGTGGTGTCATGTGGCACCTCTGTTGAAATATTGTAACTTCGAAGAATATTATATATGTATCTTTTGTGGTCCCCATTGGTCCTACCGTGAGAACCACTTGTATTATCTTGTACCCCGATGCTTCTAATCGAAAGAACTAATAAGAGTCATGAGGTTGTCCCCTCTAATTGTAAAGGTGGGTCATTAGCACCCTAGTGTGGTTACTTGAGCCTACATGTGTAACTCGAGCCTACATGTCGGATGAATTAATTGAAGTGAATGGATGAATATAAATAGATGTGTAGCTCTCCTCATTTGTGACACACACACTCTCACTTGTGTAGTGCATTAGTGGAGAAGAGAAGAGTAGCTGGAGAAGGAGGAGGATCAGGATTTGATCTCCTTGTTGGTTTTACCTTTTATATTTTTGGGGCATCTATATTGAGGAATCTTTTGCTGGGTTTCTCCCTTTAGGGTTTTCCCAGGATAAATATTTGTGTTCCTTTTGTATGGTTGTGCTTGTCTATCTTTTAGTGATCCTGTTTATATGCTTTTGTTATGAATTCGAAATGAAATACTAATGATCTAGCTTAGCATATGAAAATTTAACAAGGTATCAGAGCCACCCTGAAAGAAGGCATTGTGCAGCTATAGAATATAGGGATTCTTACTTTGTGGTTCTCTCTCCACAATAGATCAGCAAAAGAAGGCTAGGCTGACTCTCCATTGAAGGGCGCATCTTTCTGTTGAAGCAGAATTCGATTCCGAGCATTTTCAGTTTTCGGTGCAGGAAATTAGGGCTTCTTGCATAAGAAGAATTTTGAGTGAGCCCAGCATGGGATTTCTCTTCTCATAAAAATTTAATTTTAGAGACGTGGATCAATAAATTTGGTTGGGTGAAACTCCGGGAAAGTCAAACCCTAGTTTGACCCCGATCTGAAAAAAACCCTAAATACTAAAACTGCTAAGTTTTGGTACATTCGCTATATCCCGAGATTGGAGCAGGCTCAGGAGTTGAAAATTTCAGAGGATGAATATAAAATCCTTATTTACACTGTTTTCAAAATTCAGCCTTACATGCACTATATTCTGGGAGATATGATCCCTCCAATTTAGGGTTCCATCCTCTTCCAGAATTCATCTCTAAACAGGATACCTGGGGAGAATTGCTGTAGCGTTGGCTACAGAGGTCCAAATGGAATTATGAAAGATGTTATAGAAATATAATGGACTGTACCTTCTTTTTTCTGAATTTCAGAAATTGAAAATGATCCAGTGACACGTGGCATGTCGTACAACTTTACTATTCTGAACAGTCTTGTAACAGGTCACCTTGGGAAAATGACCATAAATCCCAATTGGTGAAACAAATTCTTATAAAAACTATGGTTTTGGATCAAGGACATGATAGGTTACCTCAGTGAGAAATTTTATACATATATGAGCAATAATTTCAGAGATATCATAGAAACAGTAACAGGCATTTCTGCAAAAGAAATTAGAAAACTAGGGCTTCCTGTTCCAGGAGCTTCCCTCCATTATTTTCAGAAAAGGAGTACATTGGACAACTCCATTTAAAGAGATATATATTTATATCCAATCATATTTGAAAGATTCCAAGTTTTGAAAATTAGGGTTTCTCTGACAAACCCTAGATCAGCCAGCTCCGGAAGCAGGACGAACACCTCAAATCAGCAAGATCTAATCTTTTGCTATTTGCATTTGAGGTTCTCATTTCAAAGTGATCTATCACATTAGCTTGATGATAAGATTGGTGAAGTTGAAAACTTCCAAGAATGGAATTATTTGATCTCTTTGAATAAAATGAATTGGACACCTACATGAGTAGAGAGGTTCCAGTTCTAGAGGGAGATGAGCCTCAAAGCCTTACACAAGAAGAACTCGATCAAGGCCAAGAAGATCATTATTGATTCAATCACAGATCAACTTGTACCACAAGTGTCTTCCCTAAAGACACCGAAGATGTTTGATTCCTTGATCAAGCTATTTGAAGATAAGAACATAATTCAAAAGAAGGATTTGAGAAAACAGTTGAAGAATGTGAAGATCCAGAATGCAGAACAACTTGAAGTGGTAGAAGAAGAAGTATGTAGAAGTGGTGATAGCCACATTGAATGGCCTCCCAGGATCATGGGATTCATTCATGTGAAGAATGTATACCAAAAGTAAGTGATTACTTTCAGCTCGACTAATAAGAAGAGAAGAAGAATATGGGAGAAGATCAAGTTCTCACCATTCAAAGAAGATCCCTCAAGCGATGAGGAATATGAAAAACTCAATTCTTGAAGAAACTCTTATTCATCTTATCATTTGGATAAGAAATGATGATTTCATGAATGAAGAAGATGATAAAGCAGAATGATCAAGATGGAGTCTACCCACGAAACAAATAAAAGATAAGTATTCAATTGCCATTTCATGATATTGTTTTGTTATACATTTGATTGTATTCAGTTGATGTGTTATGCATGATAGATTGTTTACATTAATATTACTAATATGCATGTGATGGGTAAGTAGCTCATGGTGCTATACAACTCTCCAGTGCTACTTATCAAACCTCTTTGCTGACATATTGGATTAGTGCACAATCTCAATGATGTCATGGTAGAGATGGAAGGCATCTAGAAATTTTCTATGAGATATGGATGAATGTTGTATTGGCTAAATAGTTGCATGATGCATAAGAATTTGTCGTTATGCATATGTTTTATGAAATAGTTCCAACCATGCAACTGGTGCATTTGAATTCTAGCAAAGGTCCTATACAACCTCATACAAGAAAAGAAGGATGAGACTTGTTCCGAAGAACAAGTGATGACAATTCAATAAACATGAATCTGAAGCTCCCAGGGTCAGAGAGACCATGACAGAAGAAAGAGCTTCAGAGAGCGGTAGATCCACCTCAAAGGATGAAGACCACCATGGGTATGAGAGATAACTCAAGATGAAGAAAAGAATGCTATGAAAGAAACTATGATCAAAGAATAACAGTTGATCATGGGGAATGATGTATATGATATGATTTCGAGACATAAAGGGAAGTACATAGTATCCTCCATATGGATCTACAAGAACAAGTGTACAAAGAAAGAATAGATTATGACATGACATACTCTATTGACCAGTATATATCAAGCATAGAACCTCCTATATAGAATGAAGAAGGAAGATAATATTCCACTTCAGGGGGAGTGACTATAGAAGATATCTGAGTTTGACACGGTACGACATGATGGACAGCTTCTTGATAGATCGAGACTTTACCAAGAGTAAAGTGGGTTCAACCTTCAAAGTTGAATGCAGAAGACTAGGATATGTTGATGATCTGACAAGACAAACTCATGGAAGATGTTATGATGAAAGAATACTAGAATGATGTATGGGATATAGTTCCCAAACTAGAAGAAAAGAGTATTGTATCCTCCAAATGGATATACAAAATACAGCATGCAGCTGACGGAAGTATCGAGAAGTATAAAGCAAGATTTGTGGCCAGAGGTTTCTTATAGAAAGAGGGAATTAATTCTAAAGAGACACTTACTCCAGGAAGCAAGGTACACTTCCTTCAGAACTATCATGGTAGTTTCTTCCATGGTGAAGTAAAGACAAGCCTTCCTTAATGGTATGATTGAGAAAGAGTTTTACATCAAATAGTCATGAGGATTTGAAGTTGAAGCCAGATGGAATCACGTATGCAAGTTGAAGAAGTCCCTCTATGGCCTGAAGCAAGCTCCCAGAGCTTGGTATGGAAGAATAGATAGTTTCCTATCAAGCATGGGATTTACCAAGAGTAAAGATAATCCTAACCTTTATCTCAAGGTTGTAGAATATGAACTTGTCATCCTATTATTATATGTGGATGACTTATCCTTGACAGGAAATGAGAAACAGGTCATGGAAAGCAAGAAGAAACTAGCAGAAGAATTTGAGATGAAATACCTTGGGTTAATGCATTATTTTCTAGGTCTGGAAGTATGGCAAAGTTAGGAAGAAATATTTCTCAACCAGAGAAAGTATGCGGTAGAGATATTGAAGAGATTCAATATGTTGGAATGCAAAGTCATGGCCACACCCATGGAATCCAACCTGAAGCTATTAGCTGATGACTCATCAGAGTTAGTGGATATGACTCATTACAGATGGATCATTGGGTCATTGATGTACTTAACAAATACCATACCAGACATTTGTTTTGCTGTGAACACCTTAAGTCAATATCTTGTTCAACCAAGATGGGTTCACCTAGTAACTGCAAAACATGTGATGAGATATCTGAAAGGGACTATAGACTTTGGTTTATATTATGATGATAGCCATGAGTATAGATTGTATGGCTACATAGATGCAAATTGGGCTGGAAGTATCTCAGACAGGAAAAGCACATTAGGTAGATGCTTTTGGGGTCTGCTATGAGTTCATGGTTTAGCAGGAAATAGTCCAATGTTTCTCATAGCATGGATGAAGCAAGATACATAGCAGATTGCTCTACTAAGTTGTGAAGCCATATGGCTTCGAAAGCTGATATCAGGTCTCTTTGAACTGAAGATGGATACTACAATGATTCTATGTGATAACCAGAGTTGTGATGATAGAGAACCCTGTGTTTCGTCATAACACATAGAAATACGGTATTTCTACATACGAGATAAGATGCAGATGATGATGTTTAAGTATTCCCATACTGAAGATATAGATGATGTTTCGGTATTTACATACTGTAGATGTAGATGATGGTGATTCCATATTTCTATACTGAATATACAGATGATGATGTTTCAGTATTCCCATATTGAAGATATAGATGATGTTTCAGTATTTACATACTGTAGATGCAGATGATGATGATTCCGTATTTCTATGTTGAATATAGAGATGATGATGCTTTCAGTATTTCTATACTGAAGATATAGATGATGATGCTTTCAGTATTTAGATACTGGAGATATAGATGGTGATAGTTTAGTATTAACATACTGAAGATGTAGATGATGATGGTTTGGTTGCTGATGTGTTAACGAAGCCCCTGTCTCGAGTAAAGTTTGAACACTTTTGAGACAAGCTTGGTGAGGTTCGGAAGAACCTTCCTCGAAAGGGGGAGTAGTGATGTTGTGGTGGGATTGTATCATCCCTGGGCATCTGCCCTAAAGTGATCCGGTGACCTCGGTCCTCGAGAATGAAGAGGGATTGTATCATCCCGGTACATCTGTCCAAAAGTGATCTGGTGACCTCGGTCCTTGAGAATGAAGAGGGATTGTATCATCCTGGGACATCTGTCCAAAATAGATCCGGTGACTTCGGTCTTCGTAAATGTGGTGGGATTGCATCATCCTTGAACTTCGGTTCAAAATGTATCTATAGGTCTCGGCCCCCGTGAATGTGGTAGGATTGCATCATCCTTGAACTTCGGTTCAAAATGTATCTGGAGGTCTCGGCCCCCGTGAAAGTGGTGGATTGCATCATCCCTGAACCTCGGTTCAAAATGTATCCAGAGATCTCGACCCCCGTGAAAGTGGTGGATTGCATCATCCCTGAACCTCGGTTCAAAATGTATTCGGAGATATCGGTCCCCGTGAATGTGGTAGGATTGTATCATCCTTGAACTCCGGTTCAGAACAGATCCGGTGACTTCAGTACTCGAGAACATGTGTTGATCCCATAATTCCTAGAGGAAGGATTGTCTGAGTTCCACATATGTGTTGATCCCATAATTCTGAAAGGAAGGATCATTAGTAACTCCGTAAAGACCTAAATCCCGTAATTCCAATAGGAAGGATTGTCTGAGTTCCACATATGTGTTGATCCCATAATTCTGAAAGGAAGGATCATTAGTAACTCCGTAAAGACCTAAATCCCGTAATTCCAAAAGGAATGATCATTGAATTCATCCCGTAATTCCAATAGGAAGGATTGTCTGAGTTCCACAGATGTGTTGATCCTGTAATTCCGAAAGGAAGGATCGTTAGTAACTCTGTAAAGACCTAAATCCCGTAATTCCAAAAGGAAGGATTGTTGGTAGCTCCGTAAAGACTTGATCTTGTAGTTATAATAGGAAGGATTGTCTGAGTTCCACAGATGTGTTGATCCCATACTTCCAATAGGAAGGATTGTCTAAGTTCCATAAATGTGTTGATCCCGTAATTTCGAAAGGAAGGATCGTTCGCAACTCCGTAAAGACCTAAATCTCGTAATTTCGAAAGGAAGGATCGTTAGTAGCTCCATAAAGACTTGATCCCATAATTCCGAAAGTAAGGATCGTCTGAGCTCCATAGATGTGTTGATCTCGTAATTCCGAAAGGAAGGATCGTTAGCAACGCTGTAAAGACCTAAATCCCGTAATTCCGAAAGGAAGGATCGTTAGTAGCTCCGTAAAGACTTGATCCCATAATTCTGAAAGGAAGGATCGTCTGAGCTCCATAGATGTGTTGATCCCATAATTCTGAAAGGAATGATCGTTAGTAACTCTGTAAAGATCTAAATCCCGTAATTTCGATAGGAAGGATCGTCTGAATACCACAGACATGTTGATCCGGTAATTCCGAAAGGAAGGATCATGTTGATGTTTTGATGATGATGATGTTGATGTTTTGGTGATGATGATATTTTCATGATGATGTTTCTGATCAAAAGATCAGAGTATGATGATGATGTTGTTGCTGATCGAAAGTGTTGAAGATGAT
>LPNX010732883.1:17992-76906 GCA_001517045.1 Pseudotsuga menziesii | reverse complement strand
TCTTGTTAATATAAATTGTAAAATATTAGGGCTTGGTTGAGCCCAATCTTTCCATTTATTGTCTTTGCAAGTCCACCATATCCACCCACAACTCATAACCAGATCTAGTGTTGAAAGAGTTCATCTCATGGCCACTATGGTATATAATGTGCACAATGTGTTGATATAATAAAGAACACACATGTATGTAAAACAATGTTTAGAAACTCCCACAATCAATGTGGGATAGAGATATAAAGGGTGTCAAAGGCAATGTGAAGCCTAAAGATTAATGTACATCGAAAAGTAAAAATTTTGGAAGCTTGACGATAGGATCAACAACAATGTTTTAGAGATGCAATGAGAGAGGCGTCAAGGGCTTATCCTCCAGGTGCTCTAATTGTTGATATTGTGATAGAGAATCTAGTCTATGATCCATACCGCAATACACACTGATTTGACCACCCTCCAAGGTTATCCCAAGGCTGCAGCTCCTCTAGAAGGTGATTCAGATCAACCTCAAAGATTCAAAAGGCCAGGAACAACAAATAAACCTCTTAAACATGCATGCAAACTCTTCAAATGCATCTCCAAGAGTATTCAAACAGACCACAAGAAGGAATGCTGATCAATGCTTTGTTGGCTGCTACCAGATGAACCCTATAATTTCTGTTTAAGAGTGACGGCTTGCAGTTTGTTTATTCAACCACCGTCCAACAACAACCTTACTTCCCAATGAGGTTTTAATCCATGAAATTCTTTTTAGATCTAGACTGCTGCAAATCATTTTCAAGTCACATGTTAGCTGATGCTTAGACTGCTGCACATGAAATGATGCCTAAAGGATGCCCAAAATTGAAAATAAGGCTGCATCTACACAGGAACATGATCAGATTTGCCAATGGACACCAATAAATTTCACCCAGAACATAGCATAATTGCTTCTCAACTAGGGCTTCGACTGTGTTCTTGCAAGGGGTAGCTGCCCTAATGGAATACTTGGCTTTGGAGGATGAATGGAATCATAAACGCTCAATATGGAGTGGTGTGGCTTGCCTTGCATAGCTATATCACCTTGGATCATTATTGTGCACGACATCATCATTGGAGATTGACACTAGTACTTAGGAGTGGAGCACTTCGCTTATGTGTGGCTTACTTATGTTTAGTAGGCTTGCTTGTAAGGCTTAAGCTGACCTATGCTATATTGTTGTCCTTCCTTGCCTCTCATATAAATAGAGAAAGGAGAGAGTATTTCCAAACATCACAACACATCACAGATTCATTTTTATCTCTTCTTTGGGGTGCTGTCTTAGTGGTGTGCTAAGGTTCACGAGGAAACCCTAGTGGAGCATAAGAGGAGAAGATGGATGATTCTTTCTTGAATTCTTCTTTGTACATTTGATCTCTCTCTCTTGGGAATTTGGGCTTCTTGGTCTCTTGGAGCATCTTGGATTCTAGGATTAGGGTTTCATCCTTTTGAGGCTAGAGATTAGGGTTTGATGTATTTGGGGAAGAAAAGGAGGAGGGTGTCTTTCCTTGGAGATGTTGATTTTTGTAGCTCAGACAGGTATTTCCATGATTTTGTGTCTTACTTATGGAAATCATCATTAATAACTCTTTGGAACCTATCAAATTCACTTATTTAAAGTCTATTAAAGTGAATGTCTGTTTAGATGATTGAGGCTGATTTGGAGAAATGTCCAAGTTTTTGGCATTAAAGATTTTAATTTATTAAATGAATCTCAACCCTTGATCTCAAATGAGTGAGATTTAATCTCAGCAATTGGAGTTATGGTTTTGGTTCATCTCAATAGTATCAAAGGCAGCTGAGGAGAGAAAGGAAGATACACCATCACAAGAGTGAAACTCAAGCATCGAGTTGGAGAGAGAAAGACATTGTACTTTCAATTTTTCACCTTGAGAAAAACAACATTTCAAAAGACATTTGTAGGGGGGGCGTACCAATCAAGCAAAGCCATCACTTGTCTGTAGGGGTAGCCGTACAGGATTTTGTACAATGGTACAAATCCATACTGCAGATTCCATACCATTGTATAGATCAATCCTACAGGGATTCAATGTAGTCATTTGGATCTGTACAAATCATCATCCGTATAGGGGGGCGTACTAGTCAAGCAGAGCCATTACTTGTCTGTAGGGGTAGCCATACAGGATTCTATACAATGGTACAAATCCATACTACAGAGTCCATACCATTGTACAAATCAATCATACAGGGATTCAATGCAGTCATTTGGATCTGTACAAATCATCATCTGTATACTCATATAGGGTTTCATCCTTTTGAGGATAGAGATTAGGGTTTGATGTATCTGGGGAAGAAAAGGAGGAGGGTGTCTTTCCTTGGAGATGTTGATGTTTGTAGCTTAGACAGGTATTTCCATGATTTTGTGTCTTACTTATGGAAATCATCATTAATACCTCTTTGGAACCTAGGAAATTCACTTATTTAAAGTCTATTAAAGTGAATGCCTATTTAGATGATTGAGGCTAATTTGGAGAAATGCCCAAGTTTTTGGCATTAAAGATTTAAATTAACTAAATGAATCTCAACCATTGATCTCAAATGAGTGAGATTTAATATCAGCAATTGGATTTAGGGTTTTGGTTCATCTCAATAGTATCAAAGGTAGCTGAGGAGAGAGAGGAAGATGCACCATCACAAGAGTGAAACTCAAGCATCGAGTTGGAGAGAGAAAGACATTGTACTTCCAATTTTTTGCCATGAGAAAAACAACATTTCAAAAGACATTTGTAGGGGGTGCGTACCAGTCAAGCAGAGCCATCACTTGTCTGTAGGGGTAGCCGTACAGGATTCTATACAATGGTACAAATCCATACTGTAGAGTCCATACCATTGTACAGATCAATCGTACAGGGATTCAATGCAGTCATTTGGATCTGTACAAATCATCATCCATATAGGAGGGGGCGTACCAATCAAGCAGAGCCATCACTTGTCTGTAGGGGTAGCCATACAAGATTCTGTACAATGATACAAATCCATACTGCAGAGTCCATACCATTGTATAGATCAATTGTACAAAGATTCAATGCAGTAATTTGGATCTGTACAAATCATCATCCGTATAGTCGTATAGGGTTTCATCCTTTTGAGGCTAGAGATTACGGTTTGATGTATTTGGGGAAGAAAAGGAGGAGGGTGTCTTTCCTTGGAGATGTTGATGTTTGTAGCTCAGAAAGGTATTTCCATTATTTTGTGTCTTACTTATGGAAATCATCATTAATACCTCTTTGGAACCTAGGAAATTCACTTATTTAAAGTCTATTAAAGTGAATGCATGTTTAGATGATTGAGGCTGATTTGGCTAAATGCCCAAGTTTTTGGCATTAAAGATTTAAATTAATTAAATGAATCTCAACCATTGATCTCAAATGAGTGAGATTTAATCTCATCAATTGGAGTTAGGGTTTTGGTTCATCTCAATAGTATCAAAGGCAGCTGAGGAGAGAGAGGAAGATACACCATCACAAGAGTGAAACTCAAGCATCGAGTTGGAGAGAGAAAGACATTGTACTTCCAATTTTTCACCATGAGAAAAATAACATTTCAAAAGACATTTGTAGGGGGGGCATACCAGTCAAGTAGAGCCATCACTTATTTGTTGGGGTAGCCATATAGGATTCTGTACAATGGTACAAATTCAGACTGCAGAGTCCATACCATTGTACAGATCAATCGTACAGGGATTCAATGTAGTCATTTGGATCTGTACAAATCATCATCCGCATAGTCGTATAGATTGGACAAGGTGTAGAGTAGATTCTATTTCAAGCACGATGTTTCAACCTAAATGACACATTTTTTGCAACATGTTGCAAGACCAAATGTATTTACCCTTGCGACATACCTCCAATACTAAGTATATTTTATTGTGAAAATGCATTCAGGAACGATGAATATTTCAGTGTGACACCATTCATGGAAATGATGTTCCCAAAGATAATGGGTCCCGATATGAAAGAAGGAACATTTGGAGAGCTTAGCATAAATATTTTTCTCTCCCATATACTTCAAAATCAATGTCAAATACTCCATGTACCCCTTTGGAGTTCATGAATAGATAAATATATAATTAAGGAATAGTTGAACAAACTTTTATAGGTACTTCTGAAATAAGGAATAACTAAACGAACTTCTCTAGGTACTTATGAAATTTACCATTCATGAGAATCATTCATTCATACTATAGGCACATTAGTCAACCCAAATTGAACATAGTTTGAAGTTGCATAAACATAACACCATCTGATGCTAAAGGAATAAAAACAACACAACTTCCATAGAACTACTAGATGCCATGGGAATAAAATTAACACAACTTCATGCTACAGTCAATGCCATTTATCTTCACCCAATAATCATTTTTTTTTAACAAAAACGGTTATATTATTATAGATAACTCAGCTGAAAAACGCTGAACTAGAAACAGTATACAACCATCCACCAAATTTCTCCATCCTTAGTCAGTAGACCTGCAAACTAAGGGGGAATTTCCATGCTTGCCGTCGAATTAACATTAAGTTCATAACACCCTACAGCTATAAATTTATTAGCTACACTATCCACCCTCACATTATGTTCCCTAAAAACATGAAAGAATTCTATCTTCCTGAACCTTTTGGCCATAGACTTGATTCTATTTATCAATGTTTCAGTCCGCTCATTTTTGCCCCTTCTTCCCCCATTCACTGCTTGGATAATTAGCCTAGAATCCCCAATAACCATAACTTCGTCCACTCCTTCCTTTTGTACCTGATTGAGGCCTTTCCAGAGCCCATAAGCTTCCACCATATTATTAAAATCATACCCGATATTCCAAGAGTATTCAATTTCAACTTTCCCTTTGGGATTTATGACAACTCCACCTCCTCCCGCTCTTCCCAGATTCCCTTTTGAAGCTCCATCAAAGAACAATTTGAAAATCTTCCATTCTCTTAACCAATTCTCGAACTGAGATTTATCCATTCGGATTTCCCATTCCTCCAAATTTTTGGAAGCTATACTGTTAGCTGCATGAATATTGAGACTTTGCATCCATTTATTTTCTTTTTCTGTCAACTCAGCTTTGTTATTCGGTATCTTGGAGCTTCTTACCACCTCACCAAGTAGAGCATTAATTTTAGCAGCTATCTTCCACACTGGTTGACTCTTATTCTGAAAGACTCTCTTGTTTCTTTCTATCCAGATGCACCAGCAAATGATTTTAGGAAATTTCAGCCAGCAAAATTTCACGCCTTTCTTCTGATCCAACTCGCCCTGGTACATTTTTTCCCAATTAATGAAGTAATCCTGAATACTTCCAATCCATTGATACCCATCACCTCCAATCTGCGTTGCTTCCTTCCATATAGATATGGCATACAGGCACTTTAAAAAAAGATGGGAAATAGTTTCTGAATTTACAGCATAGAGAGGGAAACGGAATGGGCATGCTATCCCCCTTTTCTCCAGGTTCTCTCCAGTTCACAATCTTTGATGGATCAGTGTCCAATTGAACACCTCAATTTTAGACAGCATTCTATTATTCCATATATTATTCTAGATCTCGGGATTCATTGGAACGTTATAGTTTGCAGCATACTCTAAATACCCTTCAGTGGTTGTGTAGATACCTGTTCTCGTGCCCCAGTCATGCCTATCCTTCAGACTAATAGAGATCGGTGCAATCCCAGCCAGATGGGAGATCAAATGATGTTTTTCTTCCTCCAACACTGCTGGGCAGTCCGACAAAGTCCACGCTGACCATCGATGTGGGTAATTCAACTCCCAATCAGAGATACTCCAAAGAGTATTCAATCCCCTCGCCTCCATCCAAAGCTGCAGTCATGGTATTCATGGAGGGGATTTCCCTAGTATCGAGTCCTGCCAGAATTTTATAGCTTTCCCATTACCCGGGATCCAATACAACTTTTCAAAAAATTGAGGCAAAGTTTTTTTGCAAAGATTGAGAATGGGGGATCCCTTTACTCTCACGTGGTCCCCTTCCAGGCATCTAAGCCTTGTTCCCAGGAACTATTTGTTTTTAAGAACCTGACTAGCTCTTTCTTCACTCCCCTTCCCCTCACCCTTCTTAGGGCCCCCTCTGACTTAGTTTTTAGGTCTGGCTCTATTCACCCTGTGCCATCCTTCCCCCTTCTCATGTTGGCTCTCAGGTGTTTTAGGGTAGTTTTGAATAAAGTGCCCGTATTCATGGCATCCTCTGCATTTGAAGGGGAGTTGTTCATAGTCCAGTTTTTGGATGTGGGACCAGTTCCCCACTGTTAGGTTTATTGCTTCTGGCAATCCAGCTTCGAGGTCGACCTCAACGTAGATGCTGGCACAAGCGTGTTGGTCCTTTGGATTAGCAATGCAAATATATTTCCCCAGTGCATTCCCTATAGCATGTAGGGATTTGGGATTCCAATAGTGCATAGGGATATTGGGTAGTCTAACCCAGACTGGCACAACTTTAGGGGTATCAGCTTCAGGATCAAAGTCTGGAGTCCACCCATTGAGGTAGAGACCTTACGACCCCATGAAGTAGGGCCCATTCCTGAATATTAATTCTTTGTCTTCTTTGGATTCGAAATCGAAGAGGAAATATCCCCTTCATATGGAGTAGGAGGCTACGTTTTTGGATATTAGTGGTCACTAGTTCCTTTGGACCCAACTATCAATGGTTTTGGGCGAGGGCCAGAGCCCTGTGAATTGCCCAATTAGAGCTCGATCTGCCAATGATAAGGCAACCTGAATCATTTCTTCCGGGGGGAGGGCTATCTCCAGCACATCTTCAATTCTTTTTACGAACTTCGGTAGTTCTCTTTTGCTTGTTCATTTGGCGTGGTTGGTGATTAGCCTATCGAAGGCTTTCGATTGATTAGGCGAAAAATCACCGCCTACTTCCGCCACCATCGTGCTGCCTCACCCGTTCTGGGCTAGCCTCAAAGCATGTTCAGATGGGAGGGCCTCAGATATAGCAATCCAGTCCAGCAGATAGCAGCCCAATCGGAACGAGGACCATGCAGAGGCTCACATGCAACCTCAGAGCTCATGCTGGGAGCATCGGCCTACTAAATCACACCTCGAATCTCACACTCTCAATCTCCTCTGTGATGAACCATAGCTCATTGACGGGCATCGTCAATAGGTTTTCAATGTTATTGGAGTAAACAAAATCCAAATTATTCACCCAATAATCATTATCACCCTTTTAGGACAGAAAAAACAAACAAAATACAATCTTCCATTTGAAAAACGTTATATTTTACATAAATTAAAATTGGCATGATTTAATGAATGTAGTATTTGTGTTTTCAAATTAAGGCCATATTTCCTTTGAATGTGGATTACATAGATAACATATAAAGATATGTGTGGGGGTTCAATCAACAACAATGTTAATGTTAACACAGGAACCAGTGAATGCCTCCTTTCATTGTAGCGGTTCTGTCCCTCATCCAGGCACACAAATGCATGAAAGAGCAGAGAAGTTAAAATGGGTAGAATACCAAGGAATTTGGACGACCACATTTGCATTGGTAGGTCGTTGCATTGCACCCATATTTGGCACAAACATTGAACATATTGGTTAGCTGAGAAATCCTCAAACCTAGGGACCAACAAGGTATTCTTATAAATCCAAGGCCCTTGTGACATTTCATTTGGGACATGGGACTTGTTAGCGAATGGAAACAAAAAAATCCTTTGTTAAGGGTTCTGGTTTGGACATATTGCCAACCAAAGGCCCCCCAGGGTTCCCTATCCCAGCTATAGATTATAGCTTTAGGGGGGACCCACCCCATAAAATACCCTAGCAAGGTTTCTTCCATATAAGCATACACACAGTATCAAGCTGATCAATTGGGTTTTCTATAGTAACATAGTTGTCAGTTTCATAATTACCATGTTGAATTCTCGATAGTCATAAATGTAGAACAAAACACAAAGTATAGATCAATCGAGGGAACATATTTTCCTTGTATGCAATCTATAGCTGAAGTTGCTTATGTCAACACCATTAAACTCTACTGTAAAAATAGGCTCAAACATATTAGGCCAAATAGATATGATTACAACTACAGGCTGTGGATTACATACTAGGTTTCTCTTAATCATTTAAAGCATATGGATATGCTTCATCTATTGCATGCAGCGAGACTAAGGCCAACTCAGCCTGTAGTTGTAATCATATCTATTTGGCCTAAAGTTACAAGTCCTAATCCCCCTGAAGCTATAAGCCCTAATCCCTAGTGGCATTCTCAAACAAATTTTCCTTACCTTGCGGCAACAACTCATCGATTAACAATCTCTCTTCATCATCATCCTCATCAAATTTGCTTCTAAAAATGGTGTTTGACAACTTCATGTATATGGAGACTCTCTTTCGAAAGGCAAGGAGGAGGGCGGTTGGGAACCAGGCGCATGAAAGATTTGATTTTAGGAGGGAGCACAGAGGAGGAGGGCGGTTGGGAACCTCCATCAATGGCATCCATGACGTCTGCAGAAGAGGCGAACCTGAGAACCCTAACGTGCGAGCTGAAACCCTAGCAGAGAGACTAAAAAATATTGGTTATCCCCTATGTAAATATTTACATAAGTTCAATGAATGGTTACAAAAATAACATGACCATTTAAAATAACTTCCATAGTTTCAAAAAATAATAATTAATTAGTTTTATAAAAAAAAATTTCAAAACAACACAACCATTTTCTATAAAAATGGTAAATTAAATCACTCAAACATAACTCATTCTAAGGACACCTATAAATTTAAAAAAAATCCTTAAACTTAATTTCCTCCAATTTGACAAATATCTTTTGAAAACTTGAAATTTTAGTGGCTATACCGCCAATGACATTGAAATCACCATTTTTGCTCATTTGCTGGGAAGAGAAATTGCTCGATCAGGTGGAGAATTTTAGTCATGGGTTGGAAAACTTCACTTCATATTGCTCAATCAGGTCGGGAATTTCAGTCATGGGTTGGAAAACTTCACCTCATAGCGGCGCGTGGGGATCGACCTGCATCTCCTCAGGGTATATTTCACTGATTTTTCATAAAGGGACTTTTAAGATTAGGTTGTGTTGCATTCTGGTTAGGACGAACGTTTTAGGTATTTTCTCAATCTTCTGCAACAATATTTTGTTCGACTTATTTTCCCTGTACACTCCATCCCTGTAAACTTCACACAGGGTCGATTTCACTAATTTTTCATAAAGGGATTTTCATAGATTAGGTTGTGTTGCATTCTGGTTAGGATGAATGTTTTAGGTATTTTCTCAATCTTCTGCAACAATATTTTGTTCGGATTATTTTTCTTGTACACTCCATCCCTGTAAACTTCACACAAGGTCGATTTCACTATTTTTTCATAAAGGGACTTTCACAGATTAGGTTGTGTTGTATTCTGGTCAGGACGAACGTTTTAGGTATTTTCTCAATCTTCTGCAACAATATTTTGTTCAGCTTATTTTCCCTGTACACTCCATCCCTGTAAATTTCACACCTGGTAGATTAATGTTGGTTCCTCCATCCTTTACTGCCCACTTCAGATTGGATGTGATATGCAACCCACTATAGCTCAAAAAATATTTATATATTAAACAACCAACACTGTTCATTAAGTTTTAGGAAGTGATATCTTCCACGCATCCACCAAAATTCCAATCGCAGACCATGTTGTCACCTTCTTGTCGCATTATGCAAGAGGAAAAGTGGGTGTTGTCGCATCATGCAAGAAGAAATAACGAATTCGCCCTTTGAAATTTGCTGCAAATATTCCATTTACCCCCGATTTCCTGTTAAATTTACCATGAACCCTTCAATCACCACCGATTTCCATTTGTAGAGGTTTTAATCAGCTAGATTGCCCTCGATTTCCATTAGTAGAGTTTTTTAGCAGCTAGATCGCCCTAGATTTCTAGCAGTAGAGGTTTATAGTAGCTAGATTGCCCCCGATTTCCTGCAGTAAAGGTTCATAGAAGCAAGTACACTGTAAATCAAAGGTACGGTCGCAAGATGGAATGCTTGACAACTCCTCTGTTCACTAATCTCTTTCTTCCATTTGCAGATTTGGTACCAAATTGCTCGAAAAAATAATATTTTTTTAGCATAATTACTCCAAAAATCCAATAATTTCACTAACATGTCACTGATAGGGCCCTTTGCATCAATGGCTAATCCTGTTACAATTGTACTAATCATGCTCAAATTAACTACTATAATACCATACATGGCAGGCAAACTAGAATTGATAAAAACGTTGACTGTGTAGTACTCTGTGTCAAAATAAATAACAAGACCAGCCCATAGACCAATAGAAACCTAGATGAAAAGCTCGCAATGCTTCAGAACCTTTAACTTTACAATCTAAACATTGAACTGTAGATAAAAATACTGAGCATGCAAAATCCACAACCTTCAAATTTCACCTAGCCTACACCACCTCGAGCTCAGGATTATCCTTGAAATGGGGAACAGTCTAACTCAGGAAATCAAAGTTTGGGTGGAAGTCTGCATAAAAATTGCAACAAACCGATCGTATTTTATATAATCATTATTATTGTGTTGAGGGTTATTTAGGTGATAAAGTGGACAATTTACAAGTCGAGGAACAATTCCAATAGCAAGATGGACTTTGAAATCTGGGGTAGAGCATAAAACACCCCTCCAAAACACATCCTGAAACTAGATTCAAGCATGAAACTTACTATGCTTCCTTATAGAACAAAGAAGATCATGCACTGGAGCAGCTTGCTCTCATCAACATATTAATAATCTTCCTTTTACGCAACTCAGGCTGTTGTGCAAGGTAGCAGAATGACCCTGGCCAAGGACATACGGTAAGGAACAAATGGCTATATAAACATCAATCTTATTCTAGTTCAAACCCAATCCAATTTGTCCAATGGGTCACTTTGAATAAAATCTCTGTAGATATGCCATTAGATGTATTTGTGTTTTTGTCTGTCTCTTTTTTGTCAAAAGGAACGGCAGCTATGGATTCCCTTCAAAAGGAAAAAATATTTTTTGTCTAGTTGAAAAGATAGAGTTCAACCACATTCCTCAGGTGGGGGGTTTGTCAAGGTAGTAAAGGAATAAATGTCTAAGTGGGCACATCCTCTTGACCTGAATGGAGTTCAAATGACTTTTTGAGAACAAAATTACTAACCTATAGGACTTAACTAATCAAATTAGTGTCCTTTCATATACTTGGTTAGCAAGATAAATTTCATTAGTAGTGGTGCAACAATCACTGTCTATGTTGTTTGTTATATCACATTTTTTCATTTCATACAAAATAAAAGTTAAAACTATTTTCAATAGTTATTGAACGACCAAACCTTTTGTGTCAGTTATGAGATTGACAAAAGCTAAGGGAGAACTTCCTCTTCCAGTTACACTAATACAATTCCATTTGGCATTGTCACTAACCATATTTTTCCTCTTTACTTCCTTTAAAAGATACATGAATGCCTTTTGAATGAGAAAACCTGTTTTGGCATGGTTTATATGAATCTGTCTAAGGTGAGTCCAACATCTGGTCAATTCAAGTTAATTTTAACTAAATCTTGCAACTATCTTTGCTCATGCATTAAGAACACTGTTCACGAGTCTCCCTGGGTGGCCATTGTGTTTAGCATTGCTTTAATGGAAAATTGGTTAACAATTTTGTAAATTTTTTAGATGGCTCTTATATATGTATAATATTGGTCAACTCTCTAACTCCTCTAGGTATGAGATCTACTTTGTCATACCTGTCACTCCACTTTCTTGCTTTCTACTTCTACAGATCCGAGAATAGTTATAATGGAGGTTAATACTGGAGAATACTACAGATTGAAATCTCTCAGTGATCTTTCATAACACAATTAAAGATCAACCATGAGAGACCAAGGTTGGTTACATTAAATTAGTTGTCACTCTTCTATCAGGTGGCAAGAGGCAATGTGACCACCTGATAGGTTGGCTGAATGGAATAAAAATTTGGTTCTATTCCACAACTATGTTCTCTTTGTGTATGCTTATTTTTTGGTGGAAAAGTGGTTTTATATTTACCCATATCCATCAATTGGTATTAGAGATAATTCAAGCTTTGGTCATTTCCAACGATTGGTATTAGAGTTGGTTCAAGATTTGATCATTTCCAACAAGTGGTATCAAATCCAGTAAGGATAAAATCAGAGGAGAATAATCATGTTGATCTAGTCTCCACCAGTCATATGTTGTGGTGAACCCAACCAATAGTGTTGAATACTGAGCTATGTTCTTGGTATTGATATTCGCTCTTCCGTATAGTGAGTTTATCAAGTTGGCTACGTTGAATGGAGAATTTATTCTCTGTTTGAAGTCTTGAGACATAGGTTTTACTAGGTTTGAAATGCATGGTCTATGTGTTGAGATAATTGTTCTCTTAATCATGTTGTTCTTGGACACCCTCTAGTTATATGTACAATTGCCAAGAAGTTGTGGCATCCCTGTGTACGCTATGGTGGATCACTCCAATAGTGACGATGTCATATTTATACATGTGCAAGTATAGTAAGTTGGTTTAGCCTAAAAGTTGCTTGTTGTTAGGCATTGTCATTAGTGCACCAGTAGGTAGTAACGTTGGGTATTGTGAGTAGAAGTATCTAAGTGGTTTTAAGGGGAAGGAAATCCCTGGTGCATAAAAAATTACGAGTTCTGTTTTTTTTGTTCTTGTGCATGTCTCTAGTTCAAGAGTGAGTGGTTGTAGAGCCTGTTGGTTGTGAGAAAGTGTAGTTGACTAGAGGATATCCATCTTATTGTTTCTAAAACTCCTTATGACCAAGTTGAGTGGCACATATTGGTTTGTATTTGAATTCATTGATGAAGTTTGAGTAGGTCATAGCCTATGTTGTGTTATGCAGTGTGTTGTGTCATGTGAAGTCAAGAAGAATCTCATAGAGTATTTGACTATTGTGTATGAGAAAGGCAACCCAATTATATGGGTTGTGTGATTTAGTCATAAAAAGGATGAAATATTGTGTTTAAGCTACCTAGTTAAGTTGTGTTCTATTGAGTAGCAATGAGATATAGTAGATAATAAGTGAAGGGTAAATTTTTACTATGGAAATGACAAATGAGTTCAACAACAAACACCACCAACATTTGGGGATAAAGAGGGCTTAGTGCTCTTCATTAAATTCGATTTTCCATCATCATCATAGTGTGTGACTGTGTGGAAAAGAAGAAGAATAGTGAATGTGTGGAAAAGGAGAATAGTGAATGTGTGAATGAAGTCATGCCCAGCCCAATCAATGGTTTTGGAATAAGTGAAGGGTACATTTTTACTATGGAAATGACAAATGAGTTCAACAACAAACACCACCAACATTTGGGGATAAAGAGGGCTTAGTGCTCTTAATTAAATTCCATTTTCCATCATCATCATAGTGTGTGACTGTGTGGAAAAGAAGAAGAATAGTGAATGTGTGGAAAAGAAGAATAGTGAATGTGTGAATGAAGTCATGCCCAGCCCACGAGGGCTCCAAAACAATCACGGTGTGCTAGGAAGAGGCCAACACATTCATTCCCAGCTGGAGAGGAGGAAAAAACAATAGAGATAACGAAAACACAGTCACAGCCTGGACCATAGAAATATATAAGCAACAGGAAGTTAGCAACCCAAACGATCAACTCAAGGTAGCAGTAACTCTAGGCGTCAATCACAAACCAACAAGGATTAGATTTGAACTTCATTCATGTCAAGAACTCCCTAGAAATGGAGAAGTGAACTTAATTTATAATCTTTAAAAGTCTTCTAGAAACGTCACTTAGACAATAAATGGACAATCTAGGTGTATTTTAGGCCTTAATCAATATTTGCGGCCTCATTTCTCCATATGTTGGGTACCTAAGTAAAGAAAAGAAATAAAACCCTAAAATTTACAAATCTAGGTAGTTCCTTTGGGATTATATCAGTCCTCTTATCATCCAAAAAATAACATTTGAAGGCCACTTGGTAGACCTGAAGGTGTGTTCCAAACAACCACCCTTCCTAAGGAATTTCAAATCAAAATACTATCAAACCTCTTACAAAATGCAGTGAACAAGTGTGAAATTGGCTACCAAGAAAGTGATAATCCTCATTACCAAAGTTGTAGACACTTAAAGTTATAGTACATCAGATAAAACTACAAGTCTTGAGAATATACAAAGTCATTGCAGAAGACCTTTATTTCCCACCAGTGAAGCATATATACCATTGACAATAGAAGTCACTGACATAAAGTCTCCAATAAAATCTGCATCTAGCATGAAAGGGACATGAGTGTGAAATATTGAAGTAGAAGAGCAAAGAGTACTCAAGAAAAACTAATCCCTTTCGTTTAGAAATTTAGTTCTCTTATAGGTTCCATGCAAGGTTACTTCAACACCCTAAAAGCATGATAAACTTGTCTCCAAGATAATGCCCAACTTTGGAAGGGGGTGTCTAGATGTCCTCCTTTCTATGAAATGTTTCCCTAGGTGACCCCCAAAATCCATGGGCATGGGAAACACAAGGGGATTTCCCTTGACCCTACAACACATGTCCCCATGGAGCATTGAGTTTTTATTGTAAAACTAGAAGTGTTCCATTTTCAATGTTAGATTAGGTTATATTTGAGCAGTGAGTTAACTACTATTCCATATTTAGAAGTATAAGTTTACACTTTGATTTTGTTATTTTTGGATGTTCGAGTTTCTAGAATTAGTAGTTTGCTTGTTCAGAATTCGATTAGGGTTTTAATTTTTTAGTTTGGGTTCCCACAGAGGTGTGCTACTTTGTATTTTTCTCCTATCCTTTTACATATATATGAGAAAAGCAAAGTTGTTAGTGATTGATCATCTTCAGTTTTGTTTTCTAACAACAACAGAATTTGCAATAAAAATACTGCAACTGAACTGTATAGCTAAGTAATACAAAAGTAGTAAATATTCTTAGAGTGGGAACTAGATATTCCAAAACCCATAAGGCTAACAATCCCAATCAATGTTTTTGGAATAAGTGAAGGGTACATTTTTACTATGGAAATGACAAATGAGTTCAACAACAAACACCACCAACATTTGAGGATAAAGAGGGCTTAGTGCTCTTAATTAAATTCCATTTTCCATCATCATCATAGTGTGTTATTGTGTGCAAAAGAAGAAGAATAGTGAATGTGTGGAAAAGAAGAATAGTAAATGTGTGAATGAAGTCACGCCTAGCCCACAAGGGCTCCAAAAAAGTCACGGTGTGCTAGGAAGAGGCCAACACATTCATGCCCAGCTGGAGAGGAGGAAAAAACAATAGAGAGAAGGAAAACACAATCACAGCCTGGACCATAGAAATATATAAGAAACAGGAAGTTAGCAACGCAAACGATCAACTCAAGGCAACAGTAACTCTAGGCGTCAATCACAAACCAACAAGGATAAGATTTGAAATTCATTCATGTCAAGAACTCCTTAGAAATGGAGAAGTGAACTTAATTTATAATCTTTAAAAGCCTTCTAGAAACGTCACTTAGACAATAAATGGACAATCTAAGTGTATTTTAGGCCTTAATCAATATTTGCAGCCTCATTTCTCCATATGTTGGGTACCTAAGTAAAGAAAAGCAATAAAACCCTAAAATTTACAAATCTAGGTAGTTCCTTTGGGATTATATCAGTCCTCTTATCATCCAAACAACAACATTTGAAGGCCACTTGGTAGACCTGAAGGTGTGTGCCAAACAACCACCCTTCCTAAGGAAATTCAATTCAAAATACTATCAAACCTCTTACAAAATGTAGTGAACAAGTGTGAAATTGGCTACCAAGAAAGTGATAATCCTCATTACCAAAGTTGTAGACACTTAAAGTTATAGTACATCAGATAAAACTACAAGTCTTAAGAAGATATAAAGTCATTGTAGAAGACCTTTATTTCCCACCAGTGAAGCATATATACCATTGACAAGAGAAGTCACTGACATAAAGTCTCCAATAAAATCTGCATCTGGCATGAAAGGGACATGAGTGTGAAATATTGAAGTAGAAGAGAAAAGAGTACTCAAGAAAAACTAAGCCCTTTCGTTTAGAAATTTAGTTCTCTTATAGGTGCCATGCAAGGTTACTTCAACACCCTAAAAGCGTGATAAAATTGTCTCCAAGATAAAGCCCAACTTTGGAAGGGGGTGTCTAGATGTCCTCCTTTCTATGAAATGTTTCCCTAGGTGACCCCCAAAATCCATGGGCATGGGAAACACAAGGGGATTTCCCTTGACCCTTCAAGACATGTCCCTGTGGAGCATTGAGTTTTTGTTGTAAAACTAGAAGTGTTCCATTTTCAGTGTTAGATTAGGTTATATTTGAGCAGTGAGTTAACTACTATTCCAGATTTAGAAGTATAAGTTTACACTTTGATTTTGTTATTTTTGGATGTTTGAGTTTCTAGACTTAGTAGTTTGCTTGTTCAGAATTAGATTAGGGTTTTAATTTTTTAGTTTGGGTTCCCACAGAGGTGTGCTACTTTGTATTTTTCTCCTATCCTTTTATATATATATGAGAAAAGCAAAGTTGTTTGTGATTGATCATCTTCAGTTTTGTTTTCTAACAACAACAGAATTTGCAATAAAAATGCTGCAACTGAACTGTATAGCTAAGTAATACAAAAGTAGTAAATATTCACAGAGTGGGAACTAGATATTCCAAAACCCATAAGGCTAACAAGCCCAATCAATGGTTTTGGAATAAGTGAAGGGTACATTTTTACTATGGAAATGACAAATGAGTTCAACAACAAACACCACCAACAATTGGGGATAATGAGGGATTAGTGCTCTTAATTAAATTCCAATCATATACCATCAAACATCATAGAATAAATTCTTGAAAAGTTGCAATCATGCAAGTCCTGAAATGTTGAAATGCTAAAAATGTTCAAGTCTACTGATTTTTGAATGGAACCTGAAATTCTACATTTTTCATATGACGTCCAATCCACCAATTCTACTTGGTGTGAACTAGTCCAGTCCATCTATTATGGTAACATTGGTATTAATGTGGGATCTTGGGTTCAAAACCCCCTATGTAGGTGGATATTAGGCCTAGGATCATACATTTAGTGACACAGGGAACAAGGTTCAAAACCCCTATGTGGGTGCAAATAATACCAAGCACAAATCATAGATGATTTCACTAGGAGACACCCCAAATAGAATGGTATCTTAGCCAAAGGACAACTATATGTTTTTATAAGAGAAAATTCTAAAGGAAAAGAAATTGCAGCACACTGATCTTGAAAAGTATGAGAAACTATTCTACTCCTCTCTATCCCCACAGATCTTTGACATTTCCTCTATCTATTCCTTCTGAAACTTTAGAAGTTCACTTAGCTCTATAGTTTCCCTCATAGAATGGATGACAATGCCAAAAAATACACCATATATTTGGTGAAATTTGGCTGCAACCTGGTAAGGATCCTCAACCTAGTCTTACATCTCCTTTTCCAAACAAGACAAGTTTCCTAGACCTTGATGTAGGCAGGGTCTTCCATGTCCATTAGGATTGACACATGACCAACCAATAGGTTTCTTTCCTACCCTACTAGATCCTTTTGGATTTCCTACATAATCTTGACTTGTGTCACAGCAAGTTAAAGTGTGCCCTTGTGGTCCTAATACAGTAATACCTACTTCAAAGAGGTGTCTAATTGGACTTGGTAAGATGAGGGTTGTGGACCCAACTTTGTTGGAGGGGGACTCTTTTGCAGGTGCCCGGGATTTTGGAGATGCGTTAAAGGGACCGTCTGCAATGGGGGTCATAAGCAGCATATAGAAACCCTTGGCGTTTACCGACAGTGAATCTCAAAGGGTGGAGGAGCCAGCCCTCATGTGTTGAGCTGCACATGGTTCAAAATCAACACCATGAGCATCACATGCATCTAGCTCTACTATCAATACTATGTTGTTGTAGTTGTTATTAGTAACAATGCTAGTTTAGTTTTAACAATATTATTATATCTATAGTTTCATCAGAATAGGTGGTACATGAAAGGTTTTCTATGGATGTTAGCATATTTCATTCTTAATGATTATTTAAAATTTTGCATCTATTTGTATAAATTTTTACATTAATTTGAAGGACAGTCTAAAATTCAATTGATTTGGACAGTAAAAAAATCATAATCTATGCTGAAGCTAGCTGCTAAGTAGATTTTGGTTGAACTTGAAACATGCACTTGTTAGTGTCTTAATGCTTGTTAGCTATTTCAAATGTAAAAGATGTATCATACAGCTGTGTCTATGACATGTATTGTAAAATGACAATGTGGCTGTCATGAAGTTAGTTTAATAGTCCTAGTATCTGTGTGGGAATCTAGCTTTGTGCCCTTTGGACCAAATTTCAACTCTTCATGAGTCTTAGGAAGCTAGCAGTTGCTGCAACACTGGAAAGGTAGTCCAACAGATGGTTAATGTACAGGTAAGGACACTTCATGTACATTGAATTCATGATATTATCGTAGGCTCAAACATTGACCCATCACCAAGGATTAAAAATTGTTTAACAAGTCCCCCTCACTAATAAGGTACCTAAAAAACAATTGATATTGGATATTAAATGCTAAAAATAGGAGGACTATGAGAAAAAAGCTCCCAAAAGAGATTGCTAATTAAATTTTATAAATTGCTATTCCTTTAAGGCATTGGATGACTCCCTGAACAATGCGTTATGGGAAAACAGAGGCTGCCAGATAAGAGGCAACAATTAGAATCTTGCCGAATAACCTCGAAGCATTGAAATAGTAGCTTAGACCTGGAGAAAACTACAAGGGTTGGACTCATCAAGAAAAGTATGAGAAGAGGCCGTTGGACAAGAGACAAGAATTAGAAGATTACAGAATAACCTGGCAGCATTGAAGCAGTTAGTAAGGCTGAGGGTAAACTATGGAGGTTGGGTACAAATTCATCAAAAAAATGAGCTACTTACCAGAAATCCTAGCATTACCGGTAAATGATCTTTGAGGAGTGTGGGCATAAAATTCTACTATCTACTGGAATTGTGATCCATAGTGATCTAATACAAATGCTTCCAAAGGATGGACCTAAAGAGTAAAATATCTTGGGGAGAAAATAGATATCATACAAGAATACTTTAAATTTCTTGGTTGGAAATCTTGAAAAATTACAAGCAGGAACACTTGGTTGGGTAAATCCAGGAGAGCTATTGACATGAGAAATTGTATCAAGAGATGCTAACCAGCATCCCATTGGCACACCCGCAATCACTAAAGAAGCATGCCAATTGTCACCAAACTTTTATCACAAAATAAGCATGTACTTTTAAATAAAAGGATAAGATGTGAGTTTTTCAAACAACTAGACTTCATCAACAATTGTGTAATAACTAAAAGGTCGTTCCAACAGCTGGCTGATTAGCTATCAATTCAGCCTAGGCCAGGTGGTGGAGAGTAGGAGTGTTATCCTCAATTCAAGTTTCTCACAACATTTTACTAATCAGAAAGATTGGTATATTGATTTTGTTGAGGACAAATCCAACTCTAATTTTGTATTCGAGTGTTGGAGAAAATGCAGAGTTGAGAAGTGGGAAAGATCAGATGAGAGGTAAGAGGTTGTTATTTATGACGATGTCCCTAGTTCACAGAAAAAATTATTTTCTGTTAGTTGGAAAATGAAGCATAGCCCACATTTCAATGTTTTCCTTCAGTAATAATCAAATTTTAATTGCTGACAAGAAGTGCAAGAAGATGATTTATAAGTGCCAAAGATCAGGGTTTGTTTCAATTGGTGGATGGTAAAAAAAGGTTGGCAGTTAGTAGATTCATTATGCTTTATCTGTTCATTTTCATGAAAGAGAAAAAGACACTTAAGGAGGGTGAATAGGAGGCAATGAAGTAAAATGGTGCTTTCTCAAAGAAGAAAACACAAAACTTTGATCTCTTGAAGCACCAAGATGTTGAAAATTTGATATTTTGGAATAAGCTGCAGACAAGTTAAACGGGTTGTTTTTATTTAGGGAGTATAGGGTGGTAATCAAGCTGAGTAACCAAGGATATAATCTAATCCAAGTAGCCAAGTGAGTAGCTATGGATCCATAGCCTTACTAGTCAGCTATGGAAGTGGGGGAAAGGGTCCAAGGGCATTCGTACCCATCAGAGGGAAACTTTATTTTTGTTTTGTAACCTCTCCCTCCTGGCTTGTAACCCTAAAACGAGAAGGTTTCGAAATATGTACGTCCTCCCCCACAAAAAAAACATGGATTCTTTGGGTTTTATATAAGTTTTTACGCGGGTAATGAGTGCTCAGGATAACCCATTCAAATGAAAAGTTACACATATATATAGTCTGAGTTCAAGTTTAGCTCTGTAAGAAACCATAACCTTCAGTGCTGAGAAGGTGGCATATGTATTGGACAAAGTTGAAGATACTTACTTGGGGGTTACTGTTGAGTTGGCCAGGAAGACTTTAGGAAAGATTTCATAATTGTCTTGTGGGGATCATTTTCAACTATAAATTAGTAGTAACAAGACATAACCTTTGAATATGGGCTGAATCTAAGGGTTGAAATACATTTTTGGGCATGTTTCAGTCTTAAAAGGTGATGAATAACAACATAAAACTAGATTTGGTAAGTTCTAGTCCAATTTTGGGCATGAGCAAAGATGGTAAGAGAACTCAATTCTCATTTACAAACTATTTGGAGGGGTTTTGAGTGCATTGTGTGCCCTCGAATAACAATATAAAAATTTGATATATCCTTTTGCATTAGAATAGGTGACAAAAGTATAAACAATAGTCATAAAATCCTTAAAAAATCTAGGTTTGATGTGTGTTAGGGATTCATGTGTATGAAAAAAAAGCCCTATAGGGGGTGATTTACCTATGTGACCATTCATGCCTTGTTTGGAGTATTGTTCAACTCGCGTAGGGCACTCATGGCAAGTTTGGATAGGTTTGCATGGTAGATTGTGAAGCAATTGTTGTAGTAGCATTTGGATTCTTCAGTCAAGTTGAATCCTTGAATCATTACACAAGTGGAATCCAACAAAGCGTTTGCTCCATATATCTATGGAATTTAACTAAATAAAGGTGCACAATATGGAAGTTTATGAGAAGTTTTGGAGCTTGGGTCTCCTTTTTTTCAGTATATGTGACTTCAGGAAATAAAATTATAAAGATAGCCAGCAGGTTTTCTAGTTCTTCTCATAGAGATGAATATTTCAATTTGGAAATGTCCTATATGCTTGAAGGGGAGGTTGGATGAAACTAGTAAATACTTTTTTGTTGTTGTTTCAAAAGGCTTATCTTTATAAGTCAATATAATGTACAAAGAGTAATCCTTTACATAATTGAATTTCCTCTTACCACCACAATGAGGAAGGAATCAAATCCAACTGGGTTGTAATAGTAGAGGACACAATGTACTCTCCTAGAAAGGAACAAAATCTAACTCCATCTAGATTTTTATCATGGTGTAATGTATTTGATAACAATGTGGCTGTGTTAGATGGAAAACTACCTTATGAAATCTAACATATATTAGTTTTACTAATCCTGCAATGTTTTAAGAACGAAAACTAACTCTAGCCAAATTTCCATCATTGTGCATTGTGATTGATGACAATGTGGTTGTGCTAGATGAAAAGCTACATTATAAAATCTAACACACATTAGATTTCACTCATCGTGCAATGATTTAAGGACAAAAGCTAACTCCAGCTTGATTTCTATCACGGTGCAATGTGATCAATGATGATGTGTTGTGTTAGATGGAAAACTACGTTATGAAAGCTAACACACATTATCTTTCACTCATTGTGCCATGTTGTTAGAAGGAAAGCTAACTCCAGCTAGATTTGCATCATGGTGTAATGTATTTGATGACAATGTGGCTGTGTTAGATGGAAAACTACCTTACAAAAGCTTAACACACATTAGTTATTACTCACCATGCAACGTTTTAAGAACGAAAGTTAACTCTAGCCAGATTTCCAAAATGGTGCATTTTGATTGATGACAGTGTGGTTGTGTTAAATAGAAAACTACATTATGAAAGTTAACACACATTAGATTTCACTCACCGTGTAAATATTTAATGTTGAAAGCTAACTCCAGCTAGATTTCCATCATGGTGCAATGTGACAATGTGGTTGTGTTAGATGGAAAACTACCTTATGAAAGCTAATACACATTAGCTTTCACTTATCGTGCCATGTTGTTAAAATAAAGCTAACTCCAACTATATTTTCATCATGGTGTAATGAACTACCACACATAAGATTTCCTTTATAGTGCCATGTTGTTAGATGGAAAGCTAACTCCAACTAGATTTTCATCATGGTGTAATGTATTTGATGATAATGTGGTTGTGTTAGATGAAAAACTACATTATGAAAGCTAATAGACATTAGCTTTACTCACCGTGCAATGTTTTAAGAATGAAAGCTAACTCCAGCTAGATTTCCATCATGGTGCATTGTGATTGATGATAATGTGGTTGTGCTAGATGAAAAAATACACTATGAAAGCTTACACACATTAGATTTCACTCACCGTGCAAGGACTTAAGGATGAAAGCTAACTCCAACTAGAATTCCAACACGATGTAATGTGCTTGATGACAATGTGGTTGTGTTACATGGAAAACTACCTTATGAAAGCTAACACACATTAGCTTTCACTCATTATGCCATGTTGTTTAAAGGAAAGCTAACTCTAGCTAGATTTCCACCATGGTGTAATGAGCTAACACACATAAGCTTTCTCTTATAGTGCCATGTTGTTAGAAGGAAAGCTAACTCCAACTAGATTTCCATCATGGTGTAATGTATTTGATAACAATGTGGTTGTGTTAGATGAAAAATTACCTTATGAAAGCTAACATACGTTAGTTTTATTGACCATGCAATGTTTTAAGAACGAAAGCTAACTCTAGCTAGATTTTCATCATAGTGCATTGTGATTGATGATAATGTGGTTGTGCTAGATGAAAAACTACATTATGAAAGCTAACACATTAGATTTCACTCAATGTGCAATGATTTAAGGACGAAAGCTACTCCAACTAGATTTCCATCATAGTGCAATGTGATCAATGATAATGTGTTGTGTTAGATGGAAAACTACCTTATGAAAGCTAACACATATTATCTTTCACTCACCATGCCATGTTAGAAGGAAAGCTAACTCCAGCTAGATTTGCATTATGGTGTAATGTATTTGATGACAATGTGGCCGTGTTAGATGAAAAACTACTTTACAAAAGCTAACACACATTAGCTATTACTCACCGTGCAATGTTTTAAGAACAAAAATTAACTCTAGCTAGATTTCCAAAATGGGGCATTTTGATTGATGACACTGTGGTTGTGCTAAATGAAAAAATACATTATGAAAGGTAACACATATTAGATTTCACTAATTGTACAATGATTTAAGGTTAAAAGATAACTCCATCTATATTTCCATCACGGTGTAATGAGACAATGTGGCAGTGTTAGATTAAAAACTACCTTATGAAATCTAACAAACATTAGCATGTACTCACTGTGCAATGTTTTAAGAACGAAAGCTAACCCCAACTAGATTTTTATCATGGTGCATTGTGATTTATGACAATGTGACTTTGTTAGATAGAAAACTACACTATGAAAGCTTACACACATTAGATTTCACTCACCATGCAACGATTTAAGGATGAAATCTAACTTCAACTAGATTTCCAACACAACGCAATGTGATTGATGACAATGGGGTTGTATTACATGGAAAAATACCTTATGAAAGCTAATACACATTAGCTATAACTCATCATGCCATGTTAAAAAAAAATCTAATTCCAGCTAGATTTCCATCATGGTGTAATGAGCTAACACACATAAGATTTCCCTTATAGTGCCATGTTGTTAGAAAGAAAACTAGCTCTAGTTAGATTTTTATCATGATGTATTGTATGTGATAACAATGTGGCTGTGCTAGATGGAAAACTACCTTATGAAAACTAACATACATTAGTTTACTCACCGTGCAATGTTTTAAGAAGAAAAACTAACTCTAGCTAGATTTTCATCTTGGTGCATTGTGATTGATGACAATGTGGTTGTGCTAGATGAAAACTACATTATGAATGCTAACACACATTAGATTTCTTTCACTGTGCAATGATTTAAGGATGAAATTTAACTCCAGCTAGATTTACAACACGGTGCAATGTGTTTGATGACAATGTGGTTGTGTTACATGGAAAACTACCTTATGAAAGATAACACATATTACCTTTCACTCATCGTGCCATGCTGTTAAAACAAAAGCTAACTCCAACTAGATTTTCATCATGGTGTAATGTATTTGATGACAATGTGGTTGTGTTAAATGAAAAACTACTTAATGAAAGCTAATATACATTAGCTGTACTCACCGTGTAATGTTTTAAAAATGAAAGCTAACTCTAGCTACATTTTAATCATGATGCATTATAATTGATGACAATGTGATTGTGCTAAATGAAAAACTACATTATGAAAGCTAACACAAATTACGTTTCACTCATCGTGCAATGATTTAAGGACGAAAGGTAACTCCAGCTATAATTCTATCACGGAGCAATGAGATCGATGACGATGTGGTTGTGTTAGATGAAAAACTACCTTATGGAAGCTAACACACATTAGCTTTCACTCATCATGCCATGTTATTAGAAGGAAAGCTAACTCCAGGTAGATTTGCATCATGATGTAATGTATTTGATGACAATGTGGCTGTATTAAATGAAAAACTACCTTACGAAAGTTAATGCACAATAGCTATTATTCACCGTGCAAAGTTTTAAGAACAAAAGCTAACTCTAGCAAGATTTTCAACATAGTGCATTTTGATTGATGACAATTTGGTTGTGTTAAATGGAAAACTACATTATGAAAGTGAACACACATTATATTTCACTCACCGTGAAATGATTTAAGGTTGAAAGCTAACTCCAGCTAGATTTCCATCACGGTGCAATGTGACAATGTGATTGTGTTAGATAGAAAACTAATCCGGATATGTTGTTAGGAGCAAATCTAACTCCAACTAGATTTTCATCATGGTGTAATGTATTTGATGATAATGTGGTTGTGTTAGATGAAAAACTAACTTATGAAATATAACAACAACTAGATTTCCATCATGGTGCATTGTGATTGATGACAACCTGGTTGTGTTAGATGGAAACTACATTATGAAAGCTAACACATTATATTTCAATCATCGTGCAATGATTTAAGGACTAAAGCTAAATTCAGCTAGATTTTCGTCATTGTGTTATGTATATGATGACAATGTGAATCTTTTAGATAGAAAACTACCTTATGAATTCTAACATACATTAACTTTCACTCACCGTGCAATGTTTTAAAAACAAAAGCTAACACTAACTAGATTTTCCTCTTGGTGCAATGAGCTAACGCACATTAGATTTCATTCACCGTACAATGCTTTAAGAATGAAAGCTAACACGTTGTTAAAAGGAAAGTTAATTATAGCTAGATTTCCATTATCATGTTATGTATTTGATGACAATGTGATTGTTTTAAATAGAAAGCTACATTTCGAAAAATAACACACATTAACTTTCAACCGTGCAATTTTTTAAGAACAAAAACTAACTCTAGCTAGCTTTCCATCAGGGTGCAATGAACTAAGACACATTAGCTTTCACTAATCATGCCATGTTGTTAGAAGGAAAGCTAACTCCAGCTATATTTTCATCATGGTGTAATGTATTTGAGGACAATATGACCGTGTTAGATGGAAAACTAATTTATGACAGCTAACACACATTATCTTTTACTCATCGTGCAATGTCTTAAGAACAAAAGCTAACTCTAATTAGATTTCCATTATGGTGAATTGTGATTGATGAAAACGTGCTTGTGCTAGATGAAAAACTACATTATGAAAGCTAACACATATTGGATCTCACTCACCGTGCAATGAGTTAAGAACGAAAGCTAATTCCAACTAGATATCCATTGTGGTACAATGTGATTGATGACAATGTGGTTGTGGTAAATGAAAAACTACCTTATGAAAGCTAACACACATTGGATTTCTTTTATCATGACATGTTGTTAAAATGAAAGATAACTCCAGCTATATTTCATCATGGTATGATATATTTGATGACAATGTGGTTGTTTTAGATAGAAAGTTACCTTATGAAAACTAACACACATCAGCTTTCACTCATCATGCAATGTTTTAAGAATGAAAGCCAACTCCAGATTTATTTCCATCATGGTGCAATGTGGTTGTGTTAGATTTAAAACTGTATTATGAAAAACTAACACACATTACCTTTTACTCACGGTGCAATGTTTTAAGAATGAAAGTTAACTGTAACTATATTTCCATCATGGTGCTATGTAATTGATGACAATATGGTTGTGTCAGATGAAAAACCAATTGATGGCAATGTGGTTGTGTCAAATGAAAAACTACCTTATGAAAAGTAACACACTTTAGCTTTCACTAACAGTGCAATATTTGAAGAACGAAAACAAACTCCAGCTAAATTTCCATCGTAGTACAATGTGATTGATGACAATGTAGTTGTGTTAGATAGAAAACTTTCTTATGAAAAAAATCGCATGTTAGGTTTCACTTATCATGCCATGTTGTTAAAAGGAAGCTAACTCCATTATATTTTCATTATGTTGTAACGTATTTGATAACAATATGGTTGTGTTAGATAGAAAACTACCATATTAAAACTAACACAAATTAGCTTTTAGTCACCATGCAATGTTTTATGAATGAAATCTAACTACAACTAGATTTCCATCATGGTGTAATGTGATTGATGACAGTGTTATTTTGTTAAATAAAAAATTACATTATGAAAACAAACACATCTAGATTTCCATAATGGTGTAATGTGATTGATGACAATGTGATTTTGTTAGATGAAAAAATACATTATGAAAACTAATACAGCTAGATTTCCATCATGGTGTAATGTGATTGATGACAATGTGATTTTGTTAGATGAAAAACTACAATATTAAAACTAACACAAATTAACTTTCATTCAACGTGCAACATTTTAAGAACGGAAGCTAACTCTAGCTAGTTTTCTAGCACATTCATACACATACATCAATAATATAAGTCCCATGTCCAAAGTCCAATAGGAATTTGGTGGTTTTATTGGAGTTGATATCTATCATTCTCTAATAATTCTTGGATCTCTTATTGTTCTCTTCATATATATTTTGTGTAATTTATATGTAAATTCCTTTTTGCTAGCGTGCACAAGATGTAGGAGAACAATGTTTCATGGCATACACAAGGGCTACCCTATTGTTTTGAATTATTGCAACTATGTTACTTTTTTGAACATACACTTCATATGGCTTAACCGTAATTACAAACTACAATTCAAATGTGTTACAAAAATTGTGAGGAGTTATAATGGAAAATATAATTTTGACAAGAGGAGACTATGTTGACCTCCTAAGTAATGGTCAAGTTGTTGGACTAGGAAGGGTTGAATCTACAGAGACTACAACTCATTATGGTGGACAAAGGCTTAATGTAGGATATGTTATGGTTTTGATAATTGATGTCATTGAACCACATTTGATTGTGGAAGATGTTGATGAAGGGGACTTACATCCATGGAAGATCATATATTTGAGGCACAAAAAAGGTAAATTAAAATCTTGAAGCACATGTTAAGTGTTTTTGATAGTACATTGCTTGTTTTTTTTGAGCAAATACTAAGTTTGTTTAATTTGTTGTGTAGGTGCAAATGTCTCTTCTGCATTTTCTATTGGAGACAAGGTAGATATTTTGCAATGTGGATTGAAGGTGGGTGAAGGCTCCATATTCAATACAGAGATTGGTCATAAGTTCCATGGCAGGATGGTGAAAAAGGGATCCATAGTGGTTAGCATTGAGAAAGTGTTAAAACATGACGCTCTTTTGCCACATCCAACAAGATTTGAGAATACACTAGGGGGTGCATTGAGATCTTATGAGATTTGGCCAGAATCTATTTGGAACCTCATTGTCATGATCATCCAGTAAATACTCCCCAAGATAGGCTTACATTCACATGTAAAAAGGTTTCTCGTACACATGAATTCACAAGAAAAAGCATGCACATTGCCAAAGGGATCATAGTTAATGTCTGTGAGGATGGCATGGTTGAGGGTGAAATGTTAGGTGAAAAGGAATTCAGTGTTTTTGTGGAAGACATAGATAGAAATTGTGAAAGATGTAGGATTGGGGACAAGTCTATACATTGTTTGGTTAGATGGCCAATAAATAAGTTGGTGGACAATGAAGGTGATATTTTAAGGGTGAATGAAAATTTCAAGGAGGCACCCAAGGAAATGGCAGTATGGGATCTTATAGAGGACACAAGTCCCTTAAACACATGCGATGATGATCTTTATAATGAAAAATACCTAGACTCAATTGCTATGCATGCAACGAGGACATATAAAAGGATTAACGAGTTGTGGCTACAAAAAAAGTTGGAAACTTTTAAATACAAAGAGATGAAGAGAAAGAAATCCGACTTTTGGTAGTGGATGAATGTTGCAAACAAGATTGTCTTCAACATGTGGATAGGAAATCCATTGCAACTACTAGAAGGGGTATGAAACTCTTTAAAAAAAAAATGACATTAGGGAATTTGTCTTGAATTCACTCCTTTCCAACACAATCATGTCAAAGAGCCATGGACATGGCCTACCTCCTACTATTAGAAAAGTAAAGGACATGAGGTTTAATGGAGATATTATTTGTAAGAAAGCATGGTACAAGATACATAATATTCCTCAAAGCACCTTCTATACTTACCAACATAATTTCCAACAAGGACATGTCAAAGGAATTTATGGTAACACCAACAAATGAAAACCACGTGAACATATTGTGGTAGCCATAGAAATATTGCACAAAATTGTAATGGATAATTCAGACTTTTCACCGAACCAAACATGACAAGTTGAAGAAGATGGAACATATGCTCCTTTAAGATTGCTACCATCAATGTACACCCAAAGTTCTTTGTTAAAAGAGATCAACGAGGCTCTTCAAGAGATAAATTTTCTATCAATATCACAACCAACAATGAGCAAGATTTGGAATACTCATTTTCCAGATGTGGCATTCTCAAAGAACACTAACTTCAGTAAATGTAGTGAATGTATCATGTTGAAAGCACAGATGAAGACAACGACTACAAAAGAGCTAGAAGAAAAGGCACGAGCTAGACTGAAGAAACATAACAAGATTGTTATGTGTGGAAGATACTGCTACTATGCCCACAGAATTATGTCAGAGTGGTATACAAAGGAATACTTGAGCATTATCCATGATAAAATGGACAAAACAAAGACTTCAATCCCAAGATTATGTGTCAAATCAAAATCTATTGCAGGAACAAACTTGGGTTTGTCGTTGACAGGTATGCTAAGACATGGGCATAGCACAAGAGGTTTTGGTCATTTTTCCCTACCATTTGTACACATGGGATCACAATTTACCATTACATCTCTTGTAAAGTGCTTGAGGGACCTTGAAGACCCACACCTTGATATGTATGGTGATTTGCTTTACGAGATTGGAAGTCAAAGAAACACACTTTCAAATGCATTACTTCAAAACTCTATTTACTCAAAATGTAGAGTGTACAATGATGCTTTCCTATATTTAAATGGAAGCTCAACAAATCAAAATCTTGATTTTAGACCTCTTCCTCCACATTTGTTGTTACAATTGGACAATGCAGCTAGTGATAATAAGAATCGTTATGTTTTCATGTTTCTATCACTATTAACTGCACTTGGTGTCTTCATCACTGTTGAGGTTGGGTTCTTGCTTGTGGGGCACACCCATGAAGACATAGATGGAACCTATGGAAGAATGTCTTCCAACTTGAAAAGTAAAGATATATATTCTTTACCTGAGATGATGGATACATATCGCACAATAGAAGAAAAAAGGGTGTGTCCACCTAAAATTATTGACAAAGTGTATGACTTCAAAAAATTTCTTAATGGGTACATCAAGGAGGGGAAAAATGCACTAGTTGGACATCTTAATGTCCAGTACTTCCAATTCCTTGCACTCAATGATGTTCCAGTTATGAGGTATAAAGAATCCATTGGAGACATTGAGTGGTCAGAACCAGTGGAGTTGTGGAATATAGATGATGAAGGCCAACCTATATTGCCCACAAGGAAGCCATCTTTCTTATGTCTGTTATCACCCAAAAAGGGTTCACTACCTCATCTACCCCATTACATGGCTCATTTGTCCATTTTCCCACCATATCTACATCAAAAAACCCATAAAACCATGCAAAAAGCCTCCAAAAGGCCATAAAACCCTCTTTTCCTCTAAAAATATCCAAAATTCTCCAAAAAGGAATATAAAATATAAAATAATGAGGAAAATGAGGAAAAAAACCTAAACAGCTGAAACCCTAACCCTAAAACCGCATGGTTTCCAACTATAAATAAGTGATGGAGACCCCTTATTTCATATCCACAATCACAAGTATCCTGCCTCTGCCAAAATTGCTCGTGAAATCTTAGCTTACCATTTAAGCTAGTTTCACCATTGAGAGCCCCATTTGGCCCATTTCCACCACTGGAGAAAGAGAAGAAGCAGCTTGAAGCTCGGAGCCACTGACTCGGACCAGCGCACAGGGCTTCACCAACCTTCACATTGGAGGTAACATCAATAAAGATCATTATTTACTTTTTACCGCTTTGTTTCATGTTATTTACTTTTTACTGTTTCAGCTTCAAGAACATATTTAGATTAACTTTTGTTTCAGTTTAGCACTTTTAATTCATATATCATTGAACTGCTACTAAGGAATCCATTGTCCTTAGTAGGTGCTCATTCGCACAAGCTAGGTGTAAAAACCTAGCAACAGTTTTGGCGACTCCGCTGGTTTATTTTTCAGCAATTTTATTTTTCGTTTTTTCCTTTCGGCCGCCGCTTTCCGTCGCCGCGAAGCGCGTATTTTCCTTCCACAGTCGCGGGCCGACCACGACTTTCAGCCCTTTACCCGCGGTCCGACCGCCGCTGTTAGCCTGAAACCCATGATCTAAGCGCACCTGTTTCCATTAAAACCGCGATCCGACCGCAGCTTTCATCCAGAAACCCGCGACCTGCGCGCGACTGTTCTCTTAAAACCCGCGGTCCGACCGCGCGATTTAGCCCCATACCCGCGATCCGCGATCTGATTTTTGCACTTGTTCCCGCGCTGAAACCCAGCCTCTTTACTGCCATATTTCCTGCACCTGCACAACCATCTGTTCCACTTCCATCCCTACAGCCTTTCTGTTCACCCCTTTACAGAATTTTTTTTAAATTTCAGTATTGTTTATTTAAAAAATTGTTGCATGGTAAAAATTTCTCCATTCAGTATTATTGTTGTTGAGGAAATTGCCCTAGCACTTCTCTTTTGGATTCATAACCTCACAAGCACACAATCAGTCACCTAATTCAAGTGAGACCTAAAATCTACTTAACTCAACCAACACTCTAACCCCATTTGGGGAACACAAAAGAATTTTTGTAGTTAGGTAGGATCGGGGGGATAGGCTTCCAATAACACCCCTCGGTTATTTTCACTTGAGACATAGTTGTTTTCCATTAGGGAACCCAAATCCCCTAGTATTTTTTGACACGGTCAAAACCATATTACTAGAAGGCCTCTCCCTTAGGAGGGTTGAAGTCGTGAGATTGGTTCCGGAGGTCTGAGTGGAATACCGAAATCCATTCAGTAACTGAAGGGCTACCTTTCGCAGTTCTCGGAATATCCTTGTATAGGGAATATTGCGGTTAAAGGACCAAGCGGCAGATTTACCTTTCTGGACGTGTCATGAACGGGGTATCTTAGTTGCCATTCTTCTAGGATTTGACTACCCGGTGTCCCTCCCGGTAGGGGGATACCCTAGCCACTTGGATTTCCAATTCATATTGTCTGACTTGGATTTCATCACCTTGCAGAGGATATGTCTAGTTGAGTCATAACACTTTTAGTTAGATGTTTGCATGCTCCCTTACCTCATTATGGTCTAGTGGGTCCACCATTTTTTATTTTGTAGGCAACCTGCTGTTTTTGGTATTCTGACCATTTCTGTTGATACTCCGCCTATTGTAGCACGCTGTTACAGTGGGTGTTTTGAGTTGGTTGTTGGCCTGAGTGCCCTATTTTTGGAGCTCTCCTTCTGCACACTCGGTTGCATTAGGGTTTTTGAGCTGTTTTATAGTTACCTCAACCCATAGAGATTTGACATCATTTGTCACCATTGAGTCCTCGAGACATTCTCGGCGCCTCAGAGGTGAGCCCCCACAGCATGGTTCACTTGACACCACCCGTCATCGAAATAGATCATCGTCACTTGATACCACTCATCATAGATCTCGAGCCTTGTCACTTGACTCCACTTGTCATCAACATAGGACTCCGTCACCTAATAGTGACGCCCCTTATTTCACCTTCGATTCTGAACCAGAATCTGAGAACACCCTTTACACTGCCCCTACTAGCCCCATGGCTGGCGTGACTCCCACTCCCATCTTGGTAGCAACCGTTGGGGGCACATCCACCACGGCACCAGGTCCAACACCTACTTTGGGCATGCCCTCCACGGGGACCCCATCCACCATTCCACTCACGGCACCAATTCCCACAGCGGGAATACCTACCCCCACTCCATTGGTGGTTCATACCACCCATGGTGGTACAGGACAATCCTCTACCACCTTAGTTCCCCCACTTGGGGGCAACCTCCCTCACATGACCCCTCCACTTGGGGGCATCGGCCTTAATCTGTTCAACCCCACTACTGTGTCAAATCCTTCGGCCAATTTGCCATTCATGGCTAGCCTCAACCTACCTGATCTAGCTATATTGACAAACGACCCCATCCGACACAACACTACATGGCCTCACATGCCCACCAAGCTCCCCTCTGACATCCCTAAGTTCAAGGGCAAGGCAGGTGAGGACCCACAAAACCATATCATGTCTTTTCATCTATGGTGTTCCTCCAACTCCATAGTAGACGAATCTGTTCGCCTCCGTTTATTACAGCGCACGTTCACTGGCACTGCTGCCAAGTGGTATATCGAGCAACCCCATGGAACCCATGCCACCTTTACTTCCCTCGCCTCGACATTCCTACAGTTCTTCCAGTTACCCGTCCACTACGACGCAGGCGTTGAGATCCTACTATCATGTAGACAAAACACGGCCACCCACATCACAGACCACATCCATGAATGGCGCCGACGCCGTAGTTTATGCAAGATCAAGCTAGACGACCGGCTCTTCCTAGACTGGTTCCTCAAATCCCTCCTGCCTATCATTGCAAAAGATGTAGCAGCCGAACGACCCTAGTCTGAAGAAGAGGCCATCCTGAAGGCCCAGCAATTCGATCTCATTTACACCCAGTCAGGGTATCTCTATACCATTATACCTGACGCCCCTCGCGACAATTCCTCCCAACAAGATGCGCCGGGGGCATCCCACACTGCCGACGGCATCATTGGCCGTGTCTCTTCGCAGCCTCAACCATTTTCCATAGCCCGTCCTACCCCTGGCCCTGACCCTTTGCGGGATACCTCACAGTATGCTCCCATGACACATCACCACCATAGCCATGGACCCTCATGTCCACCGCAGTGCTTCGGTCATGTGACTCCTGCTTACCCCCCCCTGTCGCACCTCAGCCCTACTATCATCAGCAGGCTGCACCAGCTCCTGCGCAATCGCAAGCACAACCTCATTATTACCCGCCACCGGCAGCCCATGCGACAAACCCACAACCTGCTCCACAGCACTATCAGCAACCCCCTCAGGTCGCTGCACCTGCGCAGCCTCCACCTCCATATCATCCACCGCAGCCTGCTCCAGCCCCTGCACAACCTTAGAATCCGCCCGTGGGCCAAGGGAAATTTTACGCCCAACAAAACCCGCCGCAAAATCAGAACAACCAACGCAACCAGGGCCAACAAAACCGCGGCAGAGGCCGAAATCGGGGGAACAACCAACCAGCCGAGCAAGATGGTCAACACCCGAATCCCCCCGCTAATAATAATGCGCCCCCTACTAACCAGAACCCTGATCACCCACCCAAGCAGGCAAAAAACCCCAATTTGCGCACAAACTATCCTTGTTCTGTTTGCGGGGTCTATGGCCACTACACACATTTTTGTCCACATATGGAGCGAGCTCGACAACTCTTGGCTGCTGATGCACAACGCCAAGGGCAGGCAGCTCATCAAGCACCACCAGACCCCCTGCAACCCCAGCAACCACCTTTGGTGCTGTAAAACCCCTTACCCAACCAAGGCATAGTGAACAGCGAACCATTGGCTCCCCCTCAAGCTAACACGCCCATCCAACAACAAATCACTTACGCTGCTCCTGATCAACCCATGTTTGAATCAGGTACCCACCATTTGTTGATGATGTCCTCCGATGAGGTCAACCTCCAGACCCGACGGAACCAATATGGCTCCACCTCTGAAGCCACTCCCGTCGATCAACCCACTAACGCTCATCCCGCTGATCAGGCGTTATGTATACCTCCACCTCCACTAGATGGCGCCCCCAGAGCACCTCGGTTCCCACTTCGCCGTATCAACAACAACCCCAATGCGCGGGCTGCGTCCAACTACAGCATTGTCGATGACTTAGCCCAATCCCCCGCAACCATGTCTGCGTTAGAAGTCCTAAAAAACTGCCCTTCGCAGCGCAAGACTTTACTCTCAACCATTGGGGCTATCAATCCGAACGACTCACAGTTAATGTCATTTGATTTGGACCACTCCGAACCCTGCCTTCCTTCCACATTGGCATTCCAAGTTTCTGTTTCCATTCAGAATTTTGTCATCCATTGATGCATTATTGATGAAGGCGCCTCTACATGTGTCATGCCCACCTCCATCTGGCAGAAAATGGGATCACCCCCTCTCCAGCAATCCTCCACTGCGTTGCGAGCCTACAATGGTCGTTCAGCTCAACCACAAGGCCTATTAACTAACGTCCCCATCCAACTTGCTGGCAAAATCATCCTCATAAACATCGAGGTTATCAATGCACAGCTGGATTACAACCTTTTACTTGGCCGTAGCTACATGTATGCCATGCGGGCAGTTACTTCTACCGTTTTTTGTACCATGATGTTCCCCCATGAGGGACGCGTGGTCAAGATTGACCAACTCACTTACCATGATCCCAATGCCCCCGCAGCACCCGAAAATGTTCTCCCCATGGTTGAACAATCTGTTTCAGGTACCACCACCTCATCCATTTCTTCCACGGGGCTCGGAGTTTACTCAGACGCATCGATGACCTCGACCTTCCCGTCTATTCCACCCCCGTCACCTGTCGCTGAAGAGTCCAAACTATGCACCCTATCCCATCACACGCGCACTCCTAATAATCAAATGCCTTTGTTGCCTAAACCCCCTTCGGTACCTAGTCACGTTGGTGCTACACCCATCCATACCATTCCGTTCCTCTTTCCTCCCTCAGGAGTCGTTAGCGTCCCCGTCATGGCTACCCTTAACCTCCCGGGTTTAGCATTAGGATTACCCGTGTGGTATCTTTCACCTCTCATTCCCCTGCCGACACCAAATATCGTCCTGCAACCGGTACAACCAATTATCACTTCTAGTCAACCACCTCCAGGTATCACTACCCTGTCGTTGTCCAAGAACCCCCCTCCTCCTCTTACAAAACCCACTGGGGGAAGAGGCCCCCAACCTTACACTGCGATCCCACCTCCTAAAGCATGCAAAAACCCCCCTGTGTTTCGTGCTCCTTCCAAATGCGCGCTGTGCGAAGAGTTGGGCCATGCGACTCACCTGTGTCCTCAGTTACCGGCATTACAAGAATACATGCAACTGCTTGACAGCGACCCCACTATCCCGGTTGTCCATCTCGATTCAACCCCTAAGCCTCGCGACAAATCCCTGCGCACTAACCACTCTTGTGCCTTCTGCGATGTTTACGGGCATTACTCCCATCACTGTCCCAATCTCCCCAAGTACAGAATAGCTCTCTTTGATATGAACAACCCGGATCTTGAGACAGCACCCCCCACCATTCGGGAAATTCATTTGCCGGTCTCTCCCCCTTCCGGAGAGGTCGATACCCCTCTTTTTGAGACAAACCATCTGGATCTTGAAACGTCACCCCTCACCATTACGGAAATCCATTTCCCGGTCTCTCCCCCGTCCGGAGAGGTTAATACCACTCCCTTTGAGATGAACAATCTGGAACTTGAGACAACACCACTCACCATTGAGGAAATCCATCCCCCGGTCTATTCCTCTTCTGAAGAGGTTAATACCATATATATGATCTCTTCCGTTACTACTCCCTCGTCAACCGACTTGACGACACAGATGTTCCGTACTGATGAGGAGATCCTCGAGGCTCTCACTGCCCCAGATTATCCCTGGGATGACATGCACCACTGTTCCTACTTCCTCCCAGATAAACCTTCCTCTAGCACTGCTCCTCAATTTGTAATTGAATCCAAATATTTCCTTCCTCCCAAGGTCGACTGGTTCAAGGACCCTATTCCTGCTCCTGACGCCTTCGAAGAGGGTAACATGGCCAACATCTCACCTATCATCCAAATTGATATCGCTGCCCCCGGAAGCACCCCTGAACTCGTCGCTTTAGGAGCATCTTGCACTGAGCAGGAGATTGAGGAATACAAAACACTCTTCAAAGAATTCCGTGATGTCTTTGCCTAGTCCTATACCGAAATGCCTGGTCTTGACCCTGCCATTATAGAGCACCACATTGACACATGGCCCGATGTACCCCCGTTCGTCAGAAACAGCGTCCCATCCATCCCTCAAAACTCCCAGCTGTCAAAACTGAGATTGAGAAACTTCGCACGGCAGGATTCATTTATCCTATTGCCTATACCACATGGGTTTCAAACCCTGTTCCTGTCAACAAGAAACAAGGCACTCTTAGAGTATGCACAGATTTCCAAGACTTAAATTGCGCCTGTCCCAAAGACAATTTCCCTACGCCATTCATTGACCAGCTCATTGATGCGTGTGCCGGGCATGAAGTCCTCTCGTTCATGGACGGTTTTTCCGGCTACAATCAGATCCAAATCCGAAAGGAAGACCAGTACAAAACTTCCTTTACTACCCCATGGGGCACCTTCGCCTATCGCGTCATGCCTTTTGGCCTAAAAAATGCTGGTGCCACATTCCAGCGGGCCATGACCTATTGCTTTCATGATTTGGTCCATATCCTGCTCGTCTACCTTGATGACCTTACAGCTCGTTCCTGAAAACGATCAGACCACCTTAATGACCTTCGGCAAGTTTTCCTGCGTTGTCGCAAATACCAGATCCGCTTGAACCCACACAAGTGCGTCTTTTGCGTACCGGCAGGCCGATTGTTAGGTTTCATCATTTCTCAGAAAGGAATTACTGTTGACCCCCTGAAAGTCCAAGCCATCTTAGACCTTCCCTCTCCTCGAACGCTCCGGCAGCTCCAAAGTTTGCAAGGGCGATCCAATTTTCTTCGACGCTTCGTTCCTGATTTTGCCACCACCGTTCACGGTTTCTTGCGTTTGCTCTGTACCCACATACCCTTCGTCTGGGATGAGCAAGCAGAAGCTGCATTCGAAGCCCTCAAGAAAGCTCTCACACAAGCCCCCTTGATCTCCCCTCCGGATTTCTCTCAGGATTTCATCCTCTACGTCTCGGCATCCCAGCATGCTGTTTCTAGAGTCTTGGTTCAAGAAGACACCTCACGCCAAGAGCATGTCATTTATTACGTCAACCAGACCTTGTCCGGCCCACCCCTATGTTACCCATATGAGGAGAAACTAGCGCTAGCAGTGGTTTTTTTCACCCAAAAGTTGCGACACTACATTTTACTTAGTCATACTACAGTCATCGCCGATTCTAACCCCATGGTCTATCTCTTAAACCGGCGTCTCCTGCAAGGTCGTGTCGCTAAATGGGTCATTATCCTCCAGGAATATGACCTCACATTTCGAACACCTAAGAGCACTAAAGCCCTTGTGCTCGCCCATCTCATCACAGATCTCCCTTCCTTCATCCCGGCCCCACCTATCTCCGAGGAGTTACTCGATAATCACTTGTTTACTATCTCGTCCGAAGACCCGTGGTATGGTGATATCTTGTTATACCTGCGCACGCAGAAGTTCCGACCCACAGTCACTTGTAATGGACGTCGTCGTATCCGTCACCAGGCCTCTCGCTACCTCCTCATAGGAGATGTCCTTTACCGGCGAGGAGTCGACACCATTCTTCGTCGTTGCCTTACACACGAGGAAGATGAACAGGTCCTTAATGATTGCCATAGCGGTGCCTGCGGTGGCCATTTCTCAGGGATGGCCACTGCCCAAAAGGTCGTCCGCGCTGGATACTTCTGGCCCACACTTTTCACCGACTGCATCACTGCGGTCAAACACTGCCATAACTGCCAACTTTTTGCCCCCAAGGCCCGGACACCACCTGCTCCATTACACCCAGTCGTCACCATTGGTCCCTTTTGCAAATGGGCCATCGACTTCATGGAATGCAGACCCCCATCTGCTAACGGCCATAAGCACATCGTTGTCGCTGTTGATTACTTCACCAAATGGGTGGAAGCCATGCCCACCTTCAACTGTACCGCTGAAACCACTGCCCGTTTCTTTTTTAACCATGTTATCACTTGATTCGTGGTCCCTAAACAGTTAGTCTCAAACCATGGATCACACTTTGAAGATTCCGTTTGGCGTGAGTTATCCACCTTCCTTAAATTCCAACACCAGTTTTCCTCGGCTTACTATCGTCAAGGGAACGGTCAAGTCGAAGCTGTTAACAAAATCCTCAAAACCATACTTCAACGCACTATGGATCGGCATAAGTCAAATTGGCACCATATGCTATTCCCCGCCTTATGGGCTTATCGCACCTCCACCAAGACTGCCACCGGTTTTACCCCATTTCATTTAGTTCACGGCGTAGAGTTTGTCCTCCCCATCGAGTGTCAGATTCCTGCCTTACACATCGTCGTTGAGCTTCTCCCCTCCCCCCTTGAGCACCGTCTGCTATCCCTGGAACAAGCCAATGAAGATCGTCGTGCCACTCTCCAGAACATCGAGGCTGCCAAAATCCGCTCCCAAGCTAGTTATGACAAACATGTTCACCCTCGAACTTTCCACGAAGGGGACCTCATCCTCGCCTATGACCAAGCCAACGACAGAAAGGGTAAAGGGAAGTTTGAATCCATGTGGCAAGGCCCTTATATTGTGCAGACTTACTTAGGTAAGGGGGCATACGTTTTAGCCAACTCTGAAGGCCACCCTTTACCCAACACCCGTAATGGGTTGTACCTTAAACGTTTTTACCCATAACTGAAGCCGCGACCCCATTGGTCCGCATTGTAAAGTTTGCTCTCCTTTTTTGTTTTTTTCCCTTTTTGACCATAATCTCACATTCATCGTCTTTACATGACCATAGATGGACCATCATCCACCTCATTACATTGGCTTTGCTGATGGGGCAAGCTGCTGGTCTCCCAAACTGGCTTCTGCAGCATGGGTCTTATAATCCCCTTCCGACGAACTGATTCACCTTGACGAAATATGTATAGGCGCCGCTACCAATAACCAGGCAGAATATGATGCTGTGACCGGTCTCCTGACTGCTGCCCTCCAGATGGGTATATGTCACCTACATGTGTTCTTAGACTCCCAGCTACTCGTCTCTCAGCTCAACAACTGCTACCAGGTGCGCGATCCTTGCCTATTTAGAAAATTCCTGCGTTCAAAACAACTTAGCCGACAGTTTGAATCCATCACATTCACACATGTTCCAAGAGCTCAGAATAGTGTCGCAGATGAAATGGCCAATAACATCCTAGATTGGCATATCAATCACACCATATAACATCTCCATCATGCATCATAGCATCTCATCCAACTATATCAAACACAAAAAAGACTGCATTGCATTAACATTTAAACATCCATATACATAAACCATAAACCCACATTTGCATCCATAAGGGCATCCACGTGCCTAATCATACATAAATCATGTTACATCACATAAAATACACAAGGGGCATCCACGTGCCAACATCCTAAAACTTGCATCCACGTGCAACACATACATACAAAACATGATCAAGCGCATCCACGTGCGTACAAATGGTAAAACATCATAAACCAAAAGTGCATCCATGTGCATAAATATATATATATCAAAAATGTACATCAGCTATACATGTCCTGAGTACTACTGTACTCAGCTATACAAAAAAATGTATGTACAATCCTAATGCCTCATCAGGTACAGGCCGTCACTACAAAAAGTAGGGGGGAGCCCCCTGCACCCCCTAATGGGATTCATATCCGGCATCACTATCAGTATCTGCCGCCTCTGACTCCTCCTCTGGCACGTCAATATCCTGCCTGGGCCCCTGTGCCCGTGCCCGGTCCGCCAGTAGGGCCACCCAGACCACGATCGCTCTAAAGTCCCGGGGAGCCCCCAAACAATCCTAGACCACAGCCGGATCCAGGTCCCGCCATCCCGCCTCAGTGACTCCCTCTAGCAACCAATCCAACAGCGCCCGTACGGCCTGCAGTGTCCCCTCTGCATCGGGACGACCCACGTCCCCTCTTGATTGAACACTTCCTCCTTGCCTGTCCATTAAATCAGAGTCTTCTTATTTGCTTTCAGACTCCTTAAAATTGAAAGCAACCGCAAGCATGTACTGTCCTGGGCTCGTAAAATCCACATGACAGTACCATTCCATTAATTCAGAGTCTTCTTATTTGCTTTCAGACTCCTTAAAATTGAAAGCAACCGCGAGCATGTAGTGTCCTGGGCTCGTAAAATCCACACGACAGTATCATTCCATTACTTCAGAGTCTCCTTATTTACTTTCAGACTCCTTAAAATTGAAAGCAACCACGAGCATGAACTGTCCTGGGATCGTAAAATCCACAGGACAGTACCATTTTATATCCACACTTCTTCTAGTTCCCTAACCCATGAAGAAGTCCCCCCGCGCCTCTTGGCACTATGATCGATCCTCTCGGCAGCACCCCCAATCAGGTCGCCTTTGTTCAGAGTATTCTGCAATCTCCTGCCATTGTACCACAACTTGAGCCTATCTTAGCCCAGTCACCCTCAGATCCCACAGCTATGATCCTTTTACCACCAGCCAGTTTTCTATGCTGCCCGATCATCCCCGCCATCATACTATGAACAAAGGAAGTTTGATTCCACCCACTCTACTTGCCCAATTATTCCCCCCAGTTTATCAACCCTGCCATCAGTACTATCACATTTCGGTTTTGCACCTCGTGCTCCTGTCAAGGAAACACCATTGCCTTGATAGTTGCAGGTCTCCCTCTGTCGACGACAACCCCTCTATTCCAGAGGATAGACCCAGAGGCCCCTGCGCCTTGGACCCATCACCATCTGTGGTGAGTTCCTACGGACCATTTTGAGAGGAGTCATCATTGCCTCTCCAAATAGTTGTTTCTCACATGCTCGACTTCAGCACCTTGATCGCATCGTTGAGAATCGCGCAGGATTCATATCCATTCGGTTATTTGTCGAAGACCCCGGACCTCCCCCGACTCTAGCACATTGGTGAGTCATTTCAGAACAACTAGTTTTATATTCCCATGGATGTCCGGGTTGCGTTGGCGATTGTATTCGGAAGCCATCCAGTTCCATGCTTCCTCGAGTACCCAGTTCAGTTCCAGCTCAGTATGTATGACCGTTGTCATTTTGATCCAGCAGCTCATTAGTTCCTTTTGGAACCACATTCAGTAGCACTGCGATCATTCCAGTGCCTCAGTTGTTCAGCTCAGACATGGTCCGCCCAGCAGTACGTTCCAGATTGATGTCCCTTCTGGACCCTTATGATATACACAGTGAATTGCTGTGTATCCTACAGGTCCCTCTTTTCGGGCCTCACAGTTATTTTTATGTATCTTGATATGAGCATGGGAATTCCCGTCTCGTCCATATTATCAGATAACTCCTCATCCATTATTGAGGTTATGTACTTTTCAGTCCTTGCAGTTGGTTCGAGATCGTTGTTCCAGGCTTCAGTTGATTCTTTCTCTTCTCCATACCCCAGACAAAACGAATATGACTTATGATGTCCATCGGCCATACGATGAGCTCCTGCCCTCGCACATCAGGGGGCAATCTGTTATCACCCAAAAAGGGTTCACTACCTCATCTACCCCATTACATGGCTCATTTGTCCATTTTCCCACCATATCTCCATCAAAAAACCCATAAAACCATGCAAAAAGCCTCCAAAAGGCTTAAAATGCCTCCAAAAGGCCATAAAACCCTCTTTTCCTCTAAAAATATCCAAAATTCTCCAAAAAGGAATAAAAAATATAAAATAATGAGGAAAATGAGGAAAAAACCCTAAACAGCTGAAACCCTAACCCTAAAACCGCATGGTTTCCAACTATAAATAAGTGATGGAGACCCCTTATTTCATATCCACAATCACAAGTATCCTGCCTCTGCCAAAATTGCTCGTGAAATCTTAGCTTACCATTTAAGCTAGTTTCACCATTGAGAGCCCCATTTGGCCCATTTCCACCACCGGAGAAAGAGAAGAAGCAGCTTGAAGCTCGGAGCCACCAACTCGGACCAGCGCACAGGGCTTCACCAACCTTCACATTGGAGGTAACATCAATAAAGATCATTATTTACTTTTTACCGCTTTGTTTCATGTTATTTACTTTTTACTGTTTCAGCTTCAAGAACATATTTAGATTAGCTTTTGTTTCAGTTTAGCACTTTTAATTCATATATCATTGAACTGCTACTAAGGAATCCATTGTCCTTAGTAGGTGCTCATTCGCACAAGCTAGGTGTAAAAACCTAGCAACAATGTCCCAAAGACAATGACGCATATTTAAAGGAACTAAAGGAAGGAAAAACATCATACATAAAAATGTGGAAAGAGACTATTGGCAATGAGAATTCACCAATTGTTACAGAGGAATGGAATGAAAAACTAGATTATTGGAAAAGAGTTCTTGACGCATTAGATGGAATCTACAATGACCATACACCCTTGGATGAAAGTGATTCTTCTTTTGATGATTTTTGGCCAAAGACGAGGAAAAATGTTAACGTTGATGGTAATGCACTCCATGCAATATCAAGTATTATGGATGGGGATTTTGATAATGTGACAGATGAACCGGTATATGTTGGACCCAAGTGCAACAAGCCAAATCCAACATTTGATCCTAGAATTGATGTTGAGAAAGGAAAGATGTTGCTTGTTAGATCAGGAAATGAGGATGAAGGAGAGATGACTTGGATGGAAAAAGCCACCTCAGATATCTTCCAGGATTATGACAGCGAGACCCTTCATGTAAATATTGATTGGTGGCAGCCTATCTCAGGGAAATACAAGGGAAAAGTTTTAGAACAATATTGGGTACCAAATCCTGATGACACAGAACTTGGATCTATTCCAATTAATACCATAGTTTGGGCATGGATGCCAAAGAAAGAAGATTGCAAGAAGACAAAGATAAATAAATGTGGTGTACAAGTTGTACTTGATCTGCTTGAGCAGATAAAAGGACATTAGGTGGAGATGATACATGAATGTAACTTTGCTTTTTGAATGCCTTTTATTATACATGAAGAAACATTTTTCAATGTTTGTACTATAATAAATACTCTTTAAGCTACTTTTTGAGGAATTTTATATTATTTACTGCATATATGAAATTTCACTTCAAGTTCAATGTTAATTTATGTGATGATACTTTATGTGAATTAGATAATACCATTCAAATTTTAACTTTTCAATTTGTCTTTTAGATCAACACAACATCTCACTATATCAAATGTGCATAATTCTATTCATTAATGCATGTACAAAATCCCTTCCTTATTTATTATTAGCTTTTGCTCATTGTCTTCAATACTACTTTGAGCTTTTCATTTTGTTCCCCCTGATGATTGGTGGAGTGTCCACTTGAAACGTAGGGATGTTTCAATACACACAATTTAATTCCATAAACTCTCTTTGTCATTATGATTAACTATAGAAATCTTCATCCTGAAGCTGTACTTGATATGCTCGAGAAAATATAAGGAGATTAGGTGGAGATGATTCATGAATGTAATTTTTCTTTTTGAATGACTAATTAATATACATGAAGAAAAAGTTGTCAATGTTTGTAGTATATCAAATATTCTCTTCAAGCTACCTTTTGAGGAATTTTATATTATTTGCTACATATATGAAAATTTTGGTTCAACTTCAATGTTAATTCATGTGATGATACTTTATGCGAATGCACCTTAAAATATCTTGTAGAATTTCTTTGTGAATAAATATAAGGCACTTGCAATAAGGTTTGAAGTGGATTTTTCCTATTATTCGTTATTATACTTGATATAAATTTAATTGTACTACTATGTTGCATTCAAATTCATAATTATATTTTCTCGTGTAGACTTGAGAGTGGTGCCAAATTTGTACTAGTATATTAACTTATACTCAATAAATATAGTACTAACATTTTGAGTGTGCAGGTTTTATCAGTTTGTCATCGTTGTGATTGATTTTCTGGATTAAACTATGTGAACGTTTTTCAGACCAACGTTTTGAGTGGACACTCCACCCATGTTTGTTACAGAAACCATGAAAAAATTCATTGTGGACTAAAAACATTTCACATAACTTAATCCAGAAAATCAATCATTAAGTGATAACATCATGTTAGATTTAATTCATGTTAGACATTATCATCAAATACATTGCATCATAAAGACAATTTAATCCATGTGAGATTTAATGCTGATCGTAATGCACTGCATGTAATATAAGTATTATGGATGGAGAATTTGATAATGTGACGGATGAACTGGTATATGTTGGACCCAGGTGCAACAAGCTAAAGCCAAGATTCAATCCTATGATTGAATTTGAGAAAGTAAAGGTGTTGGTAGTTAGATCAGAACTAAGGATGAAGGAGAGACGATTTGGATGGCAAAAACCACCTCATATATCTTCCAAAATGATGAAAGTGAAACTCTTCATGTAAAGGTTGATTGATGGAAGCCTAGTTCAAGGAAATACAAAGGAAAATTTTAGAACAATATTGGGTACCAAACCTTGATGACACGTGACTTGGATATATTCCATTTAATACCATAGTTTGGGCATGGATGCAAAAGAAAGAAGATTGCAGGAAGACCATGATAAATAAACGTGGTGTACAAGTTGTAATCAATTTGCTTGACTGAATATAAGGAGATTATGTGGAGATGATTCATGAATGTAATTTTCTCTTTGAACTAGTTATTAATATACAAGAAGAAACACTTTTAATTGTTTGTTGTATATCAAATATTCTCTTCAAGCCTTTTTTTGTGGAATTTTATATTATTTACTAATATGAAAATTTTGGTTCAACTTCTATGTTAATTCATGTGATGGTACTTTATGTGAATTAGATAACACCATTCAAATTTTAACTTTTCAATTTGTTTTTTACATAAACTCAACATGTCACTATATCAAATGTGCATAATCATATTCAATAACGAACCTTAAAACATCTTCTAGACTTCCTCTCTGAATAAAACATCATTTTGCTTTGTCACAGAGGATTAGAAATGTGTAATCCAGGTATTAACACAGTCCCTCTCCCCTCATGTTGTAAAGGGTGCTAGATCAATGGAAGAGCACCTGCATTCCAAGCAGGATGATGGTGGTTCGATTCCTTCGTGCCCTAACATAAATTAATACATGATTTAAATCTTATTGATAATATAAATATTGTAAGATATCTATATTTTCAATAAAAATATGCTCTTTTCAATTAAACACGTTGTTTAAATACTTCATAAATAAATAATGAACACTTGCAAATAATTAGTTAAGATGGTTTTTCCCCTATCCTCTTGTATATTAAAAAAATGAAACTCTACTGCACTAATGCTATTCTAGTTCAAAATTAATTTTGATTGTTAAAATAAATAATATTAATAAATAAGGGAGGCTTTACTAACATCAATATCATTAAATAAATTTATAGGTGAGAAATTTCTCACATTAATCAATAATTCATAAAATAAACATTCATCAACTTAGTTTTTAATACACTACCACTACCACTACCAACAACAATAATAACAAATTATGTTGCTATTTTAATTCATAATTTATTTTAATCATTACAAGGGTAAAACTTAGACTTTAAAGTCATAAAATATTTTCCTGTTTTGATTATAAGTAGTGCGAACTTCCAAAAATAAAACAACATACTCAACAAAGACACAAATAATTACTACGACAATATTTCTAATTGTTGTAGTAACAAATACAATGTTGGTATTATGTCATAAAATAATTTAATCAACTTAAAATTAAATACAAACTATAAATAATATTACTAGACATTATGTAAGGATTCAAAGTCTATGACTTTCCTCATTTTGAAAGAACTCAATCTAGCGGAAATTCTAAATTCTAGATCCACTAAATAATTACAAATTTAATGACATATGTGTTTCCTTCCTAATTTCGAAGTTAGGGATCAAATTCAAAGCAATTGGTTGGACAGAACTCCAGAAAAGCAAAACCCTAATCTTCTCCTGAATCAGCTCTGCAGGATTTCAGCTCCAAATCCAGATCCGACATCTTTACCTGGTAAGATCTAAATATTTTGTATTTCCATTTGAGGTTCTCATTTAAGATGTCTCATCATACCAAGCTTGACGAAAAGCTTGAGGGAGCTGATAACTTCCGAGATTGGAAGTTTAGGATCTCCCTGGTCCTAGAAGAAAATGAGTTGGACTCCTATATCAATGAAGAGGTTCCAGTTCCAGAGGGAGATGAGGCAAAGGCCTTACATAAGAAGAAGTTGGTTATGGAAAAGAGAATCATTGCTGATTCTATCAAGGATCACCTCCTACCACAGTTGTCCTCCCTAAAGACACCTAAAGCTATGTTTGATTCCCTAACCAAATTGTTTGAAGGGAAGAACATAAACTGGAAGATGACTCTGAGAAACCAACTGAAGAATGTGAAGATTCAGAATGCAAAAACAATCCAGTCTTACTTCACAAGAGTTTCTCAGATCAAGGAACAACTGGAAGCAGTAGATGAAGAAGTGGAAAATGCAGAGATTGTGATGACTACCTTGAATGGTCTCCCTAGATCACGGGACTCCTTTATTCAAGGAATCTGTGATAGAAAGAAGTTAGTCAAGTTCAGCAGACTATGGGAAGAGTGCACTCAAGAAGAAGCTCAGATAGCAGCTCAAGAAGAAAATATGGGAAGTGAAGATCAAGCTCTCACGATACACTCCAAGTCAACCAAAAGAAGATCTCATCACTCTAGAGGTAAGCACTATCAAAAAGATAACACTAGAAAAGATTTGTCTAGGATCATATGTTATACATATGATGAAGCAGGACACTATGCAAGAAATTTTCCTAAGAAACAAAAGAAGAAAAAGAACAACAAAAGAAGACAACATGCTCATGCTGCAAAGGATGATGAACCATCCAAGAAAAGAACCAGATATGAAAGTGAAGATTCTTCAAGCGAGGATGAATATGTTTTGATTTCTGATCTCACAAAAAACATTACTCATGGAAGCAATGATTGGCTCATAGATAGCGGGGATTCCAAACATATGATAGGATTTAAGGAATCCTTTGTGAGACTGTCAAAACATGAATCACCTCACAAGCTGAAGCTAGGAGATGACTACCAATATCCAATAAAAGGTAGTGGAGAATCTTCCTATAAGCTAGACTTTGGAAAGTCTATAACAATGAAGGAAGTATTATTTGTGCCAGGAGTCAAGAAGAACCTCCTCTCCATATCTGCATTAGATGCAAAAGGCATGAGGGTTGCATTTGTAGATGGTAAAGTCATCATGTGGCCAAAAGGAAAGACTATCGATGATGTGGTGGTGATTGGGGAACAAGAAGGAGGATTGTACAAATTGAAGGGCCATCCAGAACAAGCCTTGGTCCATGACACAGTAGAGCCAAATGAACTTTGGCATAGAAGGCTTGCACATGTGCATTACAGAGCACTACCACTTGCAAGCAAAGTTGTTGAAGGTCTTCCATAAATTCAAGCAAAAAATGATGCGGTCTGCAAAGGATGTGCGAAAGGAAAGAATACAAAGAAGAAATTTCCAAGTAGAGAAAGCAAAGCAAAAGGAATCTTGGAAATCATCCACTCCGATGTATGCGGTCCTATGTCATCAAACTCACTAAGTGGGTATGCATATTATGTTTCTTTTATTGATGACTTTTCTAGGAAGACATGGGTTTCCTTCATGAAGAACAAAGACGAAGAATTCACCAAATTCAAGGAATTCAAACCTTTGATCGAGAACCACACTGAAAAGAAGATCAAGACCTTTCGATCAGATAATGGTGTAGAATTCACTTCAAATGAATTCAAAGATCTATGCAAAGACTCAGGGATTAAGAGGGAGTTGTCCACTCCTTATAATCCTCAACAGAATGGGATTACAGAAAAGAAGAATAGAACTATCATGGAAGCCACAAGAGCTATGCTTCATGATCAAGACCTTCCTATGCATCTTTGGGCGGAAGATTCCAGAACAAAGGTGTATGTACACGACCGTACTCCACATAGATTACTCGAGAACAAGACTCCTAAAGAAGTCTTCTCTGGAAAGAAACCAGAAGTCAGCCATCTGAGAATATTCAGTTGTCCAGTGTACATACACATTCCAAAAGAGAAGAGAACTAAATTAGATCCTTTAGGAAAGAAGGGTATATTTGTGGGATACTCTAAAAGCTTGAAGGCTTACAGAATATACTTCCCAGGATTCAAGAAGATTAACATCAGCAGGGATGTGACATTTGATGAAGACACAGCTTACAACAAATTCAGAAAGAAACCTGCTGAACAATCTGAAGAAGCAGAAGCACCCAGAATTCATGATACAACCATGAATGAAGAAGCTCAAGAAGAAGATCAAGAATTTGAAGAACCACAAAGACCTGTAGATCCACCTCCAGAGAAGAATCCTCATAAGAGGAAACTTGCTTGGGTACGAGAACTTATCCAAGGTGCAGAAAGATATGGTGCTCTAGAAGAGAATCACAGAGAAATAAAAAGGACCAGATCCCGCTCTGGGTATGTAGCACTTCTATGTGATTTCATTGATAAATAACCTTCCAGTTATGCAGAAGCAGCAGAATGAAAAGAATGGAAGGATGCTATGATCGAATAGTACCAATCAATCATGAAGAATGATGTTCGAAATGTTGTCCCAAGACCTGAAGGGAAGTCAATTGTAACTTCCAAATGGATCTACAAGATCAAGCATGTTGCATATGGTAGCATTGAAAAATATAAGGCAAGATTTGTCGCTCGGGATTTCTCTCAGAAAGAAGGAATAGATTATGAATAAATTTTTGCACCTATAGCCAGATACACTTCCATCAAATCAGTACTTGCTTTGGCTGCAGTGATGAAATGGAAGATACACTAGATGGATGTCAAGACTGCTTTCTTGAATGGTGTAGTGGAAGAGGAATTGTATGTAGAACAACCACTCGGTTTTGAGACACATGACAAGGAGTCTCATGTGTGCAGAGTGAAGAAAGCCCTGTACAGTTTGAAACATGCACCCAGGACATGGTACGACAGAATTGATAGCTTTCTATCCATTTTGGGCTTTACCAAGAGTAAAGCATATTCCAACATTTACTACAAGGTTGAAGATAGCAACCCAATGATGCTTCTAATATATGTTGATGATCTGTTTGTAACAGGTATGGATGGGTTGATTGCTGATATGAAGAGAAAGCTTGCTGCCGAGATCGAAATGAAGGACTTGGTATGATGCATTATTTTATAGGTATGGAGGTGTGGAAGAGTGTGGATGGAATATTCCTTGGACAATGGAAGTATGCAGTAGATATCTTGAAGAGGTTTGGGATGATGGAATACAAGGCTATGGCCACACCTATGGCATTGAACCTGAAGCTATTGAGAAATTATTCATCAGATTCAATTTATGCTATGATGTATCATCAGATGATTGGGTCCTTGATGTACCTGAAAAACACAAGACTAGACATTTTCTTTGTTGTGAACACCTTGAGCTAGTTCTTGACAGATCTGAGAAGAGTTCACTTGATTGCTGCAAACCATATTCTGAGGTACCTGAAGGGTACAATTGATTATGGGCTCAAGTACGATGCGAATTGGAAGATTAACCTAGAGGGTTATGTTGATTCAAATTGGGCAGGCAATGCCATCGATAGGAAGAGCACTTCAGGGTGTTGCTTTAGTATGGGATCATGTGTGATCTCTTGGTTTAGTAGGAAGCAATCCTGTGTAGCATTGAGTACAGCTGAAGCAAAGTATGTCGCAGCTTGTTCAGCTAGTTGTGAGGCAGTATGGCAGAGGAAGCTACTGTTTGATTTATTTGATCTCTAGTTGGATGCTACTTGTATACATTGTGACAACCAGAGTTGTGTGAAGTTGTCAGAGAATCCAGTATTCCATGACAAGTCGAAGCATATCGAGATCAAGTATCACTATATCAAGGATATGGTGTGGAGGGGAGTAGTGAAGCCCTAGTATGTTGCGATGGATGATTATATAGCTGATGTGTTGACGAAGCCATTGGCTAGAGTGAAGTTTGAGTACTTGAGGGAGAAGCTTGGTGTTCTCCAGATCGAGGTCCCTTCCAAGGGGAAGTGACGAGTCTGAGAGCCATTCTGACGAGCAGGTCAGATGTAAGGGCTAATCCATTCTATCATGGCTAAAGGATTAGGTTCCTCCCATGTCAGATGCGAGTGCTGTCCATTTTGACGAGTAGGTTAGATGTAAGGGCTACTGCCACTATCTGGGAGAGTGGAGGAACCTGGTCCGTTACCAGGTAGCTTAGTCTGGGACTGGGGGCCATTCTGATGAGGGTGTAGGATTTGGTTCCTACCAGATTAGATGTGAGTGCATGCCATTCTGACGAGTAGGTCAGATGTGAGTGTTGGCCATTCTGATGAGTAGGTTAGATGTAAGGGCTACTACCATTCTCTGGGAGGATGGAGGCACCTAGTCCGTTACCAGGTAGCTCAGTCTGGGACTGGGGGCCATTCTGATGAGGATGTAGGATTTGGTTCCTACTAGATCAGATGTGAGTGCATGCCTTTCTGATGAGTAGGTCAAATGTAAGTGCTCAAGCCTTTTCACAGATGATAATAGTATCATGCTGGTGAATGTGAGTGCTAGGACTTTCTAATGTGATTGTAGGCTCCTACATGATCAGATGTGAGTGTTGGGCACACCTTTCTGACAAGTAGGTCAGATGTAAGTCCTAGGCGGGCCATTCTGATGAGTAGGTTAGAGATAAGCACTGAAGAAGACCTACATGATGGCTAGGCCTACAACCAACATGAAAGACGGCTGGCTCTGTACTTCCTGTGACGAGAAGAATCATGAGATAGCACATATGATGATGATGACCAGAGAAGATCCAGATTGAGCTATGATCTAGATCCAGTTATGATGTCTCCGAGATGATCCAGATCTAGTGATGATCCAGATCTAGTGATGATCCAGATCTAGTGATGATATCCAGTGATGATCTAGATCAAGTGATGATCTAGATCGAGTGATAATCCAAATCCAGTGATGATATTCAGTGATGATGATCCAGATCCAGAAATGAAGATGACATGAAGATGAAGATGACTTGAAGATGAAGATGACTTGGAGATGTAGATGAAAAGAAGATCCAGAGAAGAATACCAGTGATGAAAATTGTGTCGAGAGAATATCTTCCTAGTTAAGAGAGAGTGTTGATGTAATTGTAACTTCGGAATGTATTCACTTGTATTTCTTATCTATTGTAACCCGATGTTTATTCCGGGATGTTATTATGTCATGTCATGCCCTGATGTTCCAATCAGGAAGATATATAATCTAAAAAAGTCATGTCAAGTCATTGTGGGTAACCCTCCTATTGTTTAAGGGTTAAAGTCCCCATAGTTTCGAGGCACTAGGGTTATTAGACTCACCTAGTGAAGTCGGCCCTAGTAGGGTTTTAGTCATGTCAGGAATTAGTATAAATTGAGAGGTGACTTCTCTACTTAGCACACACTCATCCACACTTAGTTGTAGCGCATAGCTGAGGAAGAGAAAGACACTGGGGCAAGGAAGAAAGAGGTTACTGCTGTCGGGAGATCATCTTACTGTTTTGGGGTTTTATCTTTTGTGTTGATTCTATCTCTAAGGAAGTTGCGGGGTTTTCTCCATTTATGGTTTCCCCGAGAAAAAAAAATTGTGTTCATTGTCTCTTGTGTTTTATTGTTGTACTTGTTTTTCTCTCAGTTAAACATCCTAACATAATGCTAGCTTAAATGTTGAAAAACTAACACAATCCTTTGGCACCTACACTCCCTATTTTTCCTGGAAGAGTGAAAAAAGAGTATCAAACTTCACTTCTTAATCCAGATTCCAGAAGTACAACTAGCAAGGGTAAGAATCAAGAGTACAATCATGTTCACTCCATTAATATCCACAAGTGACCGAATGGGGGGGAATATGACTTCTAATACATTACGTGACATGTACAATGAAGGAAGTGCCCAAGCCATCTCTAAGATGAACTGAAAAATTACAAGAATAAAATAAAATACATCACAAATTACAAAAATGTGAGCTTATCTTACAAGCATGTAGTAGTTCATCCATGCATATGTAGATCAGAAGTATTTTTGTAATATAGGGCTTACAAAATTACCTAAAATGCATATGGGGGTAATCTTCATAAAATACATGTTAGAATTAGAAGGGAGAAGATTCATAGGTATGGTCAAAGAATCAAGCCCTAGGTTTTTATTCAACAAAATTGGGGTACCGAGCAATTTTTTCTTTTGCTATTCAACACACAGCCTGGTGGTGTGAGAAATTATGGAAAATAAAAGCCCCCATTAAAAAAGAATCTTTACGTGGCTATCAATTGTGAAAAAGGTTTTAACTTGGGAATTTCTGCAATGGAGGCTAGGCACAAACATGGAGTATGTATTTTATATAAAGAAGATGAAAAATCAATAGAACATTTTCTCATCAAATGCTCAAATATACAAAATAGGTCTGGTTAGAAGTGGAGCAGTTCACAAGAGTGAAGAATAGATGGGTTGGGAACTCTGTTGAAGAATGTTCAAAAAGTTTGATGAGACAAAAAGAGCTCAAGGAATGGAAACCTGTGTGATGTCTGACTATATGGGACTTGTACCTAGCAAGAAACTCATTGCTATTTATGGAAAAAGTTGTAGTACCTTCATTCCAATGTTCTTATCAAATCAGATCCATGGCCATAGCTTAAACCTTACAGGGCTTCCAGTCATTCAAGAAAAGAGATACAAATGGAGAATATTGTCATCCCCAATACTAGGACTAGGTCAACAAAGGATTAAGGGGTGAAATGTGATGTATAGAGTGCAGACCCTTCAAGCCTCAAAGTTGTGGAGGAGATGATGAGGAAGAAAGGATGAAGAAGAAAATGTATAATTCTAAGTTGTAGGAAATGTCAACTCCCTACATTTTTGCGCCAAAAACATGTTTTGAAACATCTAGAAATGTTTTAGGAAAGTTTCCATATTTGGAGACTCGAACTGCCAAATCATTTCGACCCAAATAGGGCACATTTTGAACCTAGTAAAGCGCTTCAAAGGTGAATGGGACTCACATCAAGAACACAAATACCTAATGATGGGAAAACAATAAAAAATTAAGTATAAAATCATTTTTATTTTCTTGGTAATATGATTCAAATTTGCAAGACAATGTGCTATTTAAAAAATTTTAAAATCTATTCTTTGAAAAAAAAATGTATTTTTTAAATATCTCATTTCCATGTTTCCAAAACTTTGTGGTGGTCATGTTTCCATGGAATACATTTTTCCTTGCTTCATGCAACTTAGGTATGATAACTACGAACTGATATGCCAAATACTGAAGAAGAAGATGATGGAGAAGTTATTAACATAAAACCTAAGCCCATTCCTCTTGCTTGATTTGAACATGGACAATCTTCAAAGTCTCCATCAAAGGAGACACCTATCACTGACCAGCATGGACCTAAGGAAGCACCTCTTGCTTCACAAAAGATAGGAAAAATTTTAAGAGCAAATTGACCTTAGAATATTCTTAAGGAACCACCAAATCGGAGCTAGGCTTATAAAGGTAATCAAAATAGGAAAGCAACAACAGATTGTAGAGGGGAAGAAGATGACAATAAGTAAAAAGAGAAGAGAAAAGGGGTGTACAAGAATCTAGAGTGCCAAAGGAGGAAGTGCAATAACAAGAACACAATAAAGGTTAGGGATGGGAAGAACATTTGAAAGAAACTTCCCTTCAAGCAAATGTTGATGGACTACTGGAGAGTCCAGGAAAGGAGCCAAACTTTTAATGCTTATTGACTTGAGAGAATGTAAATAGTGAGGAGACTCGTGCATTGGTTATAAAAAAATATGATGATGAACCTGAAGCTCAAGACTAGAATTGGGAGGCTATGGCCCAAAGGATCCTACTATTGCAACAAGTTCAAAATGTACAAATTTATGATTTGGATGATTATGCAGATTTTCATGCAGCATTTGATTTTGATTTTAACAGAAAATACTAGACTATAGTTAAGTCGTATAAAGCAAGGCCAGGTGGTGCAAAGGGGGAGGCCAAAGTAGGAGATTTCAAACAAAGGCACATATCATAAATGTGACTGGATTTTCTATGTAGATGCTGTAAAACTTAATCACTCAACCACACAGACTATGGAAGCAAAGGTTCACAAGCAACATTTAACCTCCTACTATATACACACACTATATTTAACATTTTACTTTGTTTATCATTTCCCATGACATTTGTATCTGATAAAATGCAGCTTGTTGTTGAATTCATATAATTCTTTTCTTCTTCCATTTCCAATAGCTCTTCACATTCACATACTATTTTTCTAGTTTTTCAGCCCTCGCTGAAGGCCTTTAAAAAGTAGCATTATTATCAGTTATTTCCATTGTGTCAGAGGATCTAGGCTGAAATTTGTTAAGGGCATGTGTTCTTTTATATATGAAATTTGACCAGTCTAGCAGGTATAATCAGGTAAAAAATTACTCACCAGATCTCTAGTTCTTAGGGCCCACTCTTGGGGTAGGATTTTTAAATAAAAATGTCATGGTTCTATTAGATCTTTCTGGTGATTTTAAGATTTTCCATTTTTCTTGTCTTTGCTTTAAATTTCTAATTTTGATTGGATATTGTTAGTTATTTTTACTGCTATGGGTTTTGTATTCAACTATTCTCCTGCTTCTATTCTAGAATAAATCTCTTAAGAGAGAAGGAAAATGGTTCATCTCATGAGAGACCGCCCCAAACGAGTGTCTATTGATCTTTGAGAAGAATCTTCTTCTAATCCATCGGAAATAGCTGATAGATCTCTAGACAGTAGGTTGCTTGAATAAGCCAAAAGTGATCCACAGTTGAAATCCACTAATTCCTGGCAAATGTTGGTCAACTGTGCAAGTAACATATGATTGATCTAGCATGTCTAGGGCTGAAAAAATCCATACAATACTAAAGTCATCCTACATAAGGAAAGAGCTGATATTCCAATTGCCATGGAGTTTACCTACCATCACGAAAATTTTATTATCAGAAGCATCCGAGGTGCATCAGAGAGAACCAAACCGAGCCTCGTCCTACAAAAACCTAAACATGGATGGATCAAAGATAGGATTGGCACAATGGAAATACATTCGAACTTTTAACAGACTATGGTGTTGCTTCTTCTATTCCTAAGAAAGAGTGTATCTAAATAAATATTAGAGTATAGGGTAGTTTCTGTAAAATGTGTTAGTAAGGGTTTTGTTGGTAGTCTCGCTAACGCCCTGAGACTCATATATAATGTTACATGGCTATCTTCTAGTTCCCTCAATAAGGAAAGCACAAAGGAAAGAGTAGATATAAGAGCTAGGAAAAAAGTAGCACCAAAGGAAGACGCACCTTCATGAAGGACCATTCGGGCTTAACCACTTTTCCTTACACTCAATGAAGGATTGTAGAGTAACTCTATGACTCGCTTTACTTTGAAACCCACCCGGTGAATGAAACAGTAAAAGGTTAGCTTATATACTCTACGCCTTCTATATGTTGATTCCATGTTCTTATCAGCACGCTTCAACCTCAAACAAGTCTACTTCATCTCAAGAAATCAACACAAATCCCTGATAGAGACATTTGATGTAAATGCAATATTATTCAAAAACCTATGAAATGGGCTGACAGTGACCTCTTTTTTGAAAAAGCATCCGGTATTTCATTCCTACAAATAATAAATAAACAAAAATCACCAGAGATAGTTAAGCATGTTATATGAAACTATAGGGTTGCCAAAGGTTTTACAGAATTGCTTACTGCTAAATACAACACTCATTTTGTTGTCGCTCTTCGTAGAAAAGGGACACCTTTCTAGGATAAATAGATGACCCAACAAGCCGAAAAGAGTGTGTTGGATGAGGATATGATCAACGTGACAAGGATATACTTACAGAAGAGATCATGTAGGACAACCTTTAATGAAATAACTAATCCACTCATTTCTAAAAGCTTGCAACTTTTAGATCGGATTTCGCTATGCAGATCTCGGACAAGATGTACATTTTTAGGAAAGATGTATATTCTCATGAGATCCAAGAGAAAACAGACTAGAAAATTGATTAGCGGGACAACTATAATTGAAAGTATATGTAGTTGAAGACAATTGAAACCCACCACAAAAAGGGAAATTAAGATCATATAGAACAAACTAAATCTAGATCGGGGGTCACCAGAACATCTGGAAAAAGTATTGAGCTCGAAGAGGATAGTGAACTTAAGCAAAGAAAAAACCAATTGGCATAATTGGCATTGCAAGACATTGAATATGGGATATGCTAGCAACACTAATAAGAATCCATATACAATATGTATAACCAAGACATTATCAAACAAAAGCAGCATATACTAGTTAACGGTCCTGTTTGCGATAACACCCAGATCAAATTTTAGTTAGATAATACTTGGACAATAGACACTCTAAGAATTATTCATAGCAGTAAATAAGTCAATAAGACGATAAAAATATTATAACAGAAACCCCACATTCAAATTGCTTGGAAAGCTTACAGCAGAACCCTAGAAACCCTGTAACAGAAACCATAGAAAAAATACTTAGAAGAGCTCAAGACAAGATGAAGTCAGTTACCTCAATCTCAAATGGGTGCTCTGCCAAGCATATATTTTCAATGATAGATGATTTGAAACAATGCATTCGATAGTAGAAAGAAAAAATCAAACAGCTTTGTGGCAATTAACTACACCATTTAAGTACAAAAAGTCAAAGACAAGGAATGGAAAGAAATCCCCATACCTTTACAAGATGTTGGTGAACTCTACGGCTGCAAGGATGAATGAGAGTCAGAAGGGTGTGTTGAAGAATGAGAAGGGTGGGATGCTGTGATCCATAAATAGGATTTAAGGATTGAAAGCCTTGAATATGTTGCAGGTTCCAGTAGTAGCATCCCAAGCTTTTCCCAATGCCATGAGCATCCTAATTTTCCTCCAAATACCACATATTGCGAAAATGGAAAACAGTTAAAGATGGAACCAAATTTGAAAGTTGGGCACCAAAATAACGTAATGGCTTGGAATTGGTTTAAATGCAAAGCATTCATCGAATCACCATAACCTGTGATAAATTTAGCGAAATGTGTGGGCTCCTCTCAAATCCCGGTTAGACATTATATATGAGATTATAGGTCCCAGTCAAAACCCCTAACTTTGTAGAGCGCGGGTTAAAGTACATTTAAAATAACTATGGAGTACCAAGAAGGAGTGGACCAGTTGAAATAGCCTACTTGTTACGTGGGTTCACCTTGGGAGGATCCCAGGCTTCTTTGCCTTATGGATGGAGGAAATCATTGTTTTTTCCAAAATAATGGTGAAGAAATCATTAAATTAGCATAGGTTTAAAGGTTTGAAAAGGAAAATTTAAAAATATGACAAAATTTCAATATTATGCTAGTTAATATTATTATTTTAGTTATAAGGGCTTAAGTTTTTTAAGTTTTGAATAATTAATTACCATTATAACTAACATATGTTTTAACTTGATTATTGTGTATTTTTGTAAAGATGGGTATTATGATATTATGTTTCTTAATTTTTAAACATGAAGATTTTTCCAATTGTTATTATATTCAATCAAGGGGTCAACTATTTATGGAAGAAACATTGACTATGGATTCCTTGAGTTTGAGCTAAATGTGGATCCTATATCTTTCTTCAAATCCAAATTCTCTAATTCATGGTGTCTTGTTGTCCAAATTAAGGGGTTTCTTGCTAGGATTGTTTGCAAGAAGGGGAAGGTATTGAGGCCATATTCACATCACTACCTTTTGAGGGTATGTTGAGTACTTGAACTGATGTTTTGATCTAGGGTTGGATTACTATGTTGATGTTATTGATCTCAGTTGTTCCACATGTTTTTTTGGAGTTGCCTATAGAGGTTTCTTTTTTTATATTGCTAGAAAGGTTTCTTTTAAATGCTTTTACAAGAAGGGTGTCATTGTTGCCCAAGTACATGCAAATGGTATGTGTGTTGACAAGTCATACAACAAAAGGTTGGTTTCTTTTAATCCAATACTTGGATTCATCAAGAATTGTCCAACTTTTGAAAAGTGGGCAGAAATTGTGATTAAGCTCAACACATATTCAATCATAGGTAAATATGCTCTTTTGAACTCATTTTATGTATGATTTAACAATT
>LPNX010732883.1:0-17761 GCA_001517045.1 Pseudotsuga menziesii | reverse complement strand
ATATATATATATATAGACTTAAACTTAAACATTCAACTAAAATATAACTTTAGAAGAGAAGAGAACTTTAGAAGAGTGAAGAGAGATTAAGGATATTTTAGATGAGTATCTATATCCTTGTCCATGGACACAAAGATGTTTTATGGTTTTTTATAAGTGAATGACATCTTCCTAAATTCTATAAATCTTTTTACATTAATAGACACCTAGCCCCGAGACTGCCAAATGTTATGTATTTCTTCTTTCACGATTTTGATTATAAAAGCCCTATATTATAAAGCAACTGGAACTTGACCCAGTAATTTCCAAATTGTAGCGACAACAAAGATTTCTTCATGTCCATATTTCTTCAAATGATACAAACATTGTTAATGGTTTTATTCAACTATAGGTTTCATTTCAATTTTCACCCTGTGAATAAGACTACCAAGGGTAGGGATTTGGTGAATACTGATGTCACTGCAGGAAAATCGAGTGTTCCGGATAGCAAATAGTTAATCCATGAAGTTGAATACTTTAGTGTGAATGGAACAGGAAGCTTGTGACGTGTGACAAGGTAGGTGGACCATTTAAACTATATGTTTTGATCTAATCCACCATTATGTTTGGAAAACAAAAATCTATTGTGACGGCTAAACCATTGGAGAGTGACAGATGTTGTTCTCCCAAATAAATTCAGATACAAAATATTTTGAAACACATAATTAAAAAGCGAGCCATTAGAATTCTGTGATACTTCAATCATTTAATCCCATACGATTTTATCTTAAATGAGTTGCTGGAAACATGATCGAAAGGTAGTCCCTTTGCCTCGCAGGGTTTAGGACGAGCTAGTAACTCCATGAGTCCAGGTTTTGAATCTCCCTGTATATTTCTTTTTGCCTTTAACATTTAGTTTTCCCACATAGATGAATTTACAGTTGGGGAGTCTCTAATTCTTGGCTAATTCTAATGAGTGATTTATATTGGTGTTACAGTTCAGAGGTCTCTAATTCCCGGTTAATTCTAATGAGAAAATTATATTGGTATTTTTGTATGTTGTTGTTCAAATTCGAGTCTTAGGTTTCCTCTAATTTGTCGCTCATAAAATATGTTCAAGGTTAGAGCTTATTTAATATTTTCACTAAAATTGTATTACAAGCTAGGAGTTGGTTGTGTTTCTTTTTCCATTCTTATAAGTAACACAGTCTGGTAACACAAGGGTTCTGAGAAAGAAATATGTGATATTGATGTGCAGAGTTTAAACACCCAAATGATGTTTTATCGGTTTTTCTCTGTGTGTGTTGATATTCATGTTCGTGTCCATGTGTTGACTAGCGTCAACTTCTTTACTTTTGTGATTGGATTCCCATGCATTGCAATCCTATCAGTGACCAATTAAATGTAATTTAATCTTACCAGCGGCCATAATTCTTTCCTGTGTGTTAATAAACTACCTATGGTTTGCTTCCTGTACAGAATGAGCTAAATCGATTGATTACGCTAATTCCAGCAGTTTTCTCATTTTAAAAAAGAAATTAATTTTGTAATTCTTGCACATGTGTCAATAAATTTCCTATGGTTTGCTTCAAAGAGGGGTGATAAAATGTTAAGTGTATCGCTTGACGCAGGAGGGCACTGAAAATTATTTGCTTGGGAGTGATTGATGCTTTTTCATTTCGTTTTGAATCTGTTCCTTAATCTGAATGCAAGCTTATTTGGGATCGAAGGTTTAAATCGCTACTTTGGATATCAGTGGGATTGGAGCAACTACGATTCTACCCCATCGCTTTGTTAACATTAATGTGCCAAAGCGCCTGGACTATAGCACGGTATTTTATATTAAATTGTAAGTCTCAAGTATATCTACATATATATAACACAACTAAGTTGTGTGTATCAGATATGGATTCATTGTGAAAGATGGAATGGTGTAACTCACACTGACAAAATCCACAAACTAATGGAAGTAACCGATGATCTCCCAACGAGCTAAATTGATGGATTACACCGATTCCAGTTGTTTTCTTATTTTATTATTTTAAAAGATACGATGGATTGGGAATTAAAAAATTTACAGGGGGTGGCTCCTCATTCACCTTCGACACATGACGAAAGATTGAATAGAATTGTCCCCTTAATAACACCTTTGGTGTAATTACCAATGAGTAAATTCTAAATTTGAGAGATTATAAAACCACCTTTACTAATGAAAATTTCAAAAAAATCTAAAATAAGATTTAAGAGTCATGCAATTAAACCTTTCACAAATCGTCTACTATGATATAAAAGGGTCATTAATCCTATAGCATAAGTACTGGAATAAAACAAAACTGTTTATGGTCTGTTGAACCGTAGGCAAAGTGGCCTCACACAAGAAATAGTTTTTCCTTTAGAGATGTCCTTTTATAAGGCCAAATATGTAAAAACATTTGATCCACTTCTTCAAATCAATGCTATGGGAATTATTAAAATGCTTTTTGCTTCATTCCATTTTAAACCAAGACCAAAATGTTCTTAAGAGTACAAAGAAATTTAGCTTTTTTGTTAATATTTATATCCACTTCTTGTGCCTTGGATGTTCTTGGTAAAAATGAGGGTATGGATGGGGGGGTTGTCCAAAATAGCCTTGTAGGGTGAAATTTTGGTAGCACCATGATAGGTGGTATTGTACTACCTTTCTGCAATGGGGGTGTGGGGGGGATGGGGGAACTGCTAAACCCAATGGCCATATCAGTCAATGTAAATCCCAATGGCTAACAATATTTTTATGGTAAACAACTCACAACCTCTATTACTTGTTATTAACTCCAATATCTCAAGTCTTGTAGTATCCAGAAGTATTATGACATGTACCATCATCGTGGACATCGACGTTGTCATAATCAATTCCATATGGTACATCAAAATCATCTTGATCATCATCCTCATTATCATCATCATCATCATCATTAAGTACATCATCAACAAAATCATCGTCATCATTGTCATTATGGTCACACATATGCCATTAGTGTTCTTAATCACTCATCGACATTAGGTTTCATGTCATGTAATTGTTAAAGTCATTTATATATTGGTATATTCATTTCGATGAACATAGGGTTGTTGAGATGTTGTTACAGACATTTAGGTGCCATCAATTAGGATCCAAAAGTGATACCACATGCATAATCATCATTGACATCCACATCCACATCGTCATCACCATCATACAATAAATCAACATCATTGTCATCATTGTAGTCATCATCAATATAATTGCGATAATAACGAGAAAGGACCCATACTATGCCAAAAGAATGGATGATATAGTCTTATATTTATAAAATCATATCCATAAGCTCCATCATAATTATTGTAATGCATCATAGTCATGTTGTTAGGGACAATCATATGCCATTAGGGTCTATCAAATGTTGTTGGGGACACGAAAATGCCATTAGAGCAATTTAGGTGACATTAAGGTAATTTACCCCTCATTAGGATTAATCAAGGTACAAAAGTGCCATGATTACGATCATTTATGTGCCACTATGATAAATCAATATCCAAAAGTACTATCACATGAATCATGACCTTTGATATTGATATATCTGACGTTATGTTGGACATTTTCTGAATACAATTCCTAGCTCTAAACCTAGTGCAATTCCTTGCGCGGTTCCTTTCGAAATTTTTGGCATTATTCCAGGCGCTATACCTGGATCTATACCTGGATTTATGTTGGATTTTTTCTAGGCGCAATTCCTCACTCTATACTTGGTACTATGTTGAATGTTTTTCCTGTCGAAATTCATGGCGCAATTCCTGTCGCTAACCCTGGATTAATTTATGGTGTTATGTTATTTAGGACATTTTTTTGGAGGCTATTCTTGGCATTATATGGGATTATTTTGTGGACGTTAATTGGGATGCTAATTGGGATGATAATTGTGATGTTAATTGGGACACTAATTGGGACATTAATTGGGATGATAATTATCGTCCAAAATAGCGCCAACATTTAAAAAGGGACAATAATTGGAATGCTAATTGGGATGCTACTTGGGACACTAATTGGTATTGTAATTGGGATGTTAATTCAGATGTTTATTGGGACGCTAATTAGGATTCTAATTAGCATCCAAAATAGCACCAACTTTTAAAAAGGGACACTAATTGGGATGCTAATTGGAACACTAATTGGGATTCTAATGGGGATGCTAATTGGGATGCTAATTAGCATCCAAAATAGCACCAACTTTTAAAAAGGGATCTTAATTGGGATGCTAATTGGGATGTTGATTGGGACATTATTTGTGACGCTAATTGGGACGCTAATAAGGACACTAATTGGGACGCTAATTGGGATGTTAATTATCATCCAAAATAATGCCATCATTTAAAAAGAGACGAAAATAATGCCATTAAAAGCGCCATCTCGTGGAAAAGCATCCACTTTGTCCAAAAAATGCTGAAAATACACTAAAAGTGATAGTGGAGGCTAAAAAGGAAGCTAAAAGAGACGTTAATCACAGGGTTTTTTTGTAGTGTACATAAAGCAATGGGAGATAAGATACAGAGAGTTAAGAAACTTCGAAAAAAATAAGAACCCACAACTCTCTTTTCCTAATCCCCCTATCTTTGATAGACTTTCAATCTCTTTTAGATTTCCTGAAGGGTTTCCTTCCCCTCAGTTTGTTCCACCTCTTGTAAAATCCTCCTCTGTAAATAATACTTCTAAAATATCAGCCTTGTTCGAATCGTGTTCTTCTTCCCGACTTTATTTCTTAGGTGTTCATAACAATAAGCATAAATGTCAGCATGTTGACTGCCCTTCTTTCCAAAAATCACTTGAGAGACTAAAACTCGGAAGAAGAAAAAAAGGAGTAAAATTGTACATGATGTATCTCCCTTGAAGTAGCCCAGGTTTCACCTTTACAAAACTAGAAGGTGATACCTCATTCCACCCAAGAAGAAATATTCCTGATACCCCTTTCAGAGAGTTTTCTCATGATGGTCTCTCCAAAAGAGAATTCATGCCACACGGATCATCAACTCCACATGAAACTGTCTTAGATGAAATAAAGATGCTTAAGTACAATAATTATCAGTAGTAGCTAAGTGGCCAAAATATAGATGACATAGCCTCAGATATTATGCTTCTAAAACAAAAGGCTTAGAAAGAAAAAGAGCACATTGCTCTATTAGAAGCTAAAATTGATCATTTGGTTTCAGATCAAGATGAAGTAAAAAATGCAATTATATTAGCAAGTGACAAATTAGAGAAAAGGCTAGATGTCCTATGAAAAATGATGGCCCAAACTCATAACATAAGCAATAAAAAGATTCCTGTAAGGCAAACTGCCTTGGAGATTGCAGTTAAAGGCCATCAAATAAAACATGAAAGAAGATACTCATTTGGGATGATGAGTATTTAAGAAAAAGAAGATGACCAAAGACTAGAATTCCTCTTTGGTCAATGAATGGAAGACCAAACAGAACTTAATGAATTAAAAGATATGGTCTCCCAGTTTAAATGAATTCCAAATGCCCTTCCATATAAATATTTATTGGCATTCAAAATCCTAAAAAGAGAGGATGTTGGATCTTCAAATCCAACCAACCAAAGGCACAGTCATCCCCAAATAACACGTCCTCCTCCTCCTTTTGATATAGAAATTCCAGAACTCCCTAACCCTTCTCCTTCATGAGTACCTCGTTCTTTTAGTTTCAGAATAAATGGGATAAATAATTTAATCTCCCAAATGCCTGATCAACCTGTGTTGAATATCCAATGTCAATCCTATGCCCAAATTAGAATAGCTATCCATCTTCTGTCAAATTTGGTTTTGTACAAAAGAACATGGGATAACACAATAACTGGACAACAACTAGCACTCTAGCTGGTTGCAGGATTTTCAGGTCTAGCTTCGAAATGGTGGCACTAGATTCCTCAAGAATCCCATGAAGAAATATTAAATGCAGCAGACGCAGACCAACAAATTCTTAATGTCCTAGGAAAAGAAGTTTATGGTCCCTAAGAAAATGAATATTATGAAAATATTGCATCGTTATTTATGCCTTCTAGAACCTGTGACCTAAATAAGGGAATAATATTTTTTTTATATGCAAAAATTGTTAATTTCTTCTAGCAATCATGATAAACCTGCATATCTAAAGCATTATAGGAAGTTTTTCTAGCCGTGTTCTTGATGTTGTTGAATAGAATCTTAAAGATAAAGCCATTCCTTTGTCAAGTCTTTATCTTTCTCAATTGCATGGATTCATCATGGAAACTTGGAAAACAGCATTGTCTGGAGAAAAGAGTGGGTAAAGATTTTAAAAGACACTCTTCAATGTTTTACCCTGGTTTTTGTAAAGATGTTGCAAAAATGTCAGTTTTTATATGTTCTCTTCTAACCCGCCTAAATTCTCTTTAGAATTTAGGATTGCTGAAATTGATAAAGAAGTATCTGAGACTCCAAATTATCAGTATATGAAAAGGCAATATCTAAAAGAAGAAAATAGAAATCTTTTATCTAGAATGAAAGCAAAAGAGAAAGTCTCAGGAAAGAAAGAAAAACCTGTTTCTCCAGAAATCAGCAAGAATCCAACATTCTACTAGCTTGCAGATTTATACAGAAGTTATCCTGATCATCATGAGGATAAACAAAAGTTTAGAAAAGATAAAGAGAATCTTCTTAGATTACAAATCAAAGATAAGAAGGATTCCTTAAAGAATATGGTAAAAAAAATAGAAGATTTGAAAATAATGCTTAAAATAACAATCAAAGAAAGAGATCAGTCCTCTGCTAAAAAAATGTGTAGAACCTATGTTGAAGCATTATAGTCACCAAAATTTGTTGATATTCCAAAACATTCTCAACATACTAGCGATTCACTAGAAAAAAATTGCCATGATCAAGAATCATCACTAATCTCTCTAGGGATATTCATTGGTTCTAAATATTTCATCAAAATAAATTTTTTTCCCATCTGAATCCAAATCTTTCGAGCTTGATTGTATGATAGATTCATGTTTCCAAATGAATTTGAAAAAAGGAAATGCTATACCAATTTTTTACTGGGAAAAATAAAACAAACATGGTGTATCCATTGAAGGAACTCCAGTATAGCTCAAAGGCAGAGTTCCAGACTTTCCAATAAGAATTAGTGGAATAAAACAAGTTTTCCATCTCAATAAACTAGACAAACTTAAGGAAGATGGCATAATAGACTCACCCTTTTTACATAAAGTCGTCCCCATTACAGTTGATGAGCCTAACATGATTTTTATATGTACATTAAATGGAAGAAGAGTCTCCACCCCTCTATATTACTTTGCTTCATTTAAATGTAATAATTTTGTACCTCATCCTAACCCCTCTCCTAATCTTGCATAATTGTTTAAGATGGAAAAATGTATTGCGTATGCATAAATGAATAAAGAGTTTACTCTCTCTGAAATTTACTCTAAATTAGAGAAGGATTGCACCTCAAAGTCACCTAACTCCTTTGGGACCAAAGAAAAGTGCTTCGTCTCTTTACCTTTTAACCTCTGGAAAAACCAAAAGATCAAAAAGCCTTTGCAGCCCTCATGTCTCTCTCAGAAAGAGAATTTTGTGCAAATGAGATTAAAGAACTTTTAGACAAAGGCCTCATAGAACCCTCTAAGAGCCCTTAGGCATGCCTAACATTTGTTGTCAACAACAATTCTGAGATAAAAAAAAATAGGAAAACCCAGACTAGTAGTGAATTTTAAGCCCCTTAATAAAGTCCTTCAACCAATTTGATATCCTCTCCCTGATAAATCCAGTCTTTTACAAAGAATAGCAGGATGTACAATTTTTAGCAAGTTTGACCTGAATTCTAGTTTTTACCAAAATGGAATTGAAGCAAAAGACAGGTTAAAATGCCTTTGTTGTTCCTCATGGGTAATATTAGTGGAAAGTCCTTCCATTTGCCATCAACAATGCACCATCAGAATTTCAAAAAAGTATGGAAGACATCTTCAGAGAAAAGAAATGGGAATTACTATATATAGATGATATTCATATTTGTTCAAGAAAATTGCAAGAACATTCAAAACATCTCCAAGAATTTTATTCTTTAATTTTCAAACATGGGTTGGTTTTGTCAAAATCCAAAATGAAAATTGGCAAAACAAATATTGAATTTTTGGGATACAAAATAAGTAAAGGACAAGTGATTCTTCAAGAACATGTCTTGAAGGTTTTTGCTCACTTCCCTGATCAGATCATGGAAAAGGTTCAATTGAAGAGATTTTTGGGAAGTCTAAATTATATCAGACCATTCTACAAAGGGAAAACAGATGAAATTCACTTGTTGCAACAGCAATTGAAGAAAAATACCCCAAAGTAGAGTAAAGCTATGAGGGATGCAGTAAACAAAATCAAATATAAAGTGAAACATCTTCCTTCACTATCACTCCCGCAAGGATCGGGTAAAGTGGTGATTGAAACAGATGCCTCTAATAAATCTTGGGGAGGTATCATTATAGAAAAATATGGAGATAAAGAAGAAATTTGTGACTACTCCTCACGAGAATTCAAGAACATAGAAATCAACTACCCGTCAAGTCACAAAGAAATCCTTGCAGTAAAAAAAAATGTAAATCATTTCAAGCTTTATTTAAAACCTGTCAGGTTCATTGTTAGAACAGATTTGAAAATAATGCCCGTGATATTCAAAAATGAAAATCTTTTGGCAGAAAATAGTTCTAGGATATTAAATGGTTTCTTTGGTTGCAAAACTTTGACTTTGAGATTGTATATAAACCAGACTATTTAAATTGCGTTGCTGACATGTTAACCATAGAATAAATATAGGAGAAACCCAGCCTCAATATGTTCAACTCTAGAGCATCAAGCTCTTCAAATAAAAAGTGCAAGCTTCAGATCTTCAAATATCCCTTAACAGAAAAAAAAAGAGAGAATTTTTTGAATTGCACCTATTAAAAGGAAGAAGAAAAATATCTTGCACTTTCTTTGATCCAACAAATAAATGATTCTCCAACGAAGATTCAGATCTTGGAGAGGTGGGAAAAAGAATCCTTTAAAGGATTAAAAAATTCCCTGCACCAACTGCAGCAGCTTAATCATGTTTGGATTGATACAACTTATACATATGGAAGATAGATGTTTTATATAGACCTGGATCCATGTTTTCTAACTTGGAATAACTGCAATCTCATTGTACAGTTCTGTAGAGAACAAGGTGTTATAATAATTTGTGGAGATCCTTCTACTCTGGTGCAACATCAATGATTCGGCTCGACAGAAGTCTTCCTCAACAAATTATGTCCAAGAAAATATTGGTTTCAAAGACGAGCCAATTTCATTTTACACCTTCAAGCACACATGATCATGGCACACCAAAACCACACGTGGTTTAAATTTAAGCTAAGACATTTGGGAGGAACATACTCTTCTCTTGAACCCCCTATTCTCACTCAGCAGAAATACAGAAGAATGGATAAAAATGGTCACCTCTTAGATAATAAAATTCATACAAGAATGACTTCTTTAAATTTTAAAGTTGAATTTATTTTTCAAGGAGAATTTTGTTGTATTCCTAATGAAACTATGCTCGGATCCGATGTGGAACAATGTTTTTCAAATTGCTTATTTCCGGATACTGAATTTAGTTTCAACAGTGACTCTCATAGATTCGTTGGTTGTACATGTGGGAAAAATCCATGTATTTGTAATTATGACAGTGAATAATGGAAAGCGTCGTGGGACGCTAACAATAGCTCCACTATGTAAAGGTCTAGTCTGTTGTTAGACCGTAGATTCCTCCACATGGCACTACTACATTTTGACCAAAAATCCAACGACCATCATGTCGGATTTTCAACACTTTCCTGTCGCATGTACGACACTTTGGTTTTTTTGAAGCGTCGAAAACTTGTCGTCGGTTACGTGACACTTAAGTAACCGTCACTTAAGCGACACTTAAGTAACCGTCGCTTGAATTTAAATCGTCGGTTATCCGACACTTATTAAGTGACAATGATCAAAATTTTTGAAAACATTAACACCCACAGGCGTCGCTTAAACGACGGAGAGACAGATTAAGCGTTGAATCAGCGACATAAAGAACTGTCGCTTAAGCGACAGATAAGCGACTAGGCGTCGGATAAGCGACACTTATTAAGCGACAATGACCAAAATTTTTAAAAACATTTACACCCACAGGCGTCGCTTAAACGACGGAGAGACGGATTAAGCGTCGAATAAGTGACAGAAGTTAAAGACTACGCGTCGGATAAGCGACACTTATAAGCATCGCTTAAGCGATGGAAGTTAATTTTTTTTTTTTTTAAATAATTGTAAATTGGGTATAAGAAAACTCTCAAGATAGCATATTATCAATCCAAGTGCAAGCTTTGGGTGATTCTGTTGAATTATCAAGGTTAATTGTGTGCATACATATCACATTAAGACCTTTAAAGTTGCATGCATCTTCTTCCTGCACTAAATTGGCATACATATAACATTAAGACTTCACAAGTTGCGTGCATATTCTTCCTACACTAAATGACATATTGATTGTAACTTATATAATCATATATGTTGTTACCCACATACTATAGTATTTAATTTAATTTTTTGATGTTTTGATAAAGGAAAAGTCTCATATTTACACAATAAGAAGCATGCATATGACATCAAAAGGACTTATAAACAAATAAGTAGAGCGAAAGATTAAATTTTTGAGATAGCATTCTCATGAAAAAGCAAATCAAGTTCATTATAAACCTCAATGTTAATGCATATGCTGGTAATGTTCAAGTCTAACAAACACAAAAGCTGAGTGTGGACACTTGAAACCCCTTATGGTTTATAAACTTCAATTTGAATACATATGCTGGTAATGTGCAAGTCTAACCAGCACAAAAGCTGAACATAAACACTTGAATCCCCTGGTAATGTTTAAGGCATAGAAATTGTCCCTGACCTTTGCAATTAAACAACATCAACATCACTGTCTATTTCTAGCTTTCTTTTGTAATACTTTTCTAGGAGTCCAATCCTTTCACGCTCCAATTCAATATTCTTGACGGCTAATTCCTCCTGTAACCGTCTTAGATTGATTTCCCTTCTCTTGTTGTCATGCATTTTAATAAGTTCTTGCCTCTTTCGTTCATATTCTTCAGAATTTCTGGAACTGGTTTCAACTATGACTATTCTTCTTGCAATATCTTCAACCATTCTGTAATAAGACAACACGATCACGAAAAATGCTTCAGAAACAGAGAAGAAGAATGTGCAAACAGGGAATATTGCATAAAAGCATACTTTATTAAGTTGTAAAGCTTCCTATGATTGATGACTGAACAGCTTGAAATTGCATTGAGAGTATCTAGGCGATGTCCAAATCAGCATCCCTTAAAGCAACCAACAATCAAACTCTGAAAAGGATGGGTGAACAGAAAAGATGCCTGACACAACACGGATCTAGAGGCTTGGCATATAACAAACTGGCATCACATATCCCTGTAGCATGTGTAGCATCTGTTACAAAGATAGGTCATAAGACAAATGGTATTTGACAGGGTGGTTTGCCTGTCAGCACTCAGTTTCCATGTTTTATATATTAGCAAATTGGGATTTTCCATATTTGGTGCAATGAATAGAACATTTTCCTGTACCATATAGGATACAGCTACAGAGTATACATATTCATTTGTGGTGTATGCTTTGCCTTACAAATCTTGGGATATATTGGCCAAAAATGGATTCTACTATCATGAAAGGAAATGGAAGTTCTTACACTTGATCTCCTTCACACATTCTAAAGACTACGAGCACAAACTTTAGCATGGATCGTAACAAGCGATTGCATACGTCTCCTTGTTTCAGTTGCTTTGATTGCTTTCTCATGATATGTCCACGAACCAATGCCTGTCATTTCACCAAACCCTTGAGAGCAGACAGTGCTTTCCTTGCTTGCAAATTTAGTTTCTAGTGTCAGATTATTGATTTTACCATAACAGTATGCAATTAAAAACAACAATAGCCTTCGCACAAACCAGGTATCCTCTGAACGCCTGAGTCTTTCAGAAGCCAAGGAAACCCACTGCTTGGTATAGCATGAGTAAGCCTAATGGTTAAGAGTATGTGTTTTTTCTAAGAAAACACAGTTTCAAATCTATTAAGAAGTCACAGTTTCAAATCCAAAGAGGTATGTATGTACACTTCTATAAACTTTAGTAGTTAAATCACTTACATAACATACTTTATACATTTCTATAGACTTTAAATATATCTATTACATAATATTATTAAAATAAAAGAAAGCCATAAATAACTCAGAGCTCATACATTACATAACATTATTAAAAAAAGCCATAAATAACTCAGAGCTCAATTCTCAATTTTGTTTTACAAGATGTTTTGACAATGTAGTGTAGCCAGCTTACAACATTCAGGAAGCTCGCTACACTACATATCCGATCTTTTGTTACTAAAATGCTGGCATGAGATGCATAGATTGCACAATCCCGCAGAATGCAATCACTGCTATTTCTGTTATTATAACATTATTGCTCTTCAAGGCCTTTTCCTCAAATCCTGGTAAAAGAAATGAACTCAAGCAAGGAGGTTAACTTATCTATTAAAGAGCATCTACTTACAAGTGCAACTGATATGGTGGAATTCCTGAGAACGGATCCATTTGGGGCATTCTGTCAGCCTCAGTGTGACCTATGCAAACCCTCCTCCTTTGTCGCCCTCTCCTCTGCGAGCTCTGTCCCCTACGGCCTTATCCTCTTCGTCCCTCTCCTATTGTTCACGTGATGAAGAATTACCTATTGACCACTCCTCTGCAGACAAAGGGCAGAAACCACTGTAAGCACTGTTTCTGCCAGCTTAAAACAAAGATTAAGAACCAAAAACTAAAATAACCAACTTAAGTGCAGCCTAGCAAAGAAGAGCTTGAAAGGTAAAATATATTTGCACATCAGACCAGTCTGCTTAAGGCATGACACTTTAATTCTTCATTTTTTTATATAATAGTTTAACAACCAGCTCATCAATTATTTCATCAAGCTGTCTATGATTTTTTGCTTATAATGGTAAGCTGGAAAAATGTTGCCAAGAGCAGGAAACACATTTCCTACCAGAAATCTCTGTTCAGGCACACCATCATGATGATAATGGAAGATGGCCATCAGAAATGATGCCCAAAAACCAGTATACTATAACTGATCAAATTGAAAACCTTATTGTACCTGTCATACTGAACAGTCCATCAAAATGCCAAGATTATATAGCCATTTTTGCTCAAACTAGCAACCAAAAAACAATAACCTTACCATAACGGCAACTTATTCTAGTGTCTTGATCAAGTACGAGAAATATTTCATCATTAATGCACAAACATAAATCGAATATCTCTCTAGTAAGTGCTAACCAGGCGAAGAAATTGGCTCGTTCAAATTAAAAGTTTGTGTTAATTTTCTTATGATGTAATCAATAAGAAATGAATTGGTAAAAGTAAAGGAATATATATATGGATATACCAAAGAGAAAAAATAAGAATTGGAAAACATTGCAGACATATAAAGAAGTGTTCTAGAATCCTAGAAGGACACCTCTTAAGAGGGAAGCGGAGAATGAGATACAACTACTACCAAATTCTCCATTGTCGAACATCAAACTGTAAAGAAAAATTGTTTTGGAAGAAAAAGAAGTGAAAAAGAAACTACGATATTTGTAGGCCCAAAGTAAGCTACAACAAACATGACAATACATATTGTGGATGGGATTTTTATATTAATTCCATAAAATCATCAAATATCAGAAGGGAAGTACAAATAAACTAGCAGACGTGCTCTCGAGGCTACCTACAACCAAGATCATAGCTTTGGGTTCTCTTTTGCATATGGAGCATTTCACCCATGATGCATATAAGGAAAAATACACAGAAAATGAGGACATCAAAGAGGTATTTAAACAGCTACAGGGGCAATTCCATGTAAAAGAGGGTGACATCAAGGCTAACTATCAACTCTAATATGGGTTACTCTACAATTTGGAAAAGATATGTGTTCTTAAAGGTGAGAGGTTGCATCTCATGAGAGAGGGTCACATCTCTGAAGTTACAGGGAATTTTGGTGTTGGGAAGACAGTTGCCAACTTACAAGGATATGTTTATTGGCATATAATGCAAGAATATATAGCTTAGTTTATTATAGGATGCATACTTTGTTGTACAAGCAAGCCCGATAATAGTAGTCAATGTCTATACCACCCCTTACATGTTCCCGTGAGACCATGGGAAATCATCTCCATGGATTTTGCGGGTGGTCTTCCAACCACTAGGAAGGGACGTGACTACTTATTTATGGTACTTAACATAATCAACAAGATACTATGTGCGTCTAAGATTTCCCCATTTTTGGCAGTGAAACTTGGGGGTGCAACGTAAATAATTTTGAGCATATAATGAACTAGTTGTGATGGGCCTTTAAGCCTAAGGTAGACATATTAACCTATGGGCCAGGCTTTGGTTGTCTTACTGCATTAGTTCCCTTTCTTTTTGTTGTTGTTCAACCATCTTGGCTAGCAGAAGATGCTGAAGGAGCCATATTGGCTTTGGTGACTTGAGTTTAAGAGTCCATTGGCGGATTTCCCAACCAGGGACAGTTCTTAATTATGTGTTTCAGAATTTGACATATAAAGTAGCTGCTTGGCAGATTGATATATCTCTGGATCTAGTCAAGTACTTTATCACAATCTTGAACATTGGATGATTCCTTAAGGTTGCCTTGTAAGTTAACATTTACACAAATCCTCTTAGTGGGAAGTAGATGAAATGTTCTCTGAGGCTAATGGCCAATATATTTTCCGATGGGTTGGGCAGGCTCTCTAGAAAGCACCAAAACTGAGGATGGGAGGCTGAAAGCTCAGTCCACATAAGGATGTAAAGATAACATAGCCTTCAGTGGAGAGTGCCTCACTCTAACAAGTGACTACCAAGAGTTTATAAACAACCAAGGACCATGTTGCATGATACCAATGCATCTACTTAGATCTCTAAGTTGAAACATAAAGAAACACTTGGTCAAGTTTCTGATACTGGAATCATGCCAGCCATATGGCTCCCAGGTCTCATAAATCTAGGCCTAGAGCATGTGCTCTAATTGGATATGGCCAACTAACTATCCAACTAAAGCATTTACACAATTTTTCCAAACAAATATATTTGTATTCAATATCAATAATCTTAACAAGAACTTCAAAGGATTAACAGAAGTAGGAGTATTACCTCATGGATGACTTTGGTAACAAGCTTGGGTGCTGTTTTGGGCACCATTGTCCTCCCAGCAGCTACAACAGAGTCTGCGGCTGTGGAAATGCTAGCGATTATGATGCCCCCACCTTCTTGGCGAGAAAGGCCAACAGTACTGACAGTGAACTAATTGTAGGATAAACCTAGATCATCCCATTCATGGAAGCAAACAACATATCGACTAACTCCAAACCTAAAAGTTAAAGGTTGAATGGAAATCAAATTATAATAAAAACAAAATCCACCCATCAAAAACAAAGTATAAATCCATGAAAGCAAACAACATATCTATAATTGACTAACTCCAAATATAAAATTTAAAGGTTGAATGGAAATCGAATTATAGTTTTTTATTAGTAGATATAAGGATTTAAATTATTGTGTATTATAATTCAGTATGAAGGAAATGTAATGTAAGTGTTCAAGTGTAATCTTACTATGTATGTAAAGTTCAGGATGAGAAGTTTATATTAATCAAAATGATAAGATACAGTTACAAGAGTGACGGGATTTTCATTGGGAAAACCAGATCAGTTACTTCTTTAAACTTTAGGAACTAATTATCAGTTATAATGATTGCTACTGAAAGGAATATAAAATTTAAGACTGACACTATTGTTTATCTTATTGTCTGTATAGATCCTAATTTGAAAATAGAAGAACCTAATTCCCCATGGGTCGGGGTCATTGACCATAATCGCTAAAATATATGACTTTAAAACAAAATCAACTAACCAGATAGACATGGAGTTCTCCTTTAGGAGAAGCAACAAAAGACTAATGGTCATCCAGAATGATGATTTGAGGTGTTACCTTGGAACCTATGGCCTGAGAATCAACAATTGCAATGCTTGATTGTCCCACGATCAGTTTCGAAAAGGAGTCATGTGTTTATTGGGGCCGCATTTCGTTGGAAGACTTTTCCTAGCTTTGTGACTAGCACATTGAGCTTGGAATTATGTTCCATTTGTCCTTTAAGAATACTTTGTAGCTAATTTTCCAAGTGTTCCATCCACTAAGGATAGGGGCATTATCCTCCATTCTGATTTAACCATTGGCGTCATCGGTGATTGTACAACCCAAAAGGGTTTTCATATGCCAAAGGAGTGCCAAGGTATTTGTATAGCGGGTATCCTTGGTTTGAGTATTGTCAGGGTCCTATTCCATTCTTCCCAAGTTTTACTAATGATCATGTCCATTATAGATCTAAAAGCTAGTTTAACAAACAATCCCCAAAGATAAAATAGCAAAAAAAAGCAGGAGGAACCCAAAAGGGACTTTACAGTAGGCCCACTTAGCTAGGATTTGCAGCATTTAGACAAGATTGATTTACCCACCTTAGCACTGATTTTACCTGTTATGCTTTTCAGTCACAATTCTCATCAAATTGCCTCTCTGTGATGTCAATTTCAAGGTATTTCACCATCTGTTTTTGTGAAAAAAATGTAGAGGGTTCTTCAATTCAATTTTGTAAAAAGCTAACCAACATTTTTTACCCTATTTTCTGAAATTATCCATATCAGTACAGTACTGTGACCAATAACTAATATATGCTCAACCTGTTCATGCAACATTCTACATAGGGATTCTTCAGATTGTTCATGAAACTCCAGTGCTGCAAGGGGGGGTATCTACATCAGCCTTTAACGATTTGGATGCTTTCAACGTCTAATTCATAGGGATTCTTGGGATTTGGCTATACCAATTCACCCTTCCAGCCGTCATCGAACCTCTGAAATATAGTGACTAAGACAGTGCTGAGAAGATTTGATCCTAGCAGGTTATCAATACAGTTAATTAAAAGTTGTTTTATGCCAATTAAAGCCTGTGCAAATAGCAGACTATCTCCTCAAAAAATAACCAGTGCTGGTATGGAGTCATATTGCAGTTTTTTATTTAAGGAAAAGCCATCTTAACAGCAGAAAAAGTCTCCAAAAAGGGGGGAAGGACAGCGCTTGGAAGGCATGCAAAAAATTGTCATGGTTGGCATCTTTTCTATCCTTCTTCCACTCTTTATTCATAAGTCCAATAAATATTTAAAAAATACCCAGATAAAAGCATTAGTAAGGTAGTCAAGGAACCAAAGCAAAACCAAAAGACTGGGAACAATGGTTAGCAGACCATCTGCAGCAGAAAGGCCTACTTTATTACACAAAATTATGTCCAAGAATGACATAACAGGAGAACCATATCTATTCAAAAAAAAATTATTATAACTGCTTGTTGTTCACCTAATAGAATAGTTAAGATGAGGCTGGAGCTAAATATTTCAAGTCAATCTTAACAATACTCGGCCCTTATTATAACTGCAGTTAAATTGCTTGGTAAGAGAAATTCAAAAATTCTAGAAGAATATTATAACTTATAAATTAATATAATATTCAAAAAAAATTATGAAAATACATCTAAAATTGTTGCATACAATCATATCAATAAGGGCAACATGCTTCAACAATTCCAAATACATAGAAAATAG
>LPNX010732882.1:2245354-2263179 GCA_001517045.1 Pseudotsuga menziesii | reverse complement strand
AAATGGTTACCTCTTTGCTCCGACATTTTGATGAGGTGGGGTTGCTTTGGGCTGATGGTCACTATCGCTCGGTCAAGCTCCGTCCCTCGGTCGAGTTCCGTCCCTCGGTCGAGCTCCGTATCTCGGTCGAGCGATTGGAAATGACGTCGGGGGCCCGCGCAGCCCCTATTTATAATTTTTTTTTAAAACATACCTCGGTCGAGGTCCATACCTCGGTCGAGGTATTTACTAACCCTCGGTCGAGGTTTCAATACCTCGACTGAGGGTTAATAAATACCTCGACCGAGGGCTGAAAAAAACCTCGGTCGAGGGCTTTATTAACCCTCGGTCGAGGTATTAAAACCTCGGTCGAGGGCTTAATAAAACCTCAGTCGAGGTATGTTTTTTTGGTTTTGCCCAAATCCGCTTGCCAAAAAGTGTTACCCAGGTCCATGGATTCACCCCAATGTCAGATTTCATCTTTACAACTCGCCATCGAACTTCTCCTAGACACTTTCACAGAGGAAGCAAGATTTTTGTACTTGAATAACCTTAATGAGACTCGTAGAGATGATGCCTTGGCTAATGAGGCACATAAGAAATGTGTAAAGGTATAGTATGATAAATCCATCTAGCCTTGTGTTTTCAACAAGGGTGACCTAGTTTTGACTTATGACCAGAGATATGACAAGCTAGGGAAGGGTAAGTTCGAGTCTATGTGGTATGGACCTTTTGTTATTTCCAAGGTGTTAGAGAAAGGAGCCTATGAGTTGGTAGATTATGATGGAATCCCTTTAGGGAAACCTCACAATGGGTTGTACCTGAAAAGGTACTATGCCTAGGTCTTCTCGAATGGTATCTTGTATATATGTATATTGATTGACTTTCAGTGTGTTTTCAGTATTTTCAAGATGGTTTTGAGTTTCGGTGCCTGAATCTATTTATACCATGTTTTGGTCATGCAGATGGCTTTCTACAGCTTTGATGATGGTGCTTGCCGCCACACCTTGAATCTAGCCTCGGTTGTTTGGGTTCTCTATTCCCCAGCTGAAGATTTGGTCAGCTCAGGAGTAGTTTGCCTAGGTCCCGCTACTAATAACATCGCCGAGTATGAAGTAGTCATCATTCTTCTGACTGAAGCTGCCTCCCAAGATGTCTGTGATATAGTATTTTTGATGGACTCTCGGCTCATGGTTTGTCATTTAAACCATATTTACACCATTAGGAACCCGATACTCCTCCACCTCTTATGGAGGGTATGTTTGTTAGAAAGATCATTTGGAACCATTACATATAGGCATATCCCTAGGGAACATAATGTAGTTACTGATTCATTGGCTAATTACATCCTATATTGGCATATTGCCCATTCATGACGTTAATCAAACATGGTACATTGTAAATAAACATTTAAAGACACATAGAACTCATAGAAAATGCATTCATCCATTTGAAACGTATAAACATCATGCAAAAGTCTGTATATATATATATACGAAAAATGTTACAAAAAATAGGTCCCGAGACCTCTTCTGAAGCACATAGGCTTTCAGGAAAAATCATCATACAAAAATCCTGAAGCTATCAGCTTTCAGTATATATGTCTCATCTACTAGTGGTGCTTGTGATAGCACATCACTGCTCAAGCCACACTGCGGAGTAGCATACTGAATCGGCCTGGTACTCCCACCATAGATCTCTAATATCTAGTCAGGAGATCATCTATGTCAGCATTTGGGATGTCCAGAGTCAACCTCTCAAGGTTCTCCTCCAGCTCCCCGGTGATATCATCACCCTATGGCACGAAGAGAGCTCTGGCTCACCTGCTTAATGGAGATGCTCCTCCAGGTCTCACTGCTCCAACATCTGCATGAAGACAAACTGGTCTCATCACTTATCAAAAAAATAATAAAACATAAAAAACATAAAAACATTTTTGATCTTTAAGGTTTCTTGTTTGTTACCAATGTCTCCCCACTACCCTCTAGGTGGGAGTGGTAGGTCAGGATCACCTATAAAATCTGTGCTCGCATAGGCATAGTCCTTGACCATGAGCATCTGATCCCATATCCATCTGAAGAACATGTCACTGAACTTCACTCTGACCCTACCTGCTCCCGTGCGAGCCATGACTTGGACCCACCTCAACATGCCGGGGCCCTATGCTCTCAGACTCCAAAAATTCACCTAGGGCCTCATCTGGGGGACCTGCTCGAAGAAGAAACAAGCTAAGATGGAACCAAAGCTGAATTGATTCAGCTCTCCCTGGAAACATTTAGTCAGCTGATCCTTGAATATTGGAAGCAATGCTTCCACCCAGTTGAACACCTTAGGTGCCATTGCCTCTAGGGCATACAACATATGTGCCCTGGAATCCTGATGTACACCTTGGCTCCCTGCCACCCTCTACATGGTGAATAGAATGATCCGTAGAGCCCCGTCTGTCACTGCACTAATGGGGATTTTCTTCCCCGATGTACCTGTTCCTGGGACACAGTGTCAATCTATGAGCTCTCTAGTGGTAATTTCCCCACCATGGGAACCAGTCAGTGAGATAGGGGCACCCTGTCTCGATAGGCCAGGTAGGAAGTAGATGTCCTCTACCTCCACTATAATTATATGTTCCCCCACCTCAAAATACTGTTGTTCTGGATTCCACATTCTCAGTATGTGTTCTAGTAGTCTCTCGTGGGACACCATGCTTGGTGTTTGGAAGAAATTTAGAATTCCATAGTTCCAGAGTGCAGCAATACACATCGGATTCCTTTCAGCAGTAGCATCCTCATCATCATGAGTTCTTTCCTTCCATATCACCATATTTTGGAGGCCTAAACCTGCCAAAACAATAATGGTATACATCAATATCATCCTTAAATCATTATAAATCAAAAGAATGAGCTAGTTTTGTATATATCATTGGTTAAATTTCTCCACGGCTGGCACCGCCTATGCACCTTGTCTTTGGCGCGGTTCTCGGGAGGTACCTCCTATCCCACAAGGGGTAGCCGCGGTGCCCACAAATAGGATTTTAGGGCTTGCCAGATAGTCCTAAAACCCCATCAAATCCCAAAATAAAAGCTATGAAATGAAAGAAGAAGGTCTTAGCTCTTAACTACAACTGATGAGACTGAAAACGGATGGTGGAAACTCCCGGTATCAGCTGTGGACGATCTGGCTAAAAAATGCTCCAAGTTCTCTTTGCCAAGAGGTAAATAATGAAATGTTTGGTTTTTTACTATTTACTTGTCTTAAATAGACATTTTTTGGGTCTGACTTAGTATAGTTTTGATATTACATCATATTCTGGCCAAAATCTATTTGTCGTAATCCCGTAATGTTGATTTTGGATGCATTTAACACTTGTTTATGAGTCGTCTGCCAATTGACTTTAGTAAAAGCTTTGGAAAGTTTGTTTATGGATTTTTCATACTTTCACAAAATGGAAAATGTTGTCGAGCATTTATTAGGACACTTTGTCACGCTCGTTAAAATCTAGTATCAAAGTTTCGAATCCATTTCCGAATCTTTCCAGGGTCGTAAAATACAATATTGTGTAAAGAAACATTATGGAGTATTCTTTTCACATCTTCTTTCAGACTCCTTAAACATGAAAAGATAGTCGAGTCTATTTTCGAATCTTTCCAGGCTCGTAAAAAGTGACATTGTGTAAAGCAACTTCATGGAGTTCTCTTTAGACCCTTTTCAGACTCCCTAAATATGCAAATATCGTTGAGCAATCTTGTCTTCTTCATGCTCATTAAAGTGTTTGAAGAGTCATTTATCCGATGGTAGGTTATCTCTTTCTCGGTTTGGATAGTACTATTTACAAGAAAGGAACGCTCTAGCCAACCATGACTGGAAGAGTTCTCTAAGGTATGATTTTATACTTTTTCAGGCCTTAGAGACTAAATCATATGAAAAAGGACCCCCATGGAGTCTTTTGCCGTATTTGTTCAGAATCTCTAAACATGAACGATACCGAGTTTTCTTTCAATGGACTTGTTAAAGATTAAACATTGAGAGACCCATTTTGGGAACGAACCCATCCCCTCTCAGGTTCGTAAAACATATGAGATTGGACTTGTCTTTTGACAAGCTACATCAAGTGTTTGTTACCCTCTTTGAACTCGTAAAACCGAAAAGAGGCACTCATCGATCATGATGGGGGAAATGGGAAAGGGAATCATTTTGCAAATAATGGCAATTGTTTGTCATTACCTTTGAACATGGCACTTGTCTGCACAATCATGTTAGTCAATTGGGTATTCAACTGATCTTTGTGACGATCCACTTTCATGAGTCATGTCAATCCTTTTGAGTCTTTCAAAAGAATGCATTGTCCACTATCGCATTGTGTATCTGTCCTGTCCAGTCATGTTGCCAAGTCATTTTGTTGTGCTGTCTGATGTTCAAAGGGAATCTAAAGAAGTCTTACCTTTGCAGTATACACAGCCTTTGTGTCAGTATCTTTGAGTCAGTCATATGTTTACTATGTTCACATCATTCCAGAACTATGTTCTGAGTTTCGTGTTGTCGATGTGGGACTCATCATGGGCCTCCTTCGACGAGACTATTCCCATCAATGTCAGCTCATCATGCAGGAAATAGTCTTAGAAACAATATTTAGTACCTTGAGATCTATATGCCTTAATGACAGATTCTCTCGCTCTCGACATTGGTTCACATCATTGACCTTTGATCGATATAATCGACTGGGTGTTCGACGTCAAGACATCTATTCGCACTCAGTAGATTGTACTAGGGTACCTTGGGAATCATTGACACTAATGGTGATCTCCCTCGCACTTGTTAACGGTCCACATCATTGGCTGGTAATCAAGTGGTTTCTACCATGTTATACTTCAGATCATTGTAATCACATGGATAGAATCGTACTTTGTGTAAGACGAGATGAAGACCCTGGGTATTTGTTCAAAAGCGCTCATTGATTTTCCCCAGGTTGCGATGGATTTTTGTATATCTAGCATGGATCCACATTTGTATGCTCGTGGCTATGCTCAAATTTTCGTCTGTATGACATAGATCTACATTGTATGTCTGGTAGCTATGTCCAAGTTTGAGTCCTCTATAACATGGATCTACGTTGTATTCTAGTAGCCATGCTTATTTATTCCACTCATGGATCTGCCTTATATTGGTCTACAGCTATGAGTTTGGTTACTTGTGTCTATGAGTCAACATACGGATGTACTATATATGCCTACTTGACTGCATGCTTCGCTCAAGCCAATATTTTCATCTCCTGGCAATGACTTGTTCTCAAAGAACCGACTTGGGGGGCATCCTATTATACCAAAATCCTGTCACCATCATGTGATAAGACCTTTTGACATATCTTCTTCCCCTAAAATCCCATCTTTTGGAGTGAAGACTAAATGGTTTCTTATTAGTCTATCATACAAATTCCCAGCACCGCTCATGCTCCCTTATCCAGGAGTGGTACCCTTACTCGCACCACTTTTCATCGGTTGTCCACAAGCGGTGGAACCGCCTGTCACCCTTGGTCCATAGGTGGTTATTACTAGAACCGCTCTATCAAAGAAGGAAAAGCATAGTACCTTGGGTAAAAGGGTAAAAAGAGAAGCTTCTCGAGGCTTCTAGATGATAATCCTTGATATATTTCTTATCCCTACTACTGTGGGTTGGTTGAGCTCGAGATCCCTCATCCTAGGATCTTAGAGGCCACCCCACCCACTAATTTCTCAACCAGCTCTATCCATTAAAGCCCTATATATATGAGCTCATAGCCATGGTTGAGGGGAGAACATTGAAGGTATTGTTATGCTGTTGGACTGATTCTTGGCCCAAGATCATTTAGAGAGAGCCTAAAGAGCTAGAGTCAGAGCTTTTGGGGATTAAGAGCTGGTTTCATGGAGATGCATGTCAACACTAAGGCTTGGTTGTAAAATTCTTCATATTTTTAATGCAAGTTGATTTTCTATCCCATATATATTGTTGATGTTTGATTTCAGATATATATTGCTAGATTCCTTAGTCACTAGCATAGATTAGTAGATCATATTCTAGTTGCTTTGATCTATTTCATGTTGAACTCTTTTGCAGGTACATAGGTGAACTATCAAGGCCTTGTATTCTAGATATCTACGGTGTCTAGGGGGAGTTATCAACCTCTGTGATCTATTTGTTCTGGATCTAAACCATTATGACCAGTGGAACACCTTGCTGTTCGCAGGAGGTGAAATATTCCAATCAACACTTTGGTTCCATTTTAGCTTGCTTCTTCTTCGAGCGGGTACCACAGATGAGACCTCAGGTGGCCTTCAGGAGTCTAAGAGCACAGGACCCTTGTATGTTGAGGTGGGTCCAAGTCATGGCTCGTACAAGAGCAGGTAGGGGTGAAGTGAAGTTCAAAGACCCATTCTTCAGATGGTTTCGAGATTAGATCCTCATGGTGGAGGATTATGCTTACGCAGGTACAGACTTCACTGGAGATTCTAACCTATCACTCCCACCTATTGGATAGAGGGGCGACATCGGTAAGAAGCAAGAATACCTAAAATGGATGAAATGTTTTTATGTTTTTTAATGTTTTATACTTTTTATGTTAAGTTAGGAGACCTGGATATTCTCATGTAGATGTTGGAGTAGCACGACTTGGAGGAGCTTCTGCATTGGATAGGTGAGCTGGAGCCCACTTTGTACCACAGGGTGATGATATCACTGGAGAGTTAGAGGAAAACCTGGAGAGGTTGACCTTGGATATCCCAGATGCTTCCATTGATGACCTCTTGATGAGGTATCAAAGACCTAGAGTGGGAGTACCGGGTCGATTCTGTAGGCTTTTGCATAGAGTAGCTCAGGCAGTGATGTGCTACCACGAGCATCACTAGTGTATGAGATATGTACTAAAAGCTGATAGCTTCAGGATTTTGTATGATTATTTTTCCTGAAAGCCTACGTGCTTCAGATGAGGTCTCGAGACTTATTTTTTGTAAACTTTTTTGTATATATATATACATACTTTTACCTGGTGTTTATATGTCTCAAATGGTAAATGTATTTTACATGAGTTTTATGTGTCTTTAAATGTTTATTTACAATGGACCATGTGTGATTTCAATGTCATGAATGGTCAATATGCCAGTCTAGGATGTAATTAGCTAATGAGTCAACAACTACATTATGTTCCCTAGGGATATGCCTATAAGTGATGGTTTCAAATGATGTTTCTAGCAAGCATACAATCCAGAAGAGGCAGAGAAGCACATGGTTTCTAATGGTCTAAACATGGTTCAAATAACAAACCATGAGTTGTGAGTCCATCAAGACTACCAAATTGCGAACATCCTGGGAGGCAGCTTCAGTCAGAAGACCAATGACCGCTTCATACTCGATGATGTTATTAGTAGAGGAACCTATACAAACCGCTCCTGAACTGACCAAATCTTCAGCCAAGGAATAGAGGACCCAAGCAGTTGAGGCGAGATTCAAGGTGTGGCGGCAAGCACCATTAGAAAATCTGTAGAAAGCCATCTGCATGACCAAAACATGGTATAAATAGATGCGGACACTAAACTCAAAACCATCTTGAAAATACTAAAAGCACACTGAAAGCCAATAAATATACATATATACAAGATACCATCCAAGAAAGACCTAGGCATAGTACCTTTTCAAGTACAACCCATTACAAGGTTACCCCAAAGGGATTCCATCATAATCAATGAGCTTGTAGGCTCCTTTCTCTAATGCCTTAGAAATTCCGAAAGGTCCGTACCACATGGACTCAAACTTACCCTTCCCTAGTTTTTCATATCTCTGATCGTAAGTCAAAACTAGGTCACCCTCATTAAAGACATGAGGTTGGATGGATTTATCATACTGCGCCTTGACACATTTCTTATGTGCCTCATTAGCCAAGGCAGCATCTCTTTGAGTCTCATCAAGGTTATTCAAGTACAAAAATCTTTCTTCCTCTACAGAAGTGTCTGGGAGAAGTTTGAAGGCAAGCTGTAAATATGGAATCTGACATTGAATCAGTAAGATAGCTTTGAGTCCATAGACAAGCTGGAATGGCATGAAACCAGTGGTTGTTTTTACCAAGGTCTGATAAGCCCAAAGAGTGGAGAAAATAACATGGTGCCAGTTGGATTTATTATCTCTAACCATCCAACGAAGCATAGTTTTTAAAACTTTGTTAATGGCCTCTACCTGACCATTAGCTTATGGATAATATGGCATAGAGTTTTCATGGTGAAAACCTAGCTTGGCACTTAGTTCCTCCATCATTTGATTATGGAAATGGGATCCGTGATCAATAACGATGGACTACGAGACTCCAAATATAGCTATGATATGATTGAACATGAAGAGAGTGGCAGTCTCACCATCTTTCGCATATGTAGGCATGGCCTCAGCCCATTTTGTGAAATATTCAATGACTACGATGATGTAACCATGCCCCCTAGCTGAGATAGGCTTACAATGCATGAATTCAAACCCCCATTTGGTGAATGTGCCAACGACAATGAAGGGGTGTAGCGAAGCTGGATGGGTGCGCTTTTTAGGATAAAAATGTTGACAAGGTGGGCATTTCTTAATAGCCTCATGACATTCTTTGAAGACAAAGGGCCAAAAATAGCCAGCACGAAGGATTTTCTGGGCTGTAGCCATCCCAGATAAATGACCGCCACATGATCCAGAGTGGCAATCATTCAACATATGTTTGGCATCGTTGGAGAATAGAGCCAATCCCACATCTATACAAGTATCATTCAGGATGAGGTAGTATTTCGCATGGTGACGGATACGGTAGGGATTGTCATGGGATAAATGCAGCTGAAATCATTGTGTTTAGAGATAAATAAGCAAATCTCCATACCAAGGGTTGATAGTGCTAATCGGGAATAGGAATTCATCCATAAATGAATCACTGGGATCAGATTCTATCAAAGCACAAGGAAGATCACACATAAACTCGGCAAATACCAAGGATTTCTTTGATGTGGCTTTGGAAAATTCTAGATCAAAATCCTATAGTATGACTATCCATCAGGAGTACTTGTCCCCAAGCACCTGATGAGTCAGGATGTAATACATAGGGTTCTGGTTTGCCAATACAGTGGTAGTGCGGAGTAGAATGTAGTGACAAAACGTTTGTACATCAATGACCATGGCCAATGCTAACTTTTCCACATGTGAATAACGAGTTTCGAAATCCATAAGATTCTTACTGGCGTAATAAATCATGTGCTCCTAACCATGGAGATTTCCCTACACTAAAACCATGGCGATGATAGTAGTGGAGGAAGCAATATACAACAGAAAGTCCTTTGAATACTCTGGGGGATGTATCATGGGTGAATGAGTCAAAGTGTGCTTAATATTATCAAAGGCGTGTTGGGCCTAGTCATCATAGAAGAATGGGGTGTTCTTCTTGAGGAGACACATATAACCGTGCATTTTCTCTATGAAATTGCACATGAAATGATGGAGAAATTTTTCCTTCCCTTGCAAACTTTGGAGTTCAAGAAGATTAGTTGGGGTGGGTAGATCTAAAATGGTGGCAATTTTCAAAGGATCAATCCAGATGCCATCTTTGGATACCACAAAACCTAGCAGACGTCCCGTTTCAATGCAAAGAACACATTTATGCGGATTGAGCCGCATATGATAATGACGACATCTCAGGAATATCTCTATAAGATGACTAGGGTGGTCCTCCCATCACTGTGAATGAGCAGGGAGGTCATCAAGGTACGGTTAATTAATATGTTTAATATCGTGAAACGCATAGGAAATCACACGATGGAACATGGCTCCAGCATTTTTCAATCCAAAAGGTAACTTTTTATATGCAAAGGTTCCCCATGGGAAAATTAATGTTGTCGTATGCTGATCATAGGGTAATATCTCAATCTGATTATAGCCAGATAATCCATCCATAAATGAAAAGATGACATTTCCAGCACAGTTGTCGATAATCTGATCGATGTGCGAAGTAGGAAAATTGTCCTTGGGACAAGATTTATTCAAATCCCTAAAGTTGATACAGAATGTAATGGTGGCCTGCTTTTTATTGATAGGGACAACGTTCGATACCCATTCTGTTAGGGGTACAGGATAAATAAACCCAGCTTTGAGAAGTTTCTCAATTTGAGCTTTAATAGCTGCGGCCTTCCGAGGATGGACTTGCCTTAGTTTTTGCCTAACAGGTTTGGCCAAGGGATAGGTTTTAATATTAGAGACCACAATATATGGGTCAATCCTCGACATCTCTTCATAGTACTAGGAAAAAATATCACAGAATTTTTTGAAAAGTGCCTTGTAGGCTTCATATTCATTTGTTGAGCAGTTCTGCCAAACATGAACATGCTCGATAGTATCAGGCTTGGCTGATATGTCAATCGAATTTGTCTGAGTAATTTTGCAAAGGTTTCCTTCAAAATCTATATCTTGCAACAATATGGGACTCTGGGATATGTTGACAATATCAGTAGGAAACAAGGATGCAAAATCATGGCTAACCGACCTGGTGTTGGGGAGGAACATGGATCTATGATGGTGATGCTCCCAAATGGACTCATCCGTATTCATGATATCCATAATGGACTCGTCGAAAGGAAAAGTCTCAGAGAGATAATCTAGAGTAGGAAGAGAGGGTTCTAACCAGCATGGTAAATGGTAAGGATCCAAAGCCACTAGATGAAGGACATCAGTTTGATCATCGGAAAAAGTTTGAATGGCATCATACATTGCTTCATGTGAACTCAATGAGGTGGACTCAACAAATTGTTTACCCTGAGCAAGGTCTTCAACTACATTATAAAATTGAGCAGCTTGGGCATTAGGGTTAAATACAGCCTTTCGAAGAGTACTCTTGGGTAGGCATAAAATCATGTTGAGAGTAGGCTTCTCGATGGATAGGGGAACCATAGACGAGGATTCAGGAGAACTAGTAGAGGGAGCTTTCCCTAAAGAAAAATGATCTTATTTCTTGTCTGCAGGTTTATCATAATGCTGACTTTGAGTTTGTAGATTAATGGTATCCAAGGACATCATACGAATTTCCTCTGACAAGCTGGATTTACCCTGATTAGACATGTGGTCTATCAGTTGTTGCTGAGAGGGAAAAGGATCCGTGAGTACTGTGGGTGCGGGATTTGACTTCAAAAATTGGGAGATTTCATCCCGACAAGGACACTCCTTTGAGAAATGGCCACCCCCACATAGCAAACAGGGATATTTTTCCTTTCTTTTCCCTTTATCGTTATCACTGTTGGTTGGTCTTGGATTCTCCTGTTGGTTTCTGGGTTTTTTATTCCTATTTTTTCCTTTCTTTTTATTATTACCTGAGGTTTGAGTACTTTGAATGGAATTGACCTCAACGAAGACCTTAGGAGTCAAAGGAGTAGGGGTGGCAGTTTGGTTTTGGTTGGTAGGTTTCACTGCTGACGGGGACTGGATTGAACCAACAATCCCATCAACAGGTACTTCTGCTAGTGGCTTGGCAGGATCGGTGCTTGGGCAAGGAGCTTGTGGAATCAAGTCATAAAGGGTTCTAGACTGGGAATAGACCAAGTCTAGATACTGGGCTTGACTAATAGCCTACTCTTTAGTAATGGCACTACCCATAGCCACATCTTGGGCAATAGGGGGCAACAAGGATTTGGTGAACCAATTAGCTAATTACTAATCTAGAATAGGGGCCTTAATGAGCCTTCTCTACCTTCTCCACTCATGGATATGATCAGATATGTGGGTGGAGGTGTTATGTTGCAGAGAAGTTAAAATATCGGTACCCGTTTCATAACGGATAAGGAGCTAAAAGTGTGTAAGAAACACGGTTGCCAATGAGCCAAAATCCACAAACGAATGTTGTGGGAGTTCAATGTACCACTTCGTGGCTGTATCCGTCAAATTTCGCTGAAAGAGTCGTAACTGAACTGAATCATCCATGAGGGAATTTGAATAACACCACAAATGGAATGTCATAATGTGGTTCTTCAGATCGTCTCCCTGCTTCCCATCAAACTTCAGGATGTACGATGGTAACTTTACCAGAATAGGAGGCCACGATGGATTGTGTCGAATGGGATCATTAATCAAATTGGACAAGTCAGGTAAGTCCAAAGTTGCTAGGAAAGGTAACTATCAGTTGGGTTGCACATACTGGTAATATTGATATGGCATATAATTACCAGTGGGACAATAAGTGGACTGAAAGACAGGTTGTTGTGAAGAAGAACCGACGAAAAATCCTCTCACAGGGGGTTGATTTTTGGGATCAAGACCGTAGGACCACTAAGGCCTCCAGGAGGAGGACCACCAGGACCATTGGGACCACCAGGACCACCAGGAGGTAGACCACAGGAGGGTAAACCTCTAGAGCCTCCAGAACCAGCAAGAGGAGGGCCACCAGACCCTCTAGGGCCATTGGGAGGAAAGCCACCAGGTCCCCTAGGACCATTAGGACCATAAGGAAGAAAGTTTCTAGATCCTCCAGGACCATTAGGCCCCCCAAGGGGGGGACCTCCATGAGGCGGTCCTCCGGCACCTCTCGTAGTACGTATTGGTATCCCCCCCCATGGCTGGCATGTAAGACCAGTTGGGTTGGCCCCATGGTGTAAAAGTATTACTAGGGTATGGGATTCCTGCATAAGGTATTCCTGTAGGATTGGGTGGATGATTAATGTTTCCTACAGGGATTTGATAACCATAACCTCCAAAAGATTGAATGGTTACAGGTTGTGCCCTGGAGGGTTGACCTGAACTAGATGGAGGATTAACCACATTAGTATGGGTGGGAGGGACATAAAATATAGATGGTTCTATATTAGAGGTCTTTCCTTGACTAGGTACAATTATGGTATTAGATAATGTAGGTCATGTTGGGTGTTTCCCCTCGGCACTAGAAGGTAAAGACAAAATAAGAATTGAAGGTTGAGCCCCAGGTGTAGAAGACCTGGGAGGATTAGGAATAGACATAACATGGGAGGTGGTGGGGGTGGTATTTTGACCTGGGTTATGGGGTGTTATTGGGTGATCTATAATCGGTTCAATGGGTCTCATAGAATCGGAAAGCGAACAATATCCCACAGGAATAGATGTGGAACGTGATGGTGTTTGATCCAATAGGTCATCTATTTGCTTGTCAATATCCTGTGCATGAAGAATGGCAGCATGGTATTTCCTGTGCTCTTCTTCATCTTTAGAAGAGTTTACATGGGTGCTGAATGAGGCAATGGCCTGTCCTAGAGAAGTGTCCCAAAATGTAGCATTGGGACCAAAATCCAGATGGGTGGTATCATCAACACGATCTTCTATGGGAGAATGGAATGAGGTATTTCCCCAAGAAGTTTGTTGGACCAAGGGAGGCGAGTGTGAAGAATATGGTCCTACACTTTCTGCAACCACATTATATCCAACCTAGGAGGTGGTAGCAGCTCCTTGGTCGATAGCTTCCATTGGATTTCCTCTCGAACCAAGAATACAATCGGGTGGCAAGCCCTGTACTCTTTTGGACTGTCTTAACTCATCCAGTTTGTACAGTTCCTATCTAACCTAGGGTCTAAAAAACTAGAAAACACACCAAATTTTTTTTTACCTACACAAGCTATAAGTCAATACAAGCACACTTAAAATGATAGGAGGAGTTCAAATAGTCAAGTCTCTCACCAGGATTGTTAAGAAGGTGCCACTCATGATATACCTTGAGGGTACATGTATATTAATATCCCCAAATGTTGTTTTCAGTGTATGGCTCCAAGCAAGATGGCCAAAGGGCTTTTCTTAGATTGATAAGGTATCCTAGTGGGGTCTCCCGATATACTCAAGGTACATGGGAGCTCGAATAGGTAGTAGTGTTGTCTAATGCATAACCGTACACAAGGGGCCTTCTAATATAAAATCAAGTACATGAAGCACCTTTCTATATACCTCAAGGGTACATGAAAGGTCATTTGATATATTGATGGTACGTGGAAGAACCATGCAAGTCCCGGGATGTAATGCAAACAAATAACGACAGCTCCTACGCTTAACAACGCCCAAACACATCTCTAACCTATCACTCCAATTGCTACGTAAATTTTAACCTATAACTACCATTAATTTTAAAGTGGACGGTTAGGTGAATGCATGGTGTTTTGATAGAAAAGTAAAACCATGCAGTATGTGTGTGCAAATATTTCACTTTACCATTCAGTATGCCTACTTACGGGAGGGAAAGAGAGTATTTTCTTTTGTTTCAAAACCAAGAATATTTCCAAACAAAAGTCTTGAACACAAAATCAAAGACAAGCAACACTTTCCAAACTGATTTCTCTTTTCTGAAAGCAATAAGAAGGGGAAGAATCTCTTTTCGTAAAAGAAAAACAAGAAGCACACTACATGCAAATGCATTCTATTTTTCAATTTTCTCAAAACATAGACAAATCTAACTTAAAACTACCATATTTTTTATTTTGATGAGATAGTACTAATTGCATAAGAGACAAAAGAACATGAAGAGCCCGAAATCTTGTAAAGCCAATGCTCAGAGATCCAATGTCCAATGCTCAATGATGATAACCTAATCTCAGTCAAAAGTTTTCTTTTTTAAAGGAAAAAGAAGTTCTCTATGCAAACAAGAAATGAAACTAAGATGCTAATCAAATGTTCTTCTTTTAGTCTATATAACAAAAATGAAAAGAGATCTTACTAACACCCTAAGCTTTTCAAAAAACAAGAAATCCTTTCACAATCACAACCAACAAGCACCAAAGTGAATGAACTATTGAAAAGCCTAATTTAGCTTTTGAATTTTCCAATCAAACCAATCTTTAACCATAAAATTTCAAACCACAAGCATCAGATTCTGACACACAAGCCTGACAGTGCAGGGATGAAAGGAAATCAACTCAAATTTTTACAAAAAATGAGAAAAAGTTGGTCTTGGAATGATGCCTACCCCACATTGCGCTCCTTTGGTATTGACAGAGCGGTTCTATCCCAGCATTGCTTCTCGCCAACAGAACTCAGGCGGTGGCACCGCATGCTGCTAACTCGGTTCAGGCGGTGGTACCGCTTCTCGCACACTGCATAAGCATGGTTCCCTGTATAAATCCAAAACACATAGGAGAACGACATATCAAGTCAGAAAAGGACCAGATCAGGGTAAAAACTGATAGATTGAGAATGAAAAAGAGCATAAAAAGTCCAAATGATTTAGATCTAAATAGATCTAGAAGTTTCAAACCCAAATTCACTGAGTCAGATAGTAGATCTGACTGAAGAGAGTTGGAGAAGGAGCCTGGATTTGGAAAAGAGTTGAAGAACTAAGGAAGATCAGATCAACTGATATGTATACCTAATCCCCAGCAGAGTCGCCAGATTTGTAAGCAAGAATATTTCACCTTCTGTGGATAGCAAGGTGTTCCACTGGTCTGAATGGTTCAGATCCAGAACAAATGAACAACAAAGGATGAAAACCCTCCCTAGACGCTCTAGATACCTGGAATGTAATGCTTCGATAGTAAACCTATGTACCTACAATCAGATCAAACACACAAACACATCAAAGCTACCAGAACATAATATACTGATCTATGTTAGTGACTAAGGAATCTAACAACATGTACATGTGAAATCAACAACAACAGTCTTGTGGGATAGAAATCAGCTTTGAATTAAGATGAATGGATAAGTTTACAACCAATTAAGCCTCAATGTCGACATGCATCTCCATGAAACCAACACTTCATCCCCATAAGCTCCAACTTCGTTCTCTATGCTCTCAAATGGCTTGGGCCAAGTGGTCAATCCAACAGCATAACAATACCTCAATGGTTCTCCCCCTCAACCATGACTATGAGATTGTATTTATAAGGCTTAATGCATAGAAATGGTTGAGATATTTGTGGATGAGGTGGCATCTAAGATCCTATGATGGGGTATCTCGAGCTCAACCGACCCACAATGATAGGGATAAGGGAGGACATGAGGCTCATGATCTAGAAGCCTTGAGAAACTTCTCTTTTTTCCATTTACCCAGGGTACCGCGTTTCTCCTCTTATTACAGAGCGGTTTAGGTAAGAACCGCATATGGACCAAGGGAAATAGGTGGTGGCACCACTTATGGATAACAAGGCACAGGCAATGTGAGCAAGGAACCGCTCATGGCTAACAGAGAAAGTGCGGTGCTGAGCATTTTTATGTAAGACTGACAAACAACACGGGTTTCCACTCCAAGTGCTGGGATTAAGGGCAAGTAGGTATGTCAAAGGTCTAATTACATGATGATGATAGGATTTTGGTATAATAATGAGAATGCCATGGGTCCAATGTAGCAATTCTTTAGATCAGTATTGTATTTAGCCTCTTAGTGAGGCAACCACTATGTATCATCAGTTGTATATGATCGGCTCTTGTATTTTAGAGCATAGATCACATTATTCTTTTGACATTGTCATGGGCATGGGGATTCCCACCTCGTCCATATACATGTCACACATTATTTGTATCTCATCCATTGATGGGAACCATGTTAATACAAAAACCAAAAGCCACCACGCCCTAGCCTCGAAAGCACCACCTCTCCATAGCAAATCCTATGATGTCCATCGGCCATACGATGAGCTCCTACCCTCACACATCAGGGGGCAATCTGTTAACCCAAAAAATCCCTCACTCAGCTCTACATGGCCTACACCACCCAAGGACACCCATGCACGACCCTCGTATCACTCCATTAGACCCCCACACCCTCAAAAAGGATTAAGAATGATAAAAAGGGCTTAAAACCCCCAAAAGGAGCCTAAATAACTCTCCTATGGGCTAAAGCCTCCAAAAAGGGGCTAAAACCCCTCAAAGGAGCCTAAAACCCTAAAAGGGGCTAAAGTTAGGGTGAAAGGGGATAAAAGCCCAAAAAATGGGGCTAAAGCCCAGACCAAGGGCTGAAAACCCTAAAAAGCCCCAAAAAAGCTATAAATAGAGGGTCAGGGGTCACTCTCAAACAACTCTTCCCTTACATACTCTTATGCTACTTGTGGATGCCTTGAGACCCTTTGTCTCTCAAGCCACCCACATCCCCCTCTCATCCACTCATCTTCCCCATTGAGCCATGTTACCACCTAAGTTGTACTTAGTGTTTTTTTTTCAAGTGAGCCTAGTGAACCGGATAGGGTTAACTTGTTCGGACTTCAGAAGACCTTTGGAAGTACTTCTGGGAAGTGCTTGTTGTACTATATCACATGTTCATACCCCATGGGGGAATTGTAATAAATTTTCTAGCATGATAGTGTCTGTAAAAGACTCAGTCTCTTAGACTTTATTTGTCAATCCAATCAACCCAGGGTATTTTTTCCCTTGGTTATTATTGGTTGTTGAATAAGCGACTAATAATTTCTGAGTTTTTCACTCCATACCTCCAAAGTTGGGGTAGTCGGATTAGCATTTAGGCCTATTGAGGTTATTAGAGTATTTGTGTCAATGTATAAGCATGCTAGACATCATGGTCGAGTCATATGGACATGTCTAAGTCCCCCTAGGTTTTTTCAATTTTTCAATTTTTTAGTTTTTGCAGTGTTTTTTATTAAAAATTTAATTTTTCCAAAACTTAGGCTATTTTTTAATAGTTTAATTGGAAATTTTGATTTTGTAATAAAAGTGGGCCAAATAATCAATTTCATTCATGTAGGTGCTCATTTTCAAGATGTTGGGTATAACTCCCGATTCAATGTATTACATAGCCAAATGCAAATATTTATACATTACAATGTGGCGTTTGAGAACCAGCCGTTTCATCTTCCTATGCATCTCTTCATATTCCTATTTATTATTTATTTACAATAATCCCTAACATATTATATTCTAACAATCCCCTT
>LPNX010732882.1:2130482-2243352 GCA_001517045.1 Pseudotsuga menziesii | reverse complement strand
TTTTTTATTGTGCTTGTTTTTCAATCAATGCATGAAAGTCTTTGAATGTTTGAAATGCTTCTGATTTTGTCTTTAAACAGTATGTCCAACACATTCTTGAGTGGTCATCAACAAATGTCATAAAATACTTGTTCCCATTTTCTGAAGGAGTTGGCATTGGGCCACACAAATCAGAATGTACTAACTCTAATTTCCTACTTGCTCTGAAATTAGATTCATGGAATGGCAGCTTACTATGTTTCCCTAAAATACATGCATCACATTTATTCTTCTCTTTAGGAATGGTGGGCAAGCCAAATACACCATTCTTTCTCAACAAACGAAGACTGTTATAATTTACATGACCAAATCTTGCATGCCACAATGAACTAGATGACATATTACCTTCTCCATGCTGAGAGAGGTAGGCATAGTTCTGAAATATTACGGATGAACCCTTGAGCTTCAGCAGCTTTCCATCTTTGTATCCAGTCATGATGACTTGGTTGTCAGAGGACTTTCTTATTTCAACGATTCCATCAAACATGTGGATGGAATGGCCTTGCTGTCGAATCTCCACCAAGGACAGCAGGCTCCTCTGCAACTCTGGAAGATAGAGAACGTTCTTCAACAAGAAATCAAGGATTCCAGGCATCTTCAGTCGAATGGTGCCCATTCCCTTTGGTTTAATACTTGACTTATCTGCAAAGTACACTATGCCATCTATTGATTCATTCAGTTCTTCAAAACATTCTTTTCTAAATGTCATGTGTGATGTTGCACCAGTATCAAGCAGCCAACAATCTTTATAAGATGAAAGAGAAGTCATTTCATTAAATCCAAGATTACAATGTGCAACAATACAAGAATCGGAAGATTTACTAGCATCTTGGTCATCTTTCTTCTGGTTATTCTTGTCTTTGATGGAGTCCCATGAAGCCCAACATTGATCTGATGTGTGCCCAGTCTTTCCGCAATGCTTGCACTTTGATATTTTTCTGGAGTTGATTCTGCCCCCTCTGCCTCTCTTGCTGCAATCTCCCTTGGAAGGGTCTTTGGATTGGTCTTTGCCAGCTAGGGCAGCACCAATACTAGATGCCAAAGAGTGCATCTTTTATGACTGTTAGTGTAATTTACAATAATAAACTTGATATGACAAAGAGAAAAACAATAACCTTGCAGGTCTACAGTCTCTGCCAAGGTGTACAATGATGGTGTATCAGTCAATACAAAATATATCAAAATATATATCAGTCACTAGAAATAGATGATATTCTTCAGCATAGAACACAGTCTTCAGCAGCATACAACTCAGTCTTCAGCATACAATGCAGTCTTCAGCAGCATACAACTCAGTCTTCAGCATACAACGTAGTCTTCAATAGGTTTTCAGCAGTCTAGGTTTACACAGTGTAAAACACCAGCAACATGTACCTCAACCAGTGTTTCGTGATCCAAATTTTTCCAAAAAAAATGAGTATCACATTTTACAAAATATGAGAGTAAATGATGGAGAGAACAATAAGATTAGCAGCCACGCCATTTTATTTATCATGTAGCCACACCATTTGAATGCATATCAGTATATGTAAGAGAACCGTAGCAAAACGCGGAACCCTAGCAAATGGTGTCTTCACAAAGAATTAGTAGGTCGCAGCTCAACAGCATGTATTATATACCATCCCATCATGAAGCAAGTATTATATACCATCACGCAACAAGTATTATATACCATCACGCAGCATACAACATATCATAGAGTCTCCACGCTCAACAGCATGTAATGGAATGGGATCAACAACATGTATTATATACCATCACGCAGCATACAACATATCATAGAGTCTCCATGCTCACCAGACCAGGCAGTCTCCAGGTCGCAGCAACAATTCTAGGAGGAATCTTTACCAAAACACTGAAAATAATCAGTTTTCACCGTCAAATCACCAGTTTTCTCCCATCAAATCACCAGCTTACACCGTTACAAGGATCGAAATCACCATCTTTATCCCAGCTTTATACCGGTCTGCAAAAAATTAGGGTTCACCGATATTTCTCCAGCACAATCTCTCCACGCAGCTCTTCAATCTCCACGCTGGTCTTCACAGGAGTGCACAGTGGTGAGATGCAGTCTCAAATACACACAGTCTTTAGATTATAAACTATTGTAGTATATTACAAATTTCTACGCAGGCTCCAACGCAAGTATATTACAACTCTCCATGCTGGTCTTCACACCAAGATACACCAATTCGTTGGTCTTCACACCAATACGCTGGTCTTCACACCAATTCGCTGGAGGTCGTGTACACCAATTCACTGGTCTCTATGCAGAAAAAATTAGGGTTTCTAGTACAGTAAAGGGAGTTCGCTCACTTTTGAAGGCCATGACTCTCAATATTACATAAATACATCTGCAAGCATACATTATCAGTCTTCAGCGCAGTCTCAAACTCCAGCACAACGCAGACTGGAGAAAACCAATGGAGAAAATTTCAAAACAATCACAGGTCGCAGCCTTCAAGCAAGGCTGCAGTCTCCACGTAGGCAGTCTTCAAAAAATGATAGAATGACACAAAAAATACGCTGTCACTAAGATGGAAAGTCTCAGCAATCTTCAAGCTATGCAGAAAAATACACATACAAAACGCGTCCGGATTAGGGTTTGCATCACACAAACTCAATCAAGAAGGAATTGTAATGCAGACAATGCATGCGACTCAACTGGCAGACTGATGGAGCAGTCTGGAAATGGACTGGAAAGTAGAATGGGCAGATTGGCAACAGGCAGGAGTTATGGCAGGCAGGCAGCCAGGCTCTGATACCACTTGTTGGGTATAACTCCTGATTCAATGTATTACATAGCTAAATGCAAATATTTATACATTACAATGTGGCGGTTGAGAACCAGTTGTTTCATCTTCCTATGCATCTCTTCATATTCCTATTTATTATTTATTTACAATAATACCTAACGGATTATATTCTAACACAAGCTAAGAGCACCATGTCAACCCATGGACCCACTATTTCCTAGTTTTGAGTGATTTTCCATCGCTCAGGTCAGAAAGCCCCAAAAATCAATTATTGATTATTTTAATTAATAAATTGAGGAATAATGGAGCAATTCCAAACTCCTAAGTAATTCATTCAATTTAACATCATTGTACTAAGTAATTCAGTCTTAGTAACTTAATAGGGTCTACCCCCCTTGGCTTCGTTAGGAGTTGAGCCTAAACGGAGGAGTCAAGAACAAGGTGACAGCCTTGACTTGAGACGTGCCCCCAAGGACACACCGAGTGGCTTGAATATTTCTGCCACGTGAGCTGGGTGTGTGAAAGGAGGCAACATTTTTTGGTGCAGTTGCCGAGGATAATTCTTTTTATTCCCGAGTACGACTTAGCTTAGCTTTTTTCTAAACAACTAAAAAGATAAAAAAAATTGGCTGATCTAGTCTTTAAAAAACATAAAAATCAAAACTCGATCCATCTGGCGACTCTACTATCTAACATCCCTTCAAGAATTAATACCCAAAGAAACTGCCGACAATTATTCAATCCTCTCCCTGATCCCAAAAGGTTTATTAGGGAAATATTGAATAGGCAGACTTCTTGTAGAAACCTTGAAAATTTAGGAGACCAATCCCTCTCAGATATCCCTCACATATTTGTAGAGAGTCATACCTTCCAATATCAAGAAATGAAAGAATTTTACAAACCCCTTGACTTTTCTCAGATAGCAGGTAGTCCTCATGACACTCTGAATGATGCTATCAAGAAGCTCCCCATATTCGAGGGAAAGAATGCCATCACTGCCAAATATCACCTCCGAAAGTTTGACAAGCACCTGGTCAGTTACTGCAATAATGCTGCCTCTAACCATGAAGATGTCAAAATGAAGCACTTTGCTTTATCTTTAGAGGATGATGCCGTGCAGTGGTACGCTGACCTTGGTGATGATTCATATAAAACTCTTAATGAATTCCTAGAAGGTTTTAAGAAGAAATGAGGGGAAAAGAAAGAACCAAGACATCTGCTTGCTACCCTTCATAACATAAAGAAGATGGAAAATGAAACCATTTATGAATTTAATACTAAGTTTAGGTGTGTGTTTGAGGACCTCCCTAGAGAAATCAAGCCAAGGGATTCCTCCATCCTCATATCTTACATCGAAGCTTTCACTGGTGATTTGAGGTACTAGTTAAGGGACAAAGAGCCGACTGATCTAAAAACTGCTCAGGATTTGGTCGAGAAAATAGAAAAGAATATGCAGTCTTCAGGAAAATCCAACATTTCAGGTTACACTAGGGGAAACACTTCATACAACAAAGAGAATGGAAAATCCATTGAATTAGAGGAAAAGGCAACCTCTAAAGACCCCATGGAAAAGGTAACTAACATGATAGAAAAATTGGTTAGTAGTCAGAACCAAATCATGGCAAATCAATCTATACAATTGAATAATATTCAGAACAGAATAATCACAATGGAAGGATATAATGGATCTAGGAACTTTTAGCCTAAACAGAATCAGGTGTATCAAAAGAAGGCTCCTCAACAAGAACCTCGGATTCCAAACCAGTTAGACTCAACTAACCTGGTAGAAGAAGTCATTCCATGGTGTAGACCTTGTGATCAATTCCACCAAGAAAGCACTTGCTATATAGCAAACCAAGTTATAGAACATGGAATGGTTGAGGTTAGTAATCAGGAAACAACATCAGGTGATTCTAATCATGTGTACATGGTAGGCCGAACCTATCCTTTATCAAACCAGCATTGGCAGCAGGCCACGGATTACGGTTACGAGAAGGATATCCTTTCCAACTTTTATGGTGTAATGCCTTCTCTAGAAGCAATTAAGGAAATGAAGGAGGCTAGGTTCAAGGGAGTAGTATATCAAAGAAGAGAGAAGCCATCACCATCTAAACAGTACAAGCCAAAGGTAACCGCTCCTCCCCTCCCCGATCCTCCTATTTTCCCTGAATCAAATATTGATATGGGGGAATGGATAAGTAGTGCTAAGATTCATGTTTATGCAACTGATGTCCTTAAAATTCCTAGTCAAAAATAAAAGTTGTTGAAAGCCTTAGAGGATGGTCAAAGTAAATCTCATAATATTGTCAAAGAGGATCCTCTTCCTAATAACAATGCTATATTTGAAGTTGAACATATTGAACCTATAGATATGCCTATAGTCCTCAACAGTGTTGATCTGAGAAGAGAAGACCACCTGCCTTTTTATGTCTCCCTCTTAGTTGATAACCTTCTCCTTCATAACTGCATGTTAGATTCAGGTGCTTCATCAAATGTCATGACAAGAAAAGTAATGGAACAACTAAATCTAAGGGTCACCTGACCCTACCACAATGTTTGTGCCATGGATGCAAGAGAAGTTGAAGTGGTAGGGATAATATTAAATTTACAGGTTAAGTTGGCTAAGTATCCTGATATCGACATGTCGATGGATGTGGTGGTGATAGATGTTCCAGATAATTGGGGTATGTTGCTATCCAGAAAATGGGCTGCAACTCTTGGTGGGCACATTCAAATGGATTGGACATATGCTACTATACCTGCATCGGAGAACACTAGTGTGATTTTCCATAGAGAAAAGATGAGAAAATGACATGTAGAAAACCCTAAGAAGCCTGGAAATGAATTTGTTCATTTCACTGATAACTTTAGAAACTATGTTATTTTGTCAAATTTCATGGCCCCTATTAAGGAAAACATTAAAAATGAAAAGATCGATGAAGTTTGGAAAATGTACTTTGAGGGGGCTTATTCCAAAAGCGGAAAAGTTGCAGGCATCATGATCATCTCTCCTTGAGATAAAATCTACAACTTTGCATTCAGGTTAGAGTTTGAAGCATCAAACAATGTAGCCGAGTATGAGGCATTGCTCCTAGGATTAGAAACCGCTAAATATATAGGGATAAAGATGTTGAACATAAAGGGTGATTCATATCTAGTTGTCCTCCAGATTAAGAATCAGTATCAATGCAAAAATGATAGACTAAGAAAGTATAGAAATGCCACATGGGACACTATGGAATGGTTCGATGCACTTAACATTCAAAAGGTCCATAGGGAAATGAATGGGTTAGCAGATAAATTGGAAGTAGCAGCATCCACGCTCCATCCATCAGATGAAATGATTAATGGGAATGGAAATATGGAAATCAATTTTAGACCTTCAATTATGGATAATATAGACCACTGGCATGTGTTCAAAGATGATGAGCAACTCTTGAGATTCATCCACAATCTACAAGAATTCGAAGGTTGCAAGATCAGTTATCAGCAGGAGGGTAAAGAGTATTAGGAGTGCAAGGATAATGAATGGAATCACATCCTGAGTAGTCTTACAGATTTCGAGAATATTTTTAGCCGATAGAATCACCAAGAAAAGTTCAACCAGGAGAAGCACTTTCGAACTAGTCTATGGCCTTGATGTCACCTTACCAGTCCATCTAAAGCTTCCAGTTTATCAGTTTCTCCAGACCTTCAGCTCAGATCAAGAGGGCATTCAGAGCAGAATAAACTAGTTGATCAAGATAGATGAGAGTAGAAGAAATTATCTTGACCAGAGTATTAGAAATTCAGACAAGGTCAAGAGAACCTTTGATAATTCTACCCGGCCAGGATCCTTCCATGTAGGTGACACAGTTTTACATTGGGACAAACGACGGGAGAAACCAGGGAAACATGGAAAGCTAGACAACTTATGGTTGGGACCGTACATCATCGATGAAATAGTAGGAACGAACTCATATCTAAATGACCTAGAAGGAGAAAGGTTGAGCTTGCCAGTGAATGGTTTCCTCCTCAAGTTGTTTTTCACCGAGACAGTTTGATGCCTTTATTGGCATCGATGGTTTCAGGGCCAATTTCTAAACCTTGCCTTTCATGTATTTCTAAATTTTATATATCATATTTTTTTATCATAGATATTGTTGTATTATAGTTATTTTTTACCATGTTGGAAAATTTTTCTTTGTATATTAGTTTTGTAAAATATTCCTTTTTCACATCATAGACTAATTATGTACATTAGTTTGCTTTTATAGTTAATTTTTTCTTATGTATACATGTTACTGACAAACTCTAATTGCTATGCAAGACCCAGAGATTCCAGAGTTCTCACATCCTCTCCTTTGAACAGAAGATCAGTCAGAGAATGTGTCCCTAGATGGAGCCAGAATGTTACCACCTAAGTTGTACTTAGAATTTTTTTTTTATCAAGTGAGCCTGGTGAACTGGACAGGGTTAACTTGTTCGGACTTTAGAATACCTTTGGAAGTACTTCTGGGAAGTGCTTGTTGTACTATATCACATGTTCATACCCCATGGGGGAATTGTAATAAATGTTCTAGCATGATAGTGTCTGTAAAAGACTCGGTCTCTTAAACTTTATTTGTCAATATGATTAGCCCAGGGTGTTTTTTCCCTTGGTTATTATTGGTTGTTGAATAAACAACTGATAATTTCTGAGCTTTTCACTCCATACCTCCAAAGTTGGGGTGGCCAGCTTGGAATTTAGGCCTATTGAGGTTATTAGAGTCTGTGTGTCAATGTATAAGCATTCTAGACATCATGGTCAAGTCATATGAACATGTCTAAGTCCCCCTAGGTTTTTTCAATTTTTCAATTTTTTAGTTTTTTCAGTGTTTTTTATTAAAATTTTAATTTTTCCAAAACTTAGGCTATTTTTTAATAGTTTAATTGGAAAAATTGATTTTGTAATAAAAGTGGGCCAAATAATCAGTTTCAGTCATGTAGGTGCTCATTTTCAAGCTAAGAGCACCATGTAAACCCATGGACCCACTATTTCCTAGTTTTGAGTGATTTTCCATCACTCAGGTCAGAAAGCCCCAAAAATCAATTATTGATTATTTTAATTAATAAATTGATGAATAATGGAGCAAATCCAAAATCATAAATCAATGAATTCTTAGTCGATTTGATTGAAATCAGTCAGATCTGAAGTAGATTAACTAGATCTGACAAATCCTTGACTGAATGAGGTGATCAAATTGGATCCAGAGTTGATCTTCAGCTATATTTATGAGGAATTGCGCCCTCTCTTTCTCCTCCACACGTGTGGACTCTCCTGGATGCTCTGTGGACTGATGTGTCGGTTTATGGGTTGATGTGTCAGCTCAATCAAGCCCCCGGTGGACAAGTAGGCTCAGTTCAGCTTCAGATCTGCATTGATTGACTCTCCATTAGCTTATTTGATCTGATTCCTTGGAAATTGTGCCCCCCCTGGGCTGGATGTCCTATTTTTGTATATATCTAGGTAGAAGCTCCCTCTTCCAAGCTATTTAGAGCTGGATGGCTTGCTATTGTAATTGTGTATTTATTATCATTTGTTGAAATAAAGAGAAGATTTAGAGGCTCAATTGTGGAGTACCTCTCATATGTGGATCATCATTATCATGCTGCATTTGAGGTGAAACTGCTATTTTTTCAATTTTTTGCACTTAACTATTGTCTGCCTGAATGGTTATTGGAATCATAGGGATAGATCATTGTAAGTAAGCTTACTTACTTCTATTTTTCTACATATGTTTGAATGAGCTAATATGTGTATGCTAAATAAGATTATTTTCATGTTATATCATCTACTTCTCATATGTATCTTCAGATTTAATGGTTTTGTTTGCAGGATTTGTTGTGTAGCTTACAGGTTTTCCATGATTAGAATATCTGTGGTTCAGGTTTGATTCCATTATTTTTCCAATATATATTGCGAATATTGTGCCCCTCGGTGCTTCACTAACAAGTTTCCTTTGCATATCTGCTTCAGCAACGAGCACTTCTCTTCTCCTTTTCCTCCTTCAAAAATCTTAAATTTTCTTCAAACTGGTTACTATTAAGGAATCTTATTGCTTAGATATGTCTCATTAAGAAAATTACATATATATATAGTTAGTAATATCCTCTCTTAATTTTATATCTCAGTTTTGTTTTGCATATAAAGCCGTATTTTAAGAGATCTAGCTGAAATTACCCTATTTTTGCAAGTATTTTAATAAAAATTTGTAGCTTGCTGTTAAGGTAGTTTCCTTTGCTATACTTTAAAGTTTCATATTCTGCAATAAAATTTCACATATTATTGGCTTCCCAAACATCAATCCAAGATCCCAAGGAAAGCTTGCTTTCCTTGGTTCCTTTTTGCAAAACTAGATTACCCCAATTTAACAAAATTTTACTTAAGTTTTTTTTCGATAACTAGTGTAGTAACCCAAAACACTTTCAAAGTGTGTTTGGGCACATTTGATTCTGATTGATCACTATTTTTTATCAGTTCCAACAAAAAATAGGAAGATACTCTACCAAATTTCCAACTCTTGGACGAATCGGAGCTTCCCGGAAGCTTCCCCCACCACCTTGTTTAATTCTAGCTTGTTACAAGCTTGTTGTAAGCCTTTGGATCCCATACAACAAGGACCAAAGTGCATCAATTTTAATTTGCTGATATTGTAAATTTCTGCTAATAAAAGGAAAAATTCCTTTCAAATAGGCTCTTTCGAGCCTATTCACCATCCCCCCTGGGGGGATTTGTGTCGGTGTCAATTTTTTACTTTTTGCTCATATATTTTCAAACTAGCATAGCTCTAATCTATAGGGTAGTATACTTTGATTCATTATCAATTTCATATTCCATATTTGATATTTCAAAGTAATATTAATACTTACCCCACGACTTCCCGATTGACCCGAAAGGGGAAAGAGATGCATGGTAGGACTAATTAGAAAACTTGAATTGTGTATTTATGTTTTCCTTTCTATCATTTTTTTCTTTATATATTATAAAATTAACCCCTCCTTGATTCCCCAATTGAGATCTACTTGGATCGAAAGAGGTTCTTGGAGGGTTTTCTTTTTAACAAGAACACCCAATTTTGAAATTTACAAGACTCCGGTGCGTATGCTCTGCACTTGGATGCGGTTCGTCCGATCAGTAAAGCTGTATCAAAAGCACTTGAGTGACTAGTATAATTAGGATTCACTCTCCCAAATTGACAAACCATCAGGTGAAAATCCAACACCTAGATCAAACCATTATGGTGGCAAAATACCCAAAGGAAGCAGGAACTTCTGAAAAGTGACCTCGAGGCACCAATCTTTGCCACACCCTAATGGGTCTGTTATGAACAATAGCCCCAGAGACTCGATTCAGCCCACATATTCCTTGTGGGTAGTCGTGAAGGTATAGTTTTGGACATACTCCAAGTACTCTCAGGTATATCTGGAGTCCACCCCTTCGCCATCAACTCACACCTCACATTAACTTAAAACGTACCAAGAGGCAATTGCAAAACATTCACTCCAAGCACATGCAAGTACATTAATTTATTTTTTGACTCCATTTTTAAGGCACTGGTTATTTTCTTCCTATATATTTATATTGTGTCTCAGCATTGTGCTTTCGTGCGCTCATTTTTGTATCTTGTCATCTTTGATTGTTTATGGTTAAATTCCAAACTCCTAAGTAATTCATTCAATTTAACATCACCGTACTAAGTAATTCAGCCTTAGTAACTTAATAGGGTCTACCCCCCTTAGCTTCGTTAGGAGTTGAGCCTAAACGAAGGATTCAAGAACAAGGTGACAGCCTTGACTCGAGACCTGCCCCCAAGGACACACCGAGTGGCTTGAATATTTCTGCCATGTGACCCAGGTGTGTGAAAGGCGGCAACAAGCCATAGCTCCTCCATTGCTAAGTGAGATAGTGAGGTGCTTCTTCCAGCCAGGCCATGGTGGCCCATTGCACCAAAGAAGAGGTATACCATTGTTTATTTATGCTTTTGTTTTAGTATCTTAGTTGTTTTCTAACCCATATTTTCTTACAGGTTTGTTTATTAATTTGTTTTGTAGGTTTATTGTTGTTTCTAATAGTTGTTTGCAGGTTCTCAGAGCAAAGCCTTAACCTTATTTGCAGAGGGGCCCATAGCCGTTTTCTTGTCTTTCTATTCTTTCATTTATGTCTAGTTCCAATTCATCTTTTCTTTTCTGCATTTCCATACAAGAACCTACCCTTTCATCCTATAGATGGAAGGGAGCCATTCCTGCCCCTATAGCAAGGAGAAATCCGTGCTATAGACCACATGCACACTACACTAATGAAACCAACGAGTTTTTATCCTTAGTTCGATAGGGCTATGAAATCTCCTCAAATTACATTATGATGGGGATAAACCATTGTAATTATTGGTCTTTAGGATGGAATTCCTACTAAGGGCATGCCATCATATCATGATTATCATGTCCCTACCCTTTGTACACACCACCCATAGCTCCTGCTAATTGAATGATCAAGTGAAGTTTTTCTACTATGCTGATGAAGGTGATTCACTCACAATGGTCATGAGGAGCTCCTTGAACCTTGTCATTTAGAGGAAGGAGAAGGCATAACTAGTTTACTGCAGTTGACCCTAAGGTAGGATCATTAACAACATGGATCGATGATCCTTGTTTGAGGGTGTAGGTGATTATCACAATCCATGATATTCTATGGCTTGTGTAGTGTGTCTAAGTGAGATCCTGATGATATGTGTGTATGGATACCCAAAGAGTTGGGTATTGTTGTCATTGAACCTCTCTATTGATTCCATCAATGTATTTCATACATCACACTAATTGGTCATAGTTTTTTCATTTTTGTTATTATTCACTAACTATATTATGAGCATTCTCATGGGTGGTTCGTTAAATACATGTAAGTCACCTAAATGGAATCCAAGATGTACAAGACTTTGTTGATTTCCATTATGTTTCAACACTTAACAAGAAAAACCTACTATATGATCTTTACCTATTTAACTTTTCTTGGGGTTGGAGTGTAGCTAGAATCCCAATCCTTAATGATGTTGGGAATTCCCAACTACGTTCATTCTCATCATTTATTTTTAAACAAGTTTAGTAGAAACAAGCATGGGACTTTTATCATTTACGCATTCATTCAAATAGTTTGTGACCATATGAATAATACCAATTATACTATAAAAACCAAATGTCCATATCAAGATGGTTCTTAAGTTTATAGTATATAAATTAACCAATTTAAAATTATAGTGAATCATAACACCACGATGAAATATAGATTTTTTGAAAGATTGACATATTGCAATTGAGGCAATATGATGAAAACAAACTTGACAATATATGTCCATAACAAGGCTACCACATGTAATTATATTCCAAATGTTCCTTTGATTTTTGTTATATTTGTAGAAAAGGTCTGGAGATACTATAAATTCCTCGTGCTTTTCTTTTTGAATGCAAACCATTGATAGCACAATTTGGATAATCCTAGGATTTCTTTTCCCTGTACCTGACGCTTTGAATAGACTATAGGTGGAAACATATAACATTCATTCAATGTTACTATTTCTCTATCAATTATACATAAGGGTACACCAACATTTCTTAAACCTTAAATCCAAAGGGTCTTATAAGGCTGCTTAAACCCTAGACCAACCAAACCCAAAACTTGGAGTAGATGACCACATCAATGTTACTATTTCTCTATCAATGATACATGAGGGTACACCAATGTTTCTTAAACCTTAAATCCAAAGGGTCTTATAAGGTTTCTTAAACCCTAGACCAACCAACCCCAAAAATTGGAGCAGATGACCACATCAATGCTATTATGCTCTATTAATAGTAAATGAGAGATATCAAATTTGGTATCGGTGGCTAACAAGTGTCCTAAGTTGGATCATTTTGTTATGAGAAAAGGATCATAATTCTATAGTCAAGCTCTCAACCTTTTAAATCTCACATTTTTGCATAAGTTGATATGCATAATGCCTCTCGAGGTGGTATCATTGGGATATTTGGAGATAATTTTGGTGTTATTTTTTTTTTTGCATCACAATTCCTGCCTTAGTTTCAATATCTTCAAAAAAATCCATAACACCCAATTCTCAGAGGATTCTATTGGAACCACCTTTCACAAAACTCCTACACTATTAATTGAGGGGGTGAAGTTATTTATGTGCGTTCTTTGTACTCGCATGCCATTGGTGGTGAACATTATATTTTATGATAGTGATAGAACATGGTTAGTTCCATTGAAAATTAAGTATCCATGATAGTAATGAGGTTAAATCAAGCCTAGTTTTAACATGATTATGACACCTAGAGTGAAAACACAAGTACTTGTAATACCATAAGAAAATATATGTCATTGTATTGTATGACTTTTTTATATGAGAAGCAAAAACATTAGCCCTACCTTGGCAAGGATAGAAAATCAAAACCTAACTATATTTAAAATATTAAGTTGTAATAACATTTTTTTTATAGATTGGGACTCTACATACTAGTCATTTACACCATTGCATACTTCACTATAAATAATAACGATTGGATATGGGATTTATTCCATGAGCCTATCAAATCTAAGTGTTTGGAATGTGTAATGTTCTCGACCCTTGTAGATTCAATTAGTTTTTGGTGTTGTTATGTGTGTGATTTAAATGAAGATAAATAATATGGAAAAGACACATTTAGAAACATATGTATGTTGTAACCTACAACCACACCACAACCAAATCAAACAAAAGGCACCGACTGCAATCACAACCCACAAAATCACCTCCGAATGGTTGTCCCCTACAACCATTTTTCACTAATATATTTTAGATTGAATGGTTTCTTGCATCCAGCCATCAATAAATATTACATTCATATTACATTATCAAAACTTAGATATGAAAATAGAATCATATCCTTGCACAAAAAATTTCCAATCAAACAATTGTCGTGCTCAACTTGGCACCGGAAAAATTGCTGTACCAAAACAGACATATCTTTGTCATACAGAAAGCCTTTTAGACGAAATGAAAGGTGATCCTTTCTGGAAGCATTGTTCCAGCCACAAAAGAATAGGTCCCAAAGCATAAAAATGATAATAGAATGTCAAACCAAAATATATGGTTGCGCCCCTCTGAATACAGTAAAGTCATAGTTACAATTTTTGAAGAAGAGAAAGAAGATCAGAATGAATATCATCTCGGATTCAAATCCTATGGATTCCAATATTCCTGTAACCAGATTATGAAATACAATAATCAAGCATATAATAATCATAATAATATGTTAAAACATAAATAAAATCCTATGATAAATACTAATCTAAAGATATGGGCAACTGGATGCCGGAGGGCGACTTTCCTCCCAACCGTAGACACCATGAAGCCTTCCTCGCTTGAACAGGTCACCCCTAAGCTAATACCATAGATCCACAGGTAGATGAATACTTACTATAGAAACTCTCGGAACTACCTATTTCAATAAAACACAATGCTTCCCGCTACTACTTTATTTTTCGTCTCCACTACTTATGGGATATGGCCTATTATGCCATTCGCATTTCTTGGCTTCTTGTGTGAGAACTTCTACTAGTATACTGATAGAATGTAAGCAAATGGAAAACAAATAGATTAACTCTAAGTCTCAATACACTCCCAATACTACCAACATTCCCAACATGGATAGATAACACAAGTCACATGGTCTAAAGCTCAAGATTAACTTCAACATGGAGAGTAATATGAATTTATAGCACAAGGATGTGAAATCTAACCAAAAAATATCAACCAAAATTAGAGAGAGGTAAGGTTTAAGCTTCATCATGGAGACTTAAATTGAATTAGTGTAGTGGTGGGTTATTGAAAATATTCCCTTTCCTGAATTAGCACCATGAGGAGGAGTTGCCAAAAATCAAGGAGTGGAGCCATGAAGAGCTCATGGAGGCAATAGGTGAGAGAGGGAATCCAATACGGTCATAAATATCATGGAAGAACAAAAATGTGATCATCAATGGATAGTATAAGAGTGGAAGTTAGAAAATAGCTTACAACCCCTAAACACTAGGAAAAGGGTTCATATTGACCCAAAACACAGAAATGTGAGGGACTATATTCCCAAGGAGGGTGCCCTAGGAAACAGGGGCCCACTAAGGTGTGCAAAATATAAAATATGAACTCCATAGTCCATAAATATTGAGAATAGGGTCCGTTCTACAAGGTTTTGTGTGATCAACATTATTAATCTCACCAAGGTGAAAATATGAAATGGGATGGATAAAATTAAGCCAAAAACAAGTTATAAGGTTATAGGTATGTTCCCGTTCCCCTGAAATTTGTGGAATCCATGGTCCCCAATACTCTTTTAGTTTCCTTTTATTGATCCAAATGTTTATTTAATCAATAGTAACAACATTCAAAGATAATAAAGATGCTAGTAATAACATTAACATTAATAATAGTGCCAAAGTCCAAAGTCACGTTATCAAACATTAATCATAAGACTTTAATCACATTAATCATGCAAAGGATCATAATTCCACAATCATATGAAATATCATAATTCCATAAAGAAAAAGAACATAAGTCACATGAAGGATCATAAGTTCGGGGCTTAACAACTGGGGTATTGCATCCCCCTCCTCTTAAACAATGCATTGTCCTCGATGAATATTACATACATTCCACAAAATTTAAAAATAAACGAGGGTATGCTTCCATCATGGCATCCTACAACTCCCAAGTCATGTCCTTGGGACTGTAATGGGTCCATTGGACCTTTACCTGCCTAATTTCATGACTGCAAAGCAACCTGACCTTACTACCCAAAATGGAAACAGGTTGTATTGGAAAATACCCTTCCGGTTCCACCTAAATCATAATCCATTCATTCAAATGATTAATACCATGTTCATACATGTATATATATCAATAAAGAAAATTAAAGAACTCTAGTTACCTGGATCACATTCCAATCAATTACATGGTTGTCATCAGATATATACTTTTTCAATAAAGGAACATGAAAAAAATTATGTACTCTAACGCAAGAGGGTAGACCTAGCTCATAAGTAAAAAGTCCTATATTATCTAAGACCTCAAAAGGTCTACAGTATCTGGTATCTAGATTGGAATAATTTCCCAAGTTTAAGGAACTCTTCTTGGGTTTAACTTTCAAAAACACATAATCCCCAACTTGAAACTATCTGGCGCTCATGTTCTGATTTGCATAGCTTTTCTACATGTCTTGAGATACCTTTAGATTCTTATTTATCCTAACCATATGATCCTCTATATCCTTTAATAATTCTGGTCCAACAATGACTCTATATTTTGGGTTATCCCAACTAATGGGATTGTTGCACTTCCTTCCGTACATGTCCTCGAAAGGACTAATCATCAAAGATGAATGATATCCATTATTATAAGAAAATTCTACAAAGTGTAAATACTCTTCCCACTTATATGGTTGATCCATCACATACATCCTTAACATATTTTCAATGACTTGGTTAACCCTTTCTTCCTGTCCATCTATCTGAGGGTGGTATGTTGTACTCATGTTTAGACTTGTACCAAATCCCTTAGATAATCCTTTCCAAAATTTAGATGTAAATTTCAAATCTTTGTCGAATACTATAGCCTTCAGAATACCATGCAATATGGGTACTTCTTTCATTTAAATATATGCAATGTTAGTTACTTTGTGATTTGTCTTTACTAGAATGAAGTGAGATGCCTTAGTCAAGTTATCTACCACAACCATGATAACATCATTTTTCAATATTGTCTTAGGTAACTTGGTGATGAAATATATCATTACTACATCCCATTTCCATTCTGTTATTGGAAAGGGCTGCAACAATCCTGCTAGATGTTGATGCTAAACTTTATTTTTTTGACATTACATGTACCTAGCTATATATTCTACAACACCATTCTTCCTCCCTGGCCAATATTATTGTTTCCTTATTGCTACTATTGTTTTCTGATAACCTGAATCTATGGCATAAGGAACATCATGCATTTTCTTCAGAATCATCTTCCTTATATCTCCAACATCAGGCACATAAAATCTATCTCTTCGCATGAGGATCCCATTTTCTTTAAACTTATACTTATCAAATTTTTGTGGAATTTTTTGTTGTTGCAATCCTTCTTTCACTTGCTGATAAATTTCATCTGTAACACTTGCTTCAATTACCTTATCCTTTAAATCTAATGTGTTAGTGTTGATAGCTGCCACATGAATCAAATATATCTTCCTACTAAGAGAATCTACTACTTTATCTTCCTTACCTTTTATATGCTTGATGTCATAGTCATATTCACATAATAACTCCATCCACATCCTCTATCTTGCATTCAAATTAGGTTTCTCAAACAATTATTTTAACCCATCATGGTTAGTTCTCAACTCAAACTTCTTACCCATTAGAAATTGTCTCCACATATTCAAAGCATGGATGATAGTCACAGGCTCTAAGTCATGGGTGTCATAGTTCTGCTCATGTTCCTTCAACTTTCTAGATTCATAACTGATCACATGTCCATCCTACATCAATACTCAACCAACTCCTTTCTTACATGCAGTTGTGCACACAACAAAGTTTCCTTTAGGATCTGTAATCTTGAGCACAGGTGCACAGGTGCCTTTGAAAACTATCTTCACACTTAGGAGTCTAGTTGAACTTTACACCCTTCTTTTGTAAAGATGTGATAGGATGAGATAACTTTAATAATCCTTCGATGAACCTTCGGTAGTACCCAACTAATCCCATGAAATATCTTACTTTTGATACATTCGTAGTTGTTTTCAATTCCACAATGGATCTTACCTTTTCAGAATATACTGAAACACATTCTTCAGATATGATATGCCCTAGGTAGTGGATTCTTCCTTGATAAAAGTAACACTTGCTTAATTTGGCATACAACTGATGTTCTCTGAGAACTTGCATTACCAACCTTAAATGTTCTTCATGTTCTTCATCTATCTTGGAATAGAAAGGGATGTCATCCAAGAATACAATCACAAATTTATCTATGTATTTTTTAAAGACTCCATTCATTAAACACATGACTATTGTTGGTACATTTTTTAAGCAAAATTTTACCACTGTGAACTCATAAGGTCCATACCCTTCTCTAAATGTTGTCTTACCGATATCTTCATTCTTAATTATAATTTGGTAGTATCCCAACCTCAAATCTATATTTGAAAATACCTTTGATCCTCTCAACTGATCAAACAAGTCATCAATTCTTGGCAATGGGTATTTTTTTTAATCATTGCTTTGTTCAATTTCCTATAATATATGAAAAGTATTAAAGTTCCATCCTTCTTCTTCACAAATAACATGGGGGCTCCCCAAGGTGAAACAATGGGTCTTATGTAACCTTTCTTTAGTAGATCCTCTAACTGCATTTGTAATTCCTTTAACTATGGAGTACTCATTCTATAAGGTGCTTTAGATGAAGGTATTGTTCTTGGCACTAAGTCAATAGAAAAATCAACGTCTCTCTTAGGAGGCATTCCTAACATTTCTTGAAATATATCTGCAAACTCTTGTATTATTGGATAATCCTGTAGTTCCAGTTCTTTCCCTTCATTTGAATCTTCCACATGGATTTCATATAGCTGACACCCCTTTCTAAGACATTTCTTCAATTGTAGAGATGAGACTTGCCTCGGGGATATGGGTCTAGGTATACGTTTTATTGTCACTATGTTTCCTTCTTCATCTAAACAAGTATAAGTTTTATTATGACAATCCAGTATGGAATGGTGTGCATCCAACCAATCCATGCCAATAAATATATCATATGAACCCAAGGGTACGATGTTTAAGTATGCAAAGTTTTTCACTCCAATCATTTCTAAAGGACACATCTTTACAAATTATGTGATTTTCCTCTTGGCTCTTGTAGTTAATTGTACCAAAATTTCTATTTCAAGTTTAATTTTATTCAAATGACATTTCTCAACTAGATTAGGTGCAATGTAACTATTTATAGCTCCATAATCAATCAAAATAGATATTTTTTTATAAGCAATCTTACCTGCTACCTCAATCATTTGGGATTGGTGGTCATCTTGCCTTCCATCTAGGGCTGCATAGATCCTTTGAACTGAATAGAAAAGTGATTTTCCTTGCATATCCAACATTCCAAAGGTGGTATTTTCCTTGAAGGCTCTTTCCTTGGTTTCCCTTGCTGATAAGAGTTACCATTTCTGAAATTTGAAGATTGGAAACCTTTCTTTAACTGCTCATTTTTGTTCTTCTTCATATCCTTCCAATTATCTTGATATGGGGATTTTCTTTTATTATGATCATATAAGTCATTTTCCTTTTAGATGGAATCCTTAAGGTTTATTGGTCTATCATACTGGATTTTATCTCTATAGGATTCAGGAAGACCACTTAGGAACCTTTGAATCTTTACCTTCTCATCTTAGATGAAGTCCGCATGCTTCAAAAATTCCAAACAAATATTCTCATAGGAATCCATTGTCATGCTTCCCAAATTAAGCTCAAAGAACTCCTCCATCTTTTTGTCATAGCAATGCTCAGAGATGTATTCCTTTTGGAGTACTTCTTAAATTTCTTCCAAGAGATTATGTCTTCTTCGATGTCTTTTAGCTTAACTAGATGATCCCACTACATAGATTCATTTCCTTACAAATGGTATATGACTACCCATGCTTCCATATTAGGTGTGTATTGGTATAACTAGAAGAGATTCCTGAGTCCCAACAACCATGCTTCAACATATTCTCGTTTCTTTACTTCTCCATCAAAAGTTCAGGACTTCTCCTACTAGTTCATCTCGAGTAGATCTCCTATTCTTGTATCTAACTGGAGATATTTAAGGACTACTCTATGTACTGATTGATGCATACCCCTTAATTCTCTCTGAGTGATAAGGTTTCATTGAAGATGATATAGACCTCACATAACCTCTTTTGTGACTCTTTTTAACAGATCTTTGGATGGTATTCAATGATTTTAGATCATTCATAATCTTCTCCTGGATATGAATTATCCTCTCTATACTTCCTCATTTAGTCCTCTAAGATTAATGGTTCACTGATCCTCTTATTTATAATTGGCCTTCTTCCCTCAACAAACTCCTCTTCAGGACTATATGGTCTCCGTCCTTCCTCAAAATCCATCTCCATCATCTGACTTCCTACTGGTGAACTTGTACTTGTTGAATCTTTAGTCTTCACATGTTTGATTAAAATATTAGTTTAGTGGTCACACCACTTGCTCAAAAAATCATTGGGAACTACAATGTGTTCATTATCAACATTTTGTTAGTAAACTATACGTTGGTATAAGTTCATTATCATTAAAACTACTTTTTTTCTAGTTCATAAAGTAACTAGCCAACACTTCTAAGTTACAATCTAACTAATTGGACAAGGGGAATAGAAATCCTTCTAATATTTCTTCTTACTATATGAACATCATGTCCATAGCCATCCCAATCTAACAATTTAATTAGCAAACTTGCATGTGAAACTATATTTGGGTGCATGCATCCAAGTTATCTAATGCAAATGCATGTTTACAAAGTGACTTGAAACTTCGCAAAAGGCCCAACATCCGCAGTGTTGAAAACTTAATATCTGATACCAGTTGTAATGTCCTCGACCGTTATGACAAGGAAAATGGGTCCTAAACTTCAGTTTAATAATAATGGAATAAGGTTAGGAAAACTATCCATTAACTTTAATAAACATTGCTAAGGTTTTGTTACTTAATTAGATTACTTAACTGAATAATTTGTCGCTCTTAGTTAAACAATCTCAACACTTCATGAACTCTAAAGAAATTAAATCTAAGCTTATAATAACATTAAATACATGAATAATGAGTCTATTATCATAGTGTGATTAAGGTTCTACATTAAATCCTTACATTTCGTAAATATGATTAAAATATAGTTTATAATTGCCAAGTATTATGTCGTTTATTGTTTGCAGATTTAATTAGTTTGTGGTGTTTTTAAGTGTGTGATTTCAGTGAAGATAAATAATATGGAAAACATGCATCAAAAAACATATGTAGGCTGTAACCTATAACCACACCACATCCAAATCAAACAAAAGGCACCAACTACAATCACAACCCACAAAATCACCTCCCAATGGTTGTTCCCTACAACCATTTTTCACTAATGTATTTTAGATTGAATGGATTCCTACCTCCATCCATCAATCAATATTACATTCAGATTATATTATCAAAACTCAGATATGAAACTAAGAGCATATCCATGCACAAACCATTTCCAATCTAACAATTGGTGTGCTCAACCTGCCACTAGGAAAACTGTTGGACCAAAACAGACATATCTTGGTCATACAAAAATATTTTTCGATGAAATGAAAGGTGATCCTTACTGGAAACGTTGTTATGGATGCAATAGAATGGTCCCAAGGAATAAAAATTAGAAAATAATGTCAAACCATAATGTAACAAATATAAATTTTATAAATATTAACATTTAAATACTAACTAGGTTAATTAGGGTAATTAATTAATTACTCAAGAGGTGTCTTGAAAAGTCACCCCTCTTACCACTTAGGTTATAAAATACCAGACACTAATTCTTGAAAAAAATCTTTTTATCCATATAATTATCAATATATATTTGTCCTATTAATGGACAAATATTGGTAATATTCATGTGTGAAGTGAATAAATATTCGCTTCGTTTGGTATCACATCTAGTTTGTGATCTAGGACTTTGGCCATATCGTGATTTTTAATCATAATCCTAGGGATTCCCTAAATTTATGGTCTTTGATCAAGTGAAAAAAGAAAAAAAAGTCAAAATAAAAAATAAAAAGGAAGAAGTAAAAAAAAAGAGAGAAGAAGAAGGAAGATTTCCATAAAAAAGGAAGGTAAAAAAAAGAGAGTAAAACCACAAGTGGTTTCTCCACCCACGGTTTTGTTTTAATAAGTGGTTTTTTAATTCTATGGTTTAAACCCTAATATCCACCCCATTCATAAAATATTTATATATCAATAATACTATTAGTAATAATAAAATTTATTATTGTTATATATTTTTTCAAAAAACCTTTCGACCCAATTCGCAAAAAATATATATACTATATTATTATTTTTAAATAATAATTGGTAATATATTATATTTGTTATTATTAAATTTTTAATATTAATAATAATAATAATTGCTTAAGAATTATTATTTAATAATTGTTTTATTTACAATTATTACTTTATACAAGAAGGAAAAAGAATCAAACAAGATATTAAAAGAGACATATTGAGAATTATTACAACTTTTGTATCTACCCTTCTAGGAGAAAAGAAGACAAAAGTGAACTAAAAACATAATTGCAAACAATGGCACCTACATATTTAGAAATGAAGTCACAAATACAAACAACAGTGTATGATTTAGAGCAATATAAGGCGATCAATAAAAGTCTACAAGTTGAGGTTGAGATGCAAAACTGGTTGAAAGAGTGGAGAGACAATCAGAATCGTCGCTTATGGAATCAAAATCGACAGCTAGAACGAACCATAAGAGATAAAAAGAAAATGTTATCTCATGAGGATAAAGAAATATCATGTTTAAAAATTCATTATCAAAACCTAGAAGACCAGATTAGAAAGTCAAAAAAGGACAACAAAGCACCATATGGAAGCGATAATGATTTAGAAGAAGAAATAAAGCATCTAAACAAGCTCATCATGGAAAAAGATGTTGAATTGGTGCAAGTCCAGATGAAGTTAGAAAATCAAGAAACAAAGTTACATCATCATCAACAGCAAAAAGAAAAACTCCAGCGGCAGTGTAACACCCCAGTTTTGACCCCGATGCATTAAATATACATGATATATATATTGTAAATAATCATGGTCTGGAGCTCAAGGAAAAAGCCCCACCATCGATTTGGTCATGATATGTTTCGGTGATGGGAATTTTTACCGATGGTATGTCGGGATATATGGCACATATCAAGTCAAGGAATCATGTAACTATGCATTTTAACTAAAAGAAACCCAACCAGCTATGTCGATGCAACTATATTGAAAAGGGCATGATTTTCCTAAGGATAACGGAGGAATGTTAAACCTGGAACCCGTGGGGAAAAGCCATGTGTCGATCAACCCCCTAAGCTCCTATGTTAGTTATAGGGTCAGTTAATGCTGGGTAGTGGTGGGTGGCAAGCTTTTCCCCATGCACTCTCCACCAGCTGGTTGAGTCGCACACACGAGATGGGAGTGGTTTTCCTCATGCACCATTTGGGATGCCCGATCATTTTGTCCACTCTCTCCATCGTTCGCTATTCATTCCTCATGCAGAGATGAGATAAAATGATTCACGATTCTATGTGTGGGGGTTCATTCTCTTTTCTCTCACATATTGTTGGTATGTGGATACGTTTTTCCTCCCGTTCACACAGAGAGTCTATTCCTTTCCCATTATCGGACTGTGTAATGTCCCGTGACTTCATTGTTGAACTGTGGTTGTTCTTCTTCCCCTGATTGGGGTTGCTGTGAGTACCTACATTTTGTTGGTTTTGTTTTCCCTCACATTTTGGAGCTGCTTTAGGCTACCATGGAGTCATTTTGGCCACGATAGGGCCAAGAATGACTCAGGAATTGTTTCCCCTATCCAAGCTGTGAATTGCTGGTTTTGCTGCATGCATGCAGTGGTTGGTATTCGGACTATATAGGAGTGGTGATGAGGGCCTGATTTGCTTGAAAAACCTGGTAGGTTTTGGAACCACACAGACAGAGCTAGAGGGCTATATTTCTTCTCCACAACCCCTGAATAGCACTGGAAGGGAGGTCAGGGCCTGAGGGACTGTGTAGCAGAGAAAGGATTGATTTCCTTGTGTTGGGTGTGTGTGGGTGTCCTAGAAGTCAGGATAGTTCTGGTGTAGGTGTCCTTAGATCTTCAATGAGCTCACCAGCTTAGAATTTAGCCTTTCCCAGCTCCTAGATGTCCTGATAAACCCAACTGTGTTGGCGTGGCTAATATGTTGTTTCCTGATAAACCCAACTGTGTTGGCTTGGCTGATCTATTGTTTCCTGATAAACCCAACTGTGTTGCCTTGGCTGGATTGTGGATCCTTGAATGTTTTTTATCCTTGGCTATGTGTAATCCTATTTGTTCCTTATTCCTTGGGGAATCATGCTCGTCTCGGGGGTGGCAGCGTTGCTGAGAGATTAAGGAGCATGCTGGCCTATGGTTGGGTGGAACGTTGCGATGACGTAGTTGGTTGTGAGACAGTTCTCATAAGATAAGTATTCTTGACTAATCTATTACTGCAATCATGTTTACTGTCAATAAATTATGATGAACATGTTGAATGTTGAATTGTATGTTTTGCTTCTGTTGAGTACATGTATAATTATGCATCTGCATTGTTTGATGTTTAATCATTTTCCTTCAGTTTATATGTATGTACATGTTCATTGGGCTAGTTTCTCGGGTGTTTGGTGTAAAGTAGTGTCCTCTTCGCCGGTCGGAGGGTCAGGGACGTTACACCCCACACATAGAATCGGGGACATTTATTCATTTTCCTTCAGTTTATATGTATTTACATGTTCATTGGGATAGTTGCCCAGGTGTTTGGTGTAAAATATCATCCTCTTCGCCGGTCGGAGGGTCATGGATGTTACAGTGTGGTATCAAAGCTCATGTTACAGCATGGGCCTGAACGAGCTGTGAAGATGCAGTGACAGAGCCATCATTGGAGCATTTGGGCCTTAGAGAGCCATGAAAGATCAGCTAGCAGAGGAAGGTTACCTTCTACCTAGCAAAGATAAGAAAACTTCCACAAAAATTGCCTAAATGCCTGATTCATCGGCTCATCGGAAGGCTAAGTAGGAAACTCTTCCGATGTAGCAGATCACCTAGTCGAAATGTCACTTGACGGAAGAAGAAATTGAGAAATTCCTCTAAGTGTTTGTCAATCGTTGGCAGAAGTTAGTCGATTGGATCGGCGACGAATAGTTTGGTCTCATGTTCTTCAGGTACATCAATGACCCAATCATCTGATGATACATCGTAGCATCAACCAAATCTAAAGAAGCATCATTCAATAGCTTCAGGTTTGATGCCACAGGTGTGGCCATAGTCTTGCAGTCCATCATCCCAAACCTCTTCAGGATATCTACTACATACTTCCCTTGTCTAAGGAAGATTCCATCCGCACTCTGCCAGACCTCCATACCTAGAAAGTAATGTATCATACCCAAGTCCTTCATCTCATACTCGGCAGCAAGCTTTCTTTTCGTATCAGTAATCAACCCATCTATTCCTGTCATGAACAGATCATCTACATATAGTAGAAGCATCACTAGGTTGCCATCTTCAACCTTGTAGTAAAGGTTGGAATCTTCTTTGCTCTTGGTAAAGCCCAAACTGGATAGAAATCTATCAATTATGTCGTACCATGTCCTGGGTGCCTATTTCAAACCATATAGGCATTTCTTCAATCTGCATACATGAGACTCCCTATCATGTGTCTCAAAACCAAGTGGTTGTTCTACATACACTTCCTCTTCCACTACACCATTCAAGAAAGCAGTCTTGACATCCATTTGGTGTATCATCCATTTCATCACTGCAACCAGAGCAAGTACTGATCTTATGGAAGTGTATCTGGATACAGGTGCAAAGGTCTCCTCATAGTCTATTCCCTCTTTCTGAGAGAAACCTCAAGCTACGAATCTTGCCTTATACTTTTCAATGCTACCATCTATAGCATGTTTGATCTTGTAGATCCATTTGGAAGTTACAACTGACTTCCCGTCTGGTCTTGGGACAATATCCCAAACATCATTCTTCATGATCGATTGGTACTCTTCAATCATAGCATCCTTCCATTCTTTCTGTTTTGCCACTTCTTCATAACTGGAAGGTTCTTTATCAATGAAATCACATAGTAAAGCTACATACCCAGAATGGGATCTGGTCCTCTTTCTTTCTCTGTGATTCTCTTCTGGAGCCCCATATCTTTCTACACCTTGGATGAGTTCTAATACCCAAGTAGGTTTCCTCTTATGAGGATTCTTCTCCAGAGGTGGATCTACAGGTCTTTGTGGTTCTTCAAATTCTTGATCTTCTTCTCGAGTTTCTTCATTCATGGTTGTTTCATGAATTATGGGCGCTTCTACTTCTTCAGGTTCTTCAGCAAGTCTTTTTTTGGATTTGTTGTAAGCTGTGTCTTCATCAAATGTCACATCACTGCTGATGTCAATCTTCTTATATCTTGGGAAATATATTCTATAAGCCTTCGAGCTTTTAGAGTATCCCACAAATATACCCTTCTTTCCTGAAGGATCTAATTTAGTCCTCTCCTCTTTTGGAATGTGGATGTACACAGGACAGCCAAATATTCTGAGATGGTTGACTTTTGGTTTCTTTCTGGAGAAGACTTCTTTAGGAGTCTTGTCTCGAGTACTCTATGTGGAGTACGGTTCTCTACATACACCGCTGTTCTGGCAGCTTCTACCCAAAGATGCATAGGAAGGTATTTATCATGAAGCATGGCGTTTGTAGCTTCCATGATGGTTCTATTCTTCCTTTCCACAACCCCATTCTGTTGTAGATTATAAGGAGTGGACAACTCCCTCTTAATCCATTATTCTTTGCATATCTCTTTGAATTCATTTGAAGTGAATTCTCCGCCATTATCTGATCGAATGGTCTTGATCTTCTTTTCAGTATGGTTTTCGATCAAGGCTTTGAATTCTTTAAACTTGCTGAATACTTCGTCTTTGTTCTTCATGAATTAAACCCATGTCTTCCTAGAAAAGTCATCAATAAAAGAAACATAATATGCATACCCGCTTAGAGAGTTTGATGACATAGGACCGCATACATTGGAGTGGATGATTTCCAAGATTCCTTTTGCTTTGCTTTCACTTCTTGGAAATTTCTTCTTTGTATTCTTTCCTCTTGCACATCGTTTACAAACCCCATCATGTTTTGCTTGTATTTTTGGAATACCTTCGACAACTTTGCTTGCAATAGGTAGTGCTTTGTAATGCACATGTGCAAGCCTTCTATGCCAAAGTTCACTTGGCTCTACTGTGTCATGGACCAAGGATTGTTTTGGATGGCCCTTCAATTTCTATAATCCTCATTCTTGTTCTCCAATTACTACCACATCATTGATAGTCTTTCCTTTTGGCCACATGATGACTTGACCATCTATGAATGCAACCCGCATTCCTTTTGCATCTAATGTTGATATGGAGAGAAGGTTCTTCTTGAGTCCTGGCACAAACAATACTTCTTTCATTGTTATAGATTTTCCAGAGTCTAACTTATATGAAGATTCCCCACTACCTTTTATTGGATATTGGTAGTCATCTCCTAGCTTTACCTTGTGAGGTTATTCATGTTCTGGCAGTCTTACAAAGGATTCCTTGAATCCATTCATATGTTTGGAAGCCCCACTATATATAAGCCAATCATCACTACCTTGAGTAATGTTACCTGTGAGAGCTGATATTAGAACATATTCATCCTCACTTGAAGAATCTTCACTTTCATATCTGGATCTCTTTCTAGATGGTTCATCATCCTCTACAGCATGAGCATGATGTCTTCTTTTGTTGCTCTTCTTTACTATCTTCTGTTTGTTAGGACAATTCCTTGCATAGTGTCCTGCTTCATCACAAGTATAGCATATGATCCTAGATACATCTCTTCTAGTATTAACTCTGTGAGAGTGCTTACCTCTAGAACCATGAGGTCTTTTTTTGCTTGACTTGGAGTGAGAATTGGAGTGTACCATAAGAGCTTGGTCTTCACTTCCCATCTTCTCTTCTTGAGCTGCTATCCGAGCTTCTTCTTGAGAGCACTCTTCCCATAGTCTGCTGAACTTGACTAACTTCTTCCTAGCACAAATTCCTTGGAAAGAATCCCATGACCTAGGAAGGCCATTCAATGTAGTCATTACAATCTCTGTATTTTCCACTTATTCATCAACTACTTCTAGTTGCTCTTTGATTTGAGAAACTCTTGTGAAGTAAGACTGGATTGTTTCTACATTTTGAATCTTCACATTCTTCAGTTGGTTTCTCAGGGTCATCTTCCAATTGATGTTCTTTCCTTCAAACAATTTGGTTAGGGCATCAAACATAGCTTTAGGTGTCTTGAGAGAGGACACCTATGGGATAAGGTGATCCTTGATAGAATCAGCAATGATCCTCTTTTCCATAACCATTTTCTTCATATGTAAGGCCTTTGCCTCATCTCCCTCTAGAACTGGAACCTCCTCATGGATGTAGGAGTCTAATTCATTTTCTTCCAGGACCAAGGAGATCCTATACTTCTAGGCTCAAAAGTTTTCAGCTCCCTCAAACTTTTCATTAAGCTTGGTATGATGAGACATCTTAAATGAGAACCTCAAATGGAAATACAAAAGATTTTAGATCTTACCAGGTTCAAGATGTCAGATCTGAAACTTGAGCTCAAATCCTGTAGACCTAGTTCAGGAGCAAATTAGGGTTTTTATTTCCCAGAGTTATGTCTACCCAAATGCCTTGAAATTTGTCGCTAACTTCGATTTTGGAGAGGAGATCAGTCCAGGCCTGGGCTCACTGAAAAATTCCTCTTCTATGAAAATCCCTAATTTCCAACAGTAGTTACAGGTCCAAAACTGAAAAACCTCAAAATTGGATTCTACTTCAACATAAAGATGTGCCCTAAGGAGGAGAGTTGTTCCACCTTACTTTTTCTAAAAATATATGAAGAAAGATCCACAAACTAGGAATCCCTAGTTCCCGCAGCTGCACAATGTCTTCTTCTCAGGTTAGCTCTGATACCATGTTAGTTTTTCAACATTAAAATCTAGCATTATGTTAGGATATTTATTGAGAGAATAACAAGTATAGTAATCAAACACAAGAGACAATGAACACAGTGTTTTTGATTGAGGAAACCATAAATGGAGAAAACCCCGCAACTTCCTCAGAGATAGAATCAGCACAAGATGTAAAACCTTAAAACAGTAAGATGTACTCCTAATAGTAGTAATCTTCTTCTTGTATAGCCCCAGTGTCTTCTCCTTCCTCAACTATGCGCTACACTTGAGTGTGTGAGTGATGTGTGCTAAATAGAGACCCCAACTCTCTATTTATACTAATCTCAACATGACTAAAACGCTACTAGGGCCAACCTCTACTTGGAGAGTCAAATAACCCTAGTGCCCTAGAACTACAAGGACTTTAACCCTTACACAATCAGAGGGTTACCCACTATGAATTGACATGACTTGTTTACATTATTGATTCTCCCGATCTAAACATCGGGGCATGACAACATGACTCAATTACATAATAGATACATCCCGGAACAAACATTGGGTTACAATACATAAGATACATAGATGAATACATTCCAAAGTTACAAATACATCAACACAGTGATGTGAGTGGTGGTGTTTTGGCGACAGGATAGCAAGATCTCCACCCCCTCGTCATATCTAACAGGGAGTTGGAAATATTGTAGGAACATGGAGGCTAGGGAGTTGAAGTTGGGGTACTTGGCTTGTGGCAGATCAATGTACCATTTGGCCACGGCACCTGTAAGGGTGCGTTGGAACAGTCTCAGCCTGATGGAGTCTTCTACAATGCTATTGGATGAACACCATAGATGGAATGTCATTATATGATTTTGGGGACATTCCTTGACTTTACCCTCAAACTTTGGGATGTCTGATGGTAGCTTCATTGGCATAGGTGGCCAGAAATCTTGGTGGTGGATGGGATCATTTGTTAATCTAGCCAATTCAGGTAAGTTCAAACGAGCCATGAACGGTAGATTTGATCCCAAGTTGATGTGGGATGGGGCTGCAATGGGGGTGGGGTTTTCAGGTGTGTAACACCCTATTTTTGACCCCATTGCATTAAATATATATTCTGTATATATTGTAATGAATCATGGTGTGGGGCTAAAGACAAAATCCCCACCATCAACTTAGTTGTGTTATGTTTCGGCGAACGGAATCGTTGCCAATGGTTTATCGTGGTATACGGCATATATTGAGTTTTGTCATCATGTAAATATGCATCTTTAATTAAAATGAACCCCAACTAGCTATGTTCGTGGAAACTAAATTGAGAAGGGGAATGATTCTCATAAGGATAAGGGTGGGGGATGTCAAACCTTGGGCTATGGGGGGGGGGATCCATGTGTCACCACCCTGTTTGATTTTCCCATCTTTCTTTGTCTTATCCTACTACCACTCTAATGTTTTGCTGGGTACTTGAGGCAGTTATGGCTGTGAGTGGAGTGTGGCAGGACTGTCAGTCCTTGCCGACATGCACACTCCACCAGCAGGTTGACCCTCACGTTGGCAAGAAAAACCACCACCACCATTCTCTCCATTATCATCTCACCCTCACGCATAGGTGGAGTGGTTCATCCTCAAATAGGGGGGGGAATATTTCTCATTCTCACACACAGGATTTTCCTGGTTTTACTCACGCAGCGAGTTGGGAGTCATGTTCTTTCACCCATGATTTTTCCCTTATGAATATGCCATTCATGTTCTGAGTGTGCATCTTTTCCTCTATGGATTTTGTGGATGGTGTGGGTGTATGCTTTCCTTACAGGCTGATTCATGGGTTTGCTGTAGTCTCCCTTACGTTTTGGTTGTTTTGGATTGGTTGGAGTCGTTTTGGCCATGATAGGGCCAAGAACGACTCAGAAGTTGTTTTCCTTTCCCAAGCTGTGAATCATTTGTGTGACTACGTGTATGTAGTGGTTGGTCTTCGAACTATGTTGGAAGTAGAGATGGGGGCTTGGTTTGCTTGATAAACTTGGTGTGTTTGGAAACCACATAGACAGAGCTAGAGGGCTGGATTTCTTCTCCACAACCCCTGAATAGCACTGGAAGGGAAGTCAGGGCCTGAGGGACTATGCAGTAGAGAAGGGACTAATTCCTTGTGTTGGGTGTGTGTGGGTGTCTTAGAAGTCAGGATAGTTCTTGTGTAGGTGTTCCTAGCTCTGTAATGGGCTCACCAGCTTAGCATTTAGCCTTTCCCAGCTTCTTGATGGCCTGATAAACCTGACCATGTTGGCTTGGTTGTCTTGTGATAGCCTGACAAACCCAAATGCGTTGACTTGGCTGTGTTTTGTGTATCCTTGGATATGTGTAAGCCTGTTAATTCCTTATTCCTTGGGGAATCATGCCCAACTCAGGGGTGGCAACATTGCTTAGATATTAAGGAGCACGTTGGCCTATGGTCAGGTGGAACATTGTAGCGATGTAGTTGGTTGCGGGATGAGTCCTTTATAAGATAAGTAATATTGTCTATTTTACTTCTGCAATTACATTTCCTGCTAATAAATTATGATGAACATGTTGAATGAACGAATGTATGTTTTCTTCTGCTTTGTATGATAAATAATCATGTATGCATGTTCTATTTCTAGTTCAAAGCATTTTGTTTCAGCATTTAATGAATGCACATGTTCATGGGGCTGGTTTCCAGGATGGTCAACGCCATGGTAGTGTCATCTTCGTCGGTTGGAGGTTCGGGGACGCTACAGTGTGATATCAGAGCTTGCAGGTTGCAGCATGGGCCTCTATGGGCCATGAAAGACCAGTTAGCAGAGGCATGTTGCCTTATGCCCAGGAGAAATTGGTGAATGATTGGGAAATTCACAAAATTTGTCTAAGTGTCTGAACTGTCGATTCATTGGAAAACTTAGTGGGACGGACTTTCCATGCAGCATAAAGCTAGGAGAAAACACACCCGATGGAGGACAGTTGGAAGAAAAATTGTGGGAAAATTTTTCTAAGTGTTCGTTGGCCGTCGATGGAAAATAGATGTTGGGTTCGCCGACACCGTGGAAGAATTTAGTGGTTTGTCAGTCCATCATTGTGTTTTCCATGTGGACTAGCACTCCGATGATTAGAAGTTCAACCACCTCCAATCACCGACACATAGCACTTAGTGGTTCCAAACACCGATAGATATTATGTTTCGCAGAAAGAAGAGAAAAATTTTCAAAAATTGTCTAAGTGTTGAGGCCATCAGTGATCGGCTATGGTTAGCTATTTGGATCAGCGGAAGTTAGTGGTTCGTGCGCCGCCGTTTTGGAATCCTAGAGCACTAGCCTTCCGACAAGAAGAGACTGCCAATACCGATCAGGTTATGCCATAATAGATTGGGATGCTGATCAGAAGAAGATCAAATATGGTGGGCCGCCATTGCAGCTACTAATGGAACTATTTCTCCGATGAAAAGAAGAGAATTGAGCCGATCAAGCGGTGAAAAGGAAGACTAAAGGGAAAATTTTAAAAATTTCTCTAAGTCCTAGAGTCATCAGCCATCGGCGATGGTTAGTGGAACACATTGCCGACACCTAGTTAATTCAGTTGTCGATGAGCTACAATGGATGAATTTAGTGGATTGAACATCCATCATTTTGGCTAGCCAATGAACTATCCTTCCGATAGATAGAGGCTTCAACCGCCGATGCTACAATGATTAGTACTTCCGACAGCCAATGAGGAGAAAATTTGAAAATTTTGTTTAAGTATAAGGTCATTGAAAAGTTATTGAGGATCAGATTGATGATCGGGTACGTTAAAGATTTGAGAATCTGCCATTGTGGCTGCTTAGTCAACTAGCCCTTCGACGTCACAACAACTAGTGCTTCCGACCGCCGATATACTTACAACTGCAGAATACTTAAGGAGATTGTTGGCCGCTATTGTGGAAAGATGGGTGACTAACAGGTTATGCTATTGCTAATCAGATGTGGGATAATAGACCATTGCAGGCCGATGTAGTGGAAGGAATCAGACGAGTAACTCATTGATACAGTGGAAGGACTTAGAAGTTTCGACTGTCGAAACGCCCGATGAGCAGTAGTTGACATCGCCAATCGAAAGTCTAGACATTTTCCCACGGAAACTGAAGTAAGGACACTCTCCATCATTGTGGCTGCATAAAGGAGTATGCACCCAATGCACAGTCAACTTGATCACCGATGCAGATCGGAGGTGTAGTTGTTTTGACTACCACAGTGTCGGCAGAATAGCTAGGAAGAGGTCCAATTAGGCCTAAGGAAATTTGGGTTTTTCAGAATAATTTCTCAGTAGTTTTTCGAGCACTTTTCAACTATCTTCAGTCGGTTTTCAGCAAATTTTAGTAGACTGTCTATGGTCATAGAGGTGAATATGAAATAGAAAAAAAAAACGGTTTTTTTGCATAATTGTTGTTTTATGAATTTCCAGAAGAAAAGGTAAGTAATTTTGATCTATATTAATATTGTGCATCTAACAGTTTGCTATGAACACATTTGTAGAACTTTAGATAACTTCCAAGAGTAGTAATCCAGAAAGAACAGTGTGGTAAAGCCAGATGTGGTTCAGTCATGAGAACCCATGATGGGTATGATGCTTTGGATTCTTACGAGCGAGCAGAAGATGCCATGGGATAAAATGTCCATAATGGGAATGATGACATTGAGTCCAATGGAAGGAGATTCCAAGAGACACCATTAGATGTTGTAGCCACCATGAGAAGCTTAATTAAATCCCAGGAAGAGCAACACCAGTTGAATGCTGCAATGTTGCAGAGTTTAATAGACTTGTAGAGAAAGATAGCCTCTGGACGAGGTACAGCAAGAGCAGTACTAGGAGAAGGAGAAGGATTTCTAGTGGGTCATCTGACTTTGAAGAATCCAATGGGGATTCAAGTTCTTCTTCTCATAAAAGAAAAAGAAAGAGGCACCATAGGGATTGCTCTCAAGATGAATTTAAGAAAGCTAAACCTCCTACATTTGATGGTGAGGTAAAGACTAGACAAGAGGCTTAAGCTTGGCTTCTTGGGATAAAGAAGTACTTTCAAGTGCATGATTATTCAGGAAATATGAAGGCAAGATTTGCCATATTCAATATGAATGGAAAGGCACCCATTTGGTGGGAACACTTCAAGCAAGTAAAGAGGATTAGTGAAAGGAGACTTAAGTGGAAACAGTTCAAGAAGTATTTCAAGCAGAAATACCTCTCTGACAGATATTATGATGACAAGATTAAGGAGTTCCATGACCTGAGATTGGGACAGCAAACCATGGAAGAATATGCAAATAAGTTTTTGGAGCTGTTGTGGTATGTTCGGTACATCAGAGATGAAAAAGTGAAGGTCCATCATTTTCTGAGTGGATTGCCTCAGTCTTACAAAGATAGAATTGAGTTTTACGAACCTAGAACTCTTGAAGAAGCAGTAAGGAAGGCTAAGTATTGCTATGAGCAAAGAAAAGGTAAACCTGATTACCATAAGGAATGGAAGGACAAGAAGAATGAGAAGTTTGACCAAAGAAAGAAAGGTTTCAAACCTTCTAACTTCAGGAATCAGTAGAATCAACCATCCCAAGATGCGAGTAAACTAGTTGGAGTGACAGGAGAAAAGCTTAAATATCCACAACAGAATAGAGGGCCAATTCAATGTTGGAAATGTGGAGGACCCCACATGCGTAGAAATTGTCCACTTGAGAATGAGAGTGCAACACCGGCTTTAAACATTCAATAAGCAGAAATAGAGGGTCAAGTAGCAAGAGCAGTCCCTAGGATTTATGCAGCACTGGAGGACCACCAGACAGATCACCAGTCAACTATGGTTGAAGTAGCAGGTAAGATTGTTGAGCAATCTGTTTCTATTTTGATTGAACCTGGTTCTACTCATAGTTACATTACTCCTAGAGTAGTGGACATTTTTGCTTTTAAGAAAGTAAAGCATAGGAAGTCTTGGTTAGTTCAGCTAGCCACTGGAACTAAGAGAAAGGTCAGTGAAGTGGTGGAGAAATGTCCATTGGTCATGGATGGATTGGTCACTTGTGTAGATCTGAATGTTCTACTGCTTGGTTCCTATGATTTTCTAATTGGAATGGGTTGGTTAGAAGCTCACAAGGTAAAGCTTGACTGCTACAATAATACTTTCGAGTGCATGGATGAAGAAGGGAACCTAGTAGCTGTGAAAGGTATTCAAAAGGTGATTTCAGTAAGGCAGGTTTCAGCAATGCAGTTAAAGAAGTTCTATAGGAAGGGTTGCCAGTTGTATGTAGCTCATATTTTGGAGACATCAGGAGATGAAACTCCTAGGTTGGAGGACTATCAGGTGTTACAGGAATTCAGGGATGTGTTTCCTGATGAGATTCTAGGGCTTCCTCCAAAGAGGGACATTGATTTCACAACTGAACTTGTACCAGGAGCAGTACCAGTGTCCAAGGCACCCTACAGGATGAATACATTGGAGATGCTAGATTTGAAGATGCAACTACAAGAGTTATTGGAAAAGAAGTATATCCGGTCTAGTGTGTCTCCTTGGGGAGCACCAGTTATGTTTGTAAAGAAGAAAGATGGTACACTCAGGTTATGTATTGATTATAAACAATTGAACAAGGTTACTGTGAAGAATAAATATCCTTTTCCTAGGATCAATGACCTCTTTGATCAAATGAGAGGAGAAAAGGTATTTTCAAGATCGACTTAAGGTCTAGTTACCATCAGGTGAGAATCAAGGATGAAGACATTCATAAGACATCCTTCAAGACAAGGTATGGACATTATGAGTTTGTAGTGGTACCATTTCATCTCAAAAATGCACCAGCTACATTTATGTGCCTTATGAACAGTGTCTTTAGCAGGTATTTGGACAAGTTTGTTCTTGTTTTCCTTGATGACATTCTTGTTTATTCTAAGAATGAGGTGGAGCATGAAGAGCATTTGAGATTGACATTGAAATTGCTCAGGGAGCATCAGCTATATGGAAAACTGAGCAAGTGTGACTTTTATAGAGATAGAATTCAGTATTTGGGTCACATTATCTCAGAGGAGGGTATATCTGTGGACCTTGAAAAGAGTGAAGCCATTATGAATTTCCCTACTCCAAGAAATGTGACAGATGGGCAGACAGAGAGAGTTAAGCAGGTGCTTGAAGACATGCTTCGCATGTACATGATGGACAAACCGACCAAGTGGGAAGATTACTTACACTTGGTAGACTTTGCTTATAACAATGGACAGCAGATATCCTTGGGGATGAGTCCATATGAAGCTTTGTATGGGAGAAGGTGTAGGACACCTGTGACTTGGGATAATCCAGTGAATACTAGGATTGTGCTTGGACCAAAATTGCTCAAGGAAATGGAGAAAGAGGTTGTAAAGATCAGGCATAATCTGAAAGCAGCATAGGATAGACAGAAAAGCTATGTAGATAAGCATAGGGTGAATAGGGATTTCAGTGTTGGGGATCATGTTTACCTCAGAGTGAGGGAAAGGAAGAGTTCCTTGAAGCTCGAAAGTTGTGCCAAGTTGTCACCAAGATATTGTGGGCCGTTTGAAGTGATTGAAAGAATAGGGTCAGTTGCATATAGACTTGCATTGCCTGCTAGCACTAGAGCTCATAATGTTTTTCATGTTTCTTTGCTTAAGAGATATGTACATGATCCTAACCATGTGATAAATTGGGATGTGATTCAGGTGGAACCCGAGGGAGAGTTCCGAACCGAGCCAATTCGCATCCTTGATAGGAAGGTCACAATGCTCTAGAACTGGGCCATAGGTCAGGTAAAGGTGCAATGGAAGCACTACAGACCTGAAGAGGCTACCTGGGAGCTGGAGGATGCCATGCGATTGGCACATCCATTTTTTTTCAATTCTGTGAAACACTGAGGTGATACCAGTGTAGCATTTTGTTCAATTTTGTAAAGCACTGAGGACAGTGCTATTGAAGGGGGAGGAGAATGTAACACCCTGGTTTTGACCCCATTGCATTAAATGTACATGATGTATATATTGTAATGAATCATGGTGTGGAGCTAAAGGCAAAATCCCCACCATCGATTTAGTTGTGTTATGTTTTGGTGAACGGAATCGTTGCCGATGGTCTATCGTGGTATATGGCATATATTGAGTTTTGTCATCATGTAAATATGCATCTTTAATTAAAATGAACCCCAACCAGCTATGTTTGCGGCAACTAAATTTAGAAGGGGCATGATTCTCATAAGGATAAGGGTGGGGGATGTCAAACCTTGGGCTATGGGGGGGGAGGGGATCCATGTGTCACCACCCTGTTTGATTTTCCCATCTTTCCTTGTCTTATCCTACTACCACTCTAATGTTTTGCTGGGTAGTTGAGGCAGTTATGGCTGGGAGTGGAGTGTGGCAGGACTGTCATTCCTTTCTCACACGCACACTCCACCAGCAGGTTGACCCTCATGTTGGAAAGCAAAACCACCACCACCATTCTCTCCATTGTCAGCTCACCCTCATGCATAGGTGGAGAGGCTCATCCTCACGTAGGGACGAGAGTCTTGCTCATTCTCACGCATGAAATTTTCCTGGTTTTACTCACACAGTGAGTTGGGAGCCATGTTCTTTCACCCGCTATTTTTCCCTTGTGAATATGCCATTCATGTTTTGAGTGTGCAGGTTTTCCTCTATGGATTTTTTGGATGGTGTGGGTGTATGCTTTCCTTACAAACTGATTCGTGGGTTTGCTATGGTCTCCATTACGTTTTGGTTGTTGTGGATTGGTTGGAGCCACGATAGGGCCAAGAATGACTCAGGAGTTGTTTTCCTTTCCCAAGCTATGAATCGCTTGTGTGACTGCGTGTATGCAGTGGTTGGTCTTCATATTGTGTTGGGAGCAGGGATGGGGGCTTGGTTTGCTTTATAAACTTGGTGTGTTTGGAAACCACATAGACAGAGCTAGAGGGCTGGCTTTCTTCTCCACAACCCCTGAATAGCACTGGAAGGGAATTCAAGGCCTAAGGGACTATGTAGTAGAGAAGGGACTGATTCCTTGTGTTGGGTGTGTGTGGGTGTCTTAGAAGTCAGGCTAGTTCTAGTGTAGGTGTTCCTAGCTCTGTAATGGGCTCACCAGCTTAGCATTTAGCCTTTCCTAGCTTCTTGGTGGCCTGATAAACCTGACCATGTTGGCTTGGTTGTCTTGTGATATCCTGACAAACCCAACTGCGTTGGCTTGGCTGTGTTTTGTGTATCCTTGGCTATGTGTAAGCCTTCTTGTTCCTTATTCCTTGGGGAATCATTCCCAGCTCGGGGGTGGCGATGTTGCTGAGAGATTAAGGAGAAAGCTGGCCTATGGTTGGGTGGAATGTTGCAGTGACATAGATGGTTGTAGGACAAGTCTTTTATAAGATAAGTAATCTTGTCTATTTTACTTCTACAATTACATTTACTGCTAATAAATTATGATGAACATGTTGAATGAATGAATGTATGTTTGCTTCCGATGTGTATGATAAATAATCATGTATGCATGTTCTAGTTCTAGTTCAAAGGATTTTGTTTCAGCATTTAATGAATGCACATGTTCATGGGGTTGGTTTCCCGTATGGTCAACACCATGGTAGCGTCCTCTTCGTCGGCATTAGTGAACCTCTCACATAGCACGTGCGATCATGGGATACTAAAGAATACCCTTAATTTTGAGAGATATTGACCCAAAATATTTTTGTTGAAACCCCCTCCCAATACTTAAAACCTCCTCCCCACCCCTTTTTATACCTCAATCCTTATAAACCACCCTACATACCCCCACCTTAAACCCCTCATCCCCCCAATACCTGCAATATATTGGTTCAATTTTTTATAATTTTAAAACCCACAATATGAACTAATGTGATAGGATATTGGTCAACAAGTAAAGCCCCCGTGTTCATCGGTTGGAGGGTCGAGGACGCTACAAGGTGCATAGTGCATCTGCATAGCTAGGGGTGCTTGTGGTGGTACCATAGCAGATGGGCCAATGCCCCCAAGTGTTGTGGGTGGGATGGTGTGGGTAGCAGGGACATTGCCCCCATGAATGGTGGTAGGGACAATGTGGGTGGTCGGTGCACTTCCCCCCTGTGTGGCAAGGGGGACAATGTGTGTGGATGGGCCACTGCCCCCATGTTTTACTACTGGGCCAGCTTGGCTGGTCACTATTGGTGGTGGCAATTGGCTAATGATAGTCTACATGAATATCCTTGCACCGCTTGCCATGTTGTGGGTGACAGGTTGTGATGTGGAAATGGGTCCACTTGCTAAGGTTAAGCCAGAAAATGGATTCGGGTTTGCAGTAGCCATGAGGCTAGATGGTGCGGTGTGGAGGTCTGGTTCAAACTGATATGGGTCTAAATCAGAATTAGAGGCTATGTGGCCCTCTGATGGTGTGGGAGATCGCTGAGAATGGCTACAATAGTGCCGACTGAGTGTTCCAAATGGTGGTGGTTTGCCTCTTAGTGAGGAAGATCGTGGAGGATCAATTATGTTTGCTTTAGTTAATGAAACTGGTGGGTATGAAATTTGGACCCTGGTTTCAATGGCTTCCTACTGGCTAAAGGTGGTCTCTCTACCACCAAGACTACCAGAAGACAGTGCTTGGCTTGTTCCTCACAGGTGCTTCTACTCAATCGGAAGGGATCGTTGCCCATTTCGCTTGGGAATTCCTCTCAGCAGCCAGCTACTTTGGGGTTCATGTGGTACTCTTCACAATGAGTTTATGGGAAAATCCCAAGTACTTCCCATAGTTGAAGCAGTCAGGGACTTATGTCCTCAAAGACTGCAAAATTGATTGAACTTAGTGTAAATTTGGTAAATTTTAAGGCTTAAATTTTAAGGCTTACTCAGTGTCATGAATTGAGTTTGGTTAAATATTTGGTATGGTGTGTTGGTTTGCTTGTTTGTTCTGGTATTTGGTTTGCAATATGGTTTATGAATTCATGGTAGAGTTCACATCATGGTTTTGTATGCAAACATAAACAGAAATTTGTAAGAAAATATGGTGATTAACCCTGAATTGTTGGCCTAACTAAATGTCTACCTCTCAGTGGTATTCTTCTTCAACCAAGAGAAGGTGCTAGGCTCTCAACACAATGGGACTAAGCCCATTCGTAGATACTCAGGTCACCTCCCAAGTGCTAGGTTGGTCAATAGGGAGGACGCTTAGCACCGTGAGAATCCCTCCTTCTCTACCCCCTCTACCTTCCAGGTCACCTAGTTTTAGTGGTTTAGGAAAAATACCATGGAGTGCCTAGATCTATAGGAGCTTTCCCTTCATTGTATCCCAGAATACCCTAGGGGGTGATGACTGGGTAGAGGAGGAAGGGTGTCAAAACCCCAAATTTTTTGAAAAATTTAAAATTTTCAAATTTGCATATCGTTAACATAAATGCAGTTAACTAATCATTCAATTAGTTATATGTTACCATATTATTAATTGAATTATCTGTTGGATTGTGTTTAGTGATAGAACAGTTCTTTTCAGTTTACTGACTTGTTTTCTTTTTGCGACCACAAGGTGGGATGTCATGCAAAAACTGGGCTTACTTAGCTTTCGAGCTAATGCAGAACATTTTTCTGTTCTTACAGACTACAGGTAAGAAGTTTGGTTGCTACATGTCGAAATTCTAAAGTGTTTAAGTGCGTCGCAAAAATAAAAGTTCAGTAGGAAGATAAATGCTATACAATTTTCAATGCTTACTAAGGTAAATTCAATAACTGTCTATTCTTCTAGTTGGAGTAACTTTATGGTTCTTAAAGATTACTGAACTATTCGATATTTAACATAGATGTCAAGTGTTAAAAGACCTCAATTTAAACTCTTTACAAAAATAGAGTAGAAAAAGGCAGAGTTATAGAATTTACAATTTACCTTCCAAGTGCACATATACACTCACATTGTAATGTATATTTATAAGGGGTTTACATATTACTGTTTCCATTTTCAACTTTGAAGTTTAAGGGAAAATCAACTTTATTTCAAACTGCTCTTTGAGAAAGATATACTCAACCTGAAAACACAAGTTTTAGTTATGCAATAACTATTCCAAACTAAGTTTATTTTTAGTCGGATAAATAACTTACTGTAAACAAGTTTTTATTCTATTCCTTTCATATCAAATAAGAGGGCCTGTCCCTAATGGCTACCATATTAAAATAATGCATAACACAATCGTTTTAAGGTCTAACATTTATGTTGTTAAATTCTTTAATAAAGAGATTAGAAGCTTAACCTTTGTATGTTAATATTTCTTGGTTAAGAACCTTTATTCTAGGTAAAACCATCGTCAAAATAATAATGGTTATTATTTTCTTTAGTGTTTATCTACTAAACTTCTATTCTTAGATAATTATAACAAGATCCAAGGAATGGACATTATTAATAAGATACTTACCATGGTTGATTCTACAACACTTTTAATATCAAGCATTGGTTTATTCTATAATTAAAATATGGATATTGGTCGAATACTTATGTAAGTATTTTTCTTATTTAAACATAGGTATTTGCTTTCCTTCTACAACATATTACAAGACTTAATTCATTTAATATTGTGGGAGTTGAGTGACAAGATAGTCATTCACCTGGATGGAAAAGCCATGAATGAGGCCATGACATAACAAGTTTATGGATTTAACATTAAAAATTAAACTCTTATGAATCCTTACCTCATATATCCCAAGCTTGTATAATAAGTTATGTTATGCACTTATCATTCTAGATATAGTATATCCTTTAATCAATTGTGTATTAGGTAAGAATAACATGTTACGAGGTTCTATGCCACATTGCTAGCTATACCCACGATGAACATAGAATTACAACACAATTTGTAGAATGTAAATGATGGTATATTATAATGCAATCCATGAAGTGTTTAACCTTTATGCCAAGTGAGCTATAATGCAAGACTTATATGTATATTAAAGAGTTCTTGTGATTATATGGCAAATGATAGGTTGACCTCAGCTCATGACTAAAGTAGAACCTTTGAACTCAGCCCAATGATTAATGGAATCGTTCCTCGTGCTTGCTCCTAGACGACTATGGGAATTTACCCACCGTGCACAAATTATTTAAGTGAGACGTGGCATAGTTCTGGCCAAGCGTCGAGAGATTAAAAGGCTGAATCCAACCCTAACGTGTCATTCTCCTCCTTTTCTACTGCTCCATTTCTTTCGACTCCTGTCGTTTAACTGTGAGTTTTCCATTTTATTGTCGCTGTGAGTAAGCTACAGTTGCTTTCCTGCATGCTTCACCCTCGTTGCTTGCTCTTCTCCAGAAAATCCTCTTTGTATGAGTGTTATTCCTTCTACGGCTCGTTAGGAAACAATGTAGCCTTCTCTGCTGAATTCCGGGTTATTATTGTGAAAGCTTACCACGTTTTCCTTGCACTCAGCTTGTACTCAGTCGTTGTGGCTCTTACTCTGTCAATAAATCCTCCCTGCCTTCTTGCAGGGATGAAGGGTCTCCTTCTACACGCATTCGTGGTTGTTTGTCTATTCTTAGGAGGTCACGCATCCCTCATATTTTAGGTAAGAAGTTGTTAATACTTACAATAATTTGTAAATCGATTTCTTTACATTTATAAGTATTCATTTTGCAAGTAGGGTATTAACATTAATCTACTCTTGTTATAGGTGACAACTTCAACGTTCGGGGAAAGTAGCGTGAGAAAGGAACAGTTTGCTATCCTCAGGTAAGCCCTGGAATTTTCCATGGCCATCCCATCTTTTGCAAACCCTCATGGAAAGTTAAGGGTTTGGTCCTTGTGGCTTGAACGACCCTCAAGGGTTTTGGTTGTTTTGGTTGTTTTCTTCGATGTTTTTCTTAGTTGGTTATGACCCTCGCTTTACTGCAGGGATATCCGACTTCGGTCGTGATTATATAAGTTAGTTCTTTTGTGTTTTGAGTGTTGTGAAAGAAGGGAATAAAAACTGAGGCAATATGCTATACCCTTCAAAATACTTGTAAAGACCGACGGCTTTGAAGAGCCGTTTGATTTTCTGTTAGGTTTACTGTGTAAATCTTGAGGCCATGAGCCTGTCTTGGAAAAGGGTTTACAACTCGTGACTTCTAATTTTGCTGGAATTATAAATTTTTACAGGGTTTCCACCCTAAGACCATCATAATAGTTGTTAATACTATTTTCCTTTCTATATTCTTTGTTTATGTTACAGCACTTGAAATTTATATACTTGTTTATATTATAACTCATGATTGAGGCTCAGCAGTAACATAATATTTACAGCATTTGTCTTTTACTTATAGTATACCTCTGTTCAATTATGAGGTTGTAGTTATATGGTATAAATTTTTGCTTAATATTAATAAACTGAGCATTCTGTTACTTTGTTAAAATAATGACAGTGCATTAGTATACTTGATTTTATTTTCATAATAATTTATAAATTATTAGTAGGGTTTTTCCTATACAGTATTTTTATTTTCTTTTTGTTTTGTTTTCAGTTTGTTCTGTACAATCTGTCAAGGTTATTATATATAATATACTAAAGAATAAAATAAACACTTAAATCCCTACACGGAGTACTTAAGTAACTAACAGTTACTTTTTTTTTCTTTTAAGTATAAAAGTTGTAATTTTATTTCATAATATTGTATTTAAAATGATACTGTTTCTGTAATTAGTACATAATCTGCATGATTAGTATAAGCAACATATATAAAAGAATATAATATAATGGAGAGAATATAATGTAAGACTATTGGCTTTCCTGTAAGTGTTATAGCTTCTATTGTTACTTTTACTTAGTTTATTTTATATAAAAGAATTGTAAGTGTTATTATAAAATGGATACCCTTATCCTATGTTTATTTATAACGTAAATAAACTTAGTATTTTATTACTGTATTATTATTATATTTACTATTCTGTATACTTTGTAAGCATAATCTCTATGTCCCATATTGTCTGGTTTAAACTTCAATATAAAGAAAGTAAGAGAACTAACTAAGTCTTACATTGTTAACATCTTAAAAGCATAAGCTAGCATTTGTATATTCTGTTAAAACTTAACTAAATAGAACAGAAATGAATAAAGAAATTATATTACTTCCCAAGTAAATTCTACTAATAACTAAGTACCTGTAGAATAAATAGAGATTCTAGCTATTCTTCCTTCAATTTAAATAATATACTTGCAGTGGTTAAATCTGTAAGTAAGTAAACTGTAAAACATCTTTCCTAACTTAACTCTACTTTAGTTGACTACTATACTCTTCTTTGCTGTTCAAATAGCAATAAGGAAGTAATTGTAATATCAATACTGTTTTCTCTTCTGGAACCTACTACTATCAGTAAACAATACCATCTATTTCTCTGTTTCTAAAGGATTTGATAGTCTTCATTACAGGTTAATACAATTCCTGATACAAAAGATATTTATTTTAAAACCATACAAAGAAACACTATAAAATTCCATTCATATTCTATTTTATATTATCATCATATCATCTTTCTTTATAATTTTACCCCTGTGCTGGATTACGGTCTGGTAAACCCAGATGTGGAAAAACGCAGTGGGTTCATATTTTTCATCAAATATTCTATTACTGATAGAATAAAAACATTTACATCCTTAAACCATCTAAATCTTTATATCATAAACTACAACATAACATTCAACCATTCACAGTCATTAAAACAAGGACAGTTAAGTGACAGAACCTTTTAAACTTGGACAACAACAACAATGGGAGGTCGTTCCTCCCTACCAACTCCTGGAGAGCACTCAAACAACGACTCCTCAGGACCCCCGAGCTTGCTCTAGTTTCCCTGGCTGGAACTAGGTGCAGCAACAGTCAAATACTAGTCTTCAAACTCAGTATCAATCTTGAACTTATCAGTAATTTCTCCCAACTAACAAGCTGTAATAAACCAAGTTACTGCAGCATTCCTCTCAAAACAACTTCCTTACTGTTTTTCCCTTTTTCCCCAATGAATTTCCTGAATATCATTCCACCTGAATGATTTGTCTCTGGAAAATATCTTAGCAGCCCCAACTCTATTCATTGGGTACTTTTAAAAGATTGCCTAGGTCTTTTTGGGTTAGTTGTCATTTATTGAGCCACCTGCTCTGATCCCACTTTATTGGGGGATCATGACCCCAATTATAGGGAAGTTTCCACCTGCAACTTAGGAAGTGTTTGAGGATGCTTCCACTTGTCTTTTGCCCTCCACCTAGTTCCTTCCACCAGTTTGACTAGTAACCTCTTATTAACAGCTCTCCCAATGCTGTTGTCTCCACTTTTTATTTATTAATAATAAAATATTCAGAATTACATTCCACTTCTTTTGACTCTGCTGAGTCATCAGTTCCTACTTTACATTAAATTTAACATAATGTCTTAGGAAATGTAATTAAATAATTAACATATTTTTATAAAATTGGGGTATGTGACATACAAACCCCCTTAAAATGTAACATCGTCCTCAATGTTACTTATTCTTCGTCCTCTGCAACCTCCTGCAACAGATTCAGGTATGCCTGCCGCATCTTACTTTCCAGTTCCCAAGTAGCCTCTTCAGGACTAAGGTGCTTCCATCGCACCTTCACCTGTCCAATGGTGCGGTTCCGTAGAGTAATTTCCCTCCTCCCGAGGATACAGTCCAGTTCCACCAGAATTTCTCCTTCTGGTTCCACCTGTACAACATTCCAATCAACCACATGAGTAGCATCATGAACATAATTTTTCAAAACAGAGATATGGAAAACATTATGCACTTTCAAGTTAGGCGGTAACGCTAGCTGGTATGCAACTTGACCAATTCTAGATAAAATTTCAAACGGACCACAGTAACGTGGTGCTAGCTTTGCACAAATCCCCAGTCTTAGAGAGATTTTCTTTGGTCTTACCTTTATAAGCACATGCTCACCTACCTGGAACTCTTTGGGAGTTCTTTTCAAATCTTCCTGGCTCTTTTGCCGATCCTGTGCCACCTTCAAATTTTTCTGCACTTGTTTCACAATCTCTTTCATTTCCTTCAATAATTCTGGTCCCAACACCAATCTATCTACTGGATTATTTCAGGAGATAGGAGTGTTGCATTTACGTCCATACAAAATTTTGAATGGACTGAAATTAGCTGATGACTGGTAGTTATTATTATATGCAAACTCTGCTAGATGCAAGTAGTATTCCCACTTACCTGGCTGATCTTTAACATACATCCTTAACAAATCTTCTAGCACCTGATTTACTAGTTCAATCTGTCCATCTGTCTGAGGATGGAAAGAGGTGCTGAAATTCAGTGTTGTATTTAATCCCTTAAACAAGGACTTCCATAAATTTCCTGTGAATTTAGGATCCCTGTCTGAAATGATAACCTTCAGTACTCCATGTAACCGAAAAATTTGCTTTAAGAATATGTCAGCTATGTTAGCAGCCTTGTAAGTAGTTTTAACAGGAATGAAATGTGCTGCTTTACTTAATTTATCTACCACCACCATAATTGAGTCATTCTGATTCTGATTTCTGGGCAATCCAGTAATAAAATCTAAGCTGATTACTTCCCATTTTCAACTAGGAATGGGTAAAGGTTGCAGTAAACCAGCTGGATGTTGGTGTTCTGTTTTCACTTGTTGACAGTCCAAACATCTAGCTATGTACTCGGCTACTTCAGATTTCATATTAGGCCAGAAATATTCTTTTCTTAGCATGGTTACAGTCTTTTGGTAACCTGGATGTCCTGAGTAAGGTGTTTTCTGAACTTCGTCCAGAATCAGCAACTTAACCTTAGGAACATTAGGCACATACAATTTATCCTTAAATAATAAAAATCCATCTTCATTTAGACTATAACATTTTATTAAACTTTCTGTAGGTTTCTCTTTAGCTGTAACTTGTAAGTTTTGATAAATTTCATCCTGTTTTACCCCTTCTGTAAGCTGTTCATTTAAATCAGAAGCATAAGTGCTGATTGCTACTATAAAGTTCAGCTTTGCATTTCTGCTTAAAGCATCAGCCACCTTATTTTCTTTACCCTTTATGTGTTGGATTTCAAAATCATATTCACTCAAGAAGGCTAACCACCTTGATTGTCTTGCATTTAAGTTGGGCTGATCTAAAAGATATTTCAGTCCTTTATTATCAGTCATTAGAATAAATTTTCTGCCTATTAAATGATGTCGCCACATTTTTAAGGCATGTATAACAGCCGCAAGCTCTAGATCATAATTTGCGTAATTCTTTTCATGAATTTTTAACTTCCTGGACTCATAGGCAATAACATGCCCGTCTTGAGTCAGCACACCACCTAAACCATCATTACAGGCATCTGTGCATACTACAAAATCCTTATTAGGATCTGCTATTCTTAGAATAGGCACACTTGTTAATAAGGTTTTTAATTTCTTAAAACTTTCTTCACACTTTAAGTTCCAAACGAATTTCTTGTCTTTCTTTTGTAAGGAAGTGATTGGATTAGCTATTTTTGAAAAACCTTCAATAAATATCCGGTAATATCCAGTAATTCCCATGAATGACCTAACCTTTGTTACGTCTTTTGGAACTGGCCAATCTTCAATTGCCCGAATCTTTTCAGGATTGACTGAAATCCCTTCCTTAGTCACTACGTGACCTAAGTACTGGATTTCATCCTTAAAGAAATCGCACTTACTAAACTTCGTGAAGAGCTGTTGCTCTCGCAACTCTTGTAAAACTATCCTTAGGTGTTCTTTATGTTCTGCTTCAGTTTTAGAGTAAATTAAGATGTCGTCGATAAACATGACAACAAATTTATCCAAGTATTTATGCATTATATTATTCATTAAGCACATAAAGACAGTTGGGGCGTTGGTAAGCCCAAATGGCATTACGACAAACTCGTAGTGTCCATACCTTGTTCTGAAGATTGTCTTAAAGATATCTTCGTCTTTAATTCTTACCTAATGATATCCTGATCTCAAGTCTATTTTTTAGAACACCGTAGCTCCACGTAGCTGATCAAATAGATCATCTATGCGGGGCAACAGATATCTATTTTTAATAGTCATCTTGTTTAGTTGGCGGTAGTCTATGCATAGTCGCATAGTTTCGTCTTTCTTTTTGACAAAGATGACCGGTGCTCCCCAAGGGGACACACTAGGTCGAATGTACTTCTCATCTATTAACTCTTTTACTTGTGATTTTAATTCATTAAGTTCTAAAATATTCATACGATACGGGATTTTGAGCTAGGTACTGCACCTGGCACCAGCTCAATAGTGAAATCCAGTTCCCTCCTGGGAGGTAATCCTGGAATTTCTTCTGGGAATACGTCAGTAAATTCATTTAAAACAGGAATATCTTCTATTTTTAACTTATCTGTTTCAGATTTACTTGCCTCATCTGTAATAGTTACAGCATAGGCTTTACACCCTTTTCTAACTGCTCTTTTAAGTTGTAAAGCAGAAATCTGCCTGATTACAGTTTTTCTAGGAACACCCTTAACCATTACTGGTTGTTCATTACTATTTACGCACGTAAAGGTTTTATCGTAACAGTTTAAAATTACCTTATGCTGCTTTAACCAATCCATGCCAATCAGTAAATCATATGAGCCAAGTGGCAAAACATTAAGCTTAATTGTAGTTTTAAAATCATCCATAAGTAAAGCACTTTCTTTCACATAACAGGTTACTTTCCTTTTTGCCCCAGTGGCTAATTGAACTAACCAGGAATTATCAAACTTATCAACAGACAATTTACACTTTTCCACTATTTGAGGTGCAATGTAACTAAGACTAGCTCCTGGATCAATTAAAATGGTTACAGGGGTTTGGTTAACCATACCTTCCACTTCCGCCATGGAAGTATGATAGTCATCTTGGTGGTTCTCCAAAGTTGCATTTATTCTGGGCATAGTCCTCGCAAATTCTCCCACGGTCATTTCCTCTTGCACAGTGTGAATATTGTTGACTGACTTTTTTCGGTTTGGGCAGACCGAGGCATAGTGCGGGCCATTACATTCCCAGCACTTAACAGGATCCTTTCGTTCAAAAATCTTAGTGAAATTCCCATGATTGTTTGCAGCTTCCTTGCCCTTAAAGTTATTGGAATTATTGGAAGCGCCATTTCTATTTCCCTGGAAATTCTTACTATTAGAATAATTTCTGTTCTTATTATTCTTGAAATTCTTCCGGGGTACAAATTCTTTCTTCTTAAATTCAGGCTGATTGTTGTTCTTTTTATCCTTCCAGTTGGCTATACCTTATTTCTTCTTGTTCTGCTCAAAACAGAAATTTGCCTTCCTCATGGCTTCTTCCAGATTCTTCGGGTTATCATACTCAATTCTGTCCTTGATGTGGTATGGTAGACAACTGAGAAACCGTTGCACTTTAGGTTTCTAGTCTACTAAGTAAGGTACATACCTCAGCAAGCTTAAGAATTTACTGTTTAAATCCCTCATAGTCATCGAGCCTAACTTCAATTCGTAAAATTCTTTAGCTCTTTCTTCATAATATTGTTCGAACAGAAATTTCTTCTTGAAGTACCTTTTAAAGGTACTCCAATTAACTTCTTTTTCCTTGATACCCTTGACTCTCTTCAGATCTTGCCACCATATGTATGCTTTTCTAGAGAGGTTATAAATTGTCATTCTTGCCTTCAGCTGACTTGAATAATTGTATATCTGAAAATAATTCCTCATCCCAGATAACCAGGACTCTGCTTCTTCCCCTTTTTCAGTATCTCCATTAAAAGTTGGGGGCTTTATTTTTTTGAACTCTCCTAAGATCTCCTCATATGGTCTATACTTTTTCTTTCTGTCATACAACTCAACCTCACTACTATCACTAGTAGTGTGGTAGCTTTGTTGTTCATCGAACCCTTCAGATGATGAACTGCTGTCAGTTTTCACCAGTTTCACCTTTTTAGACTTTCTTTGATGACTAGCCTCCTCAGATTCTGATCTCTTGCTCCTTTCTTCAGTTTGGAACTTTTCCATCAAAATTTGGTTCAACTCTTCCTGAGTCTTCAAAATCCTTTCATTGTCCTTCTTGAATGATTCCATTTCAGTCTTCAAATCCTTTATAGTCTGCATCAGCTCTGAGGAGTGAGGAGTTACCTCTTCTAACATAGGTTCTCTGGATAATTTTCTTGTCTCGGTGTTTGGAGACTCCTCCTAAGCATATTCTCCTAGATTCTCCATACCTGCCTGTTAGATTCAGAAAAAGAAATTTTATGTTCTTTACATAAAACAGAATATAGGTTAGTACAATATTTTACTGTTCTATGGAAACTAGTTGGGCCGCATCAAGGCCTAGTATTTGAACCATGCTCTGATACCACATGTCAAAACCCCAAATTTTCTGAAAAATTTAAAATTTTCAAATTTGCATATCGTTAACATAAATGCAGTTAACTAATCATTCAATTAGTTATATGTTACCATCTTATTAATTGAATTATCTGTTGGATGGTGTTTAGTGATAGAACAGTTCTTTTCAGTTTACTGACTTGTTTTCTTTTTGCGACCACAAGGTGGGATGTCATGCAAAAATTGGGCTTACTTAGCTTTCAAGCTAATGCAGAATGTTTTTCTGTTCTTACAGACTACAGGTAAGAAGTTTGGTTGCTGCATGTCGAAATTCTAAAGTGTTTAAGTGCGTCGCAAAAATAAAAGTTCAGTAGGAAGATAAATGCTAAACAATTTTCAATGCTTACTGAGGTAAATTCAATAACTGTCTATTCTTCTAGCTGGAGTAACTTTATGGTTCTTAAAGATTACTGAACTATTTGATATTTAACATAGATTTCAAGTGTTAAAATACCTCAATTTAAACTCTTTACAAAAATAGAGTAGAAAAAGGTAGAGTTATAGAATTTACAGTTTACCTTCCAAGTGCACATATACACTCACATTGTAATGTATATTTATAAGGGGTTTACGTATTACTGTTTCCATTTTCAACTTTGAAGTTTAAGGGAAAATAAACTTTATTTCAAACTACTCTTTGAGAAATATATACTCAACCTGAAAACACAAGTTTTAGTTATGCAATAACTATTCCAAACTAAGTTTATTTTTAGTCGGATAAATAACTTACTGTAAACAAGTTTTTATTCTATTCCTTTCATATCAAATAAGAGGGCCTGTCCCTAATGGATACCATCTTAAAAGAATGCATAACACAATCGTTTTAAGGTCTAACATTTATGTTGTTAAATTCTTTAATAAAGAGATTAGAAGCTTAACCTTTGTATGTTAATATTTCTTGGTTAAGAACCTTTATTCTAGGTAAAACCATCGTCAAAATAATAATGGTTATTATTTTCTTTAGTGTTTATCTACTAAAATTCTATTCTTAGATAATTATAACAAGATCCAAGGAATGGACATTATTAATAAGATACTTACCATGGTTGATTCTACAACACTTTTAATATCAAGCATTGGTTTATTCTATAATTAAAATATGGATGTTGGTCGAATACTTGTGTAAGTATTTTTCTTATTTAAACATAGGTATTTGCTTTCCTTCTACAACATATTACAAGACTTAATTCATTTAATATTGTGGGAGTTGAGTGACAATATAGTCATTCACCTCGATGGAAAAGCCATGAATGAGACCATGACATAACAAGTTTATGGATTTAACTCTAAAAATTAAACTCTTATGAATGCTTACCTCATATATCCCAAGCTTGTATAATAATTTATGTTATGCACTTATCATTCTAGATATAGTATATCCTTTAATCAATTGTGTATTAGGTAAGAATAACATGTTACGAGGTTCTATGCCACATTGCTAGCTATACCCACGATGAACATAGAATTAAAACACAATTTGTAGAATGTAAATGATGGTATATTATAATGAAATCCATGAAGTGTTTAACCTTTACGCCAAGTGAGCTATAATGCAAGACTTATATGTATATTAAAGAGTTCTTGTGATTATATGGCAAATGATAGGTTGACCTCGGCTCATGACTAAAGTAGAACCTTTGAACTCAACCCAATGATTAATGGAATCGTTCCGTGTGCTTTCTCCTAGAAAACTATGGGAATTTACCCACCGTGCACAAATTATTTAGGTGAGACGTGGCATAGTTCTGGCCAAGCGTTGAGAGATTAAAAGGCCGACTCCAACCCTAACTTGTCATTCTCCTCCCTGTCTACTGCTCCATCGCTTTCGGCTCTTGTCATTTAACTGTGAGTTTTCCCTTTGCTTGTCGCTGTGAGTAAGCTGCGGTTACTTTCCTGCATGCTTCACCCTCGTTGCTTTCTCTTCTCCAGAAAATGCTCTTTGTATGAGTGTTATTCCTTCTACGGCTGGTTAGGAAACAATGTAGCCTTCTCTGCTAAATTTCGGGTTATTATTGTGAAAGATTCCCGCTTTTTCCTTCCACTCAGCTTGCACTCAGTCGATGTGGCTCTTACTCTGTCAATAACTCCTCCCTACCTTCTTGCAGCGATGAAGGGTCTCCTTCTACTCGCATTGGTGGTTGTTTGTCTGTTCTTAGGAGGTCACGCATCCCTCAGATTTTAGGTAAGAAGCTGTTAATACTTACAATACTTTGTAAATCGATTTCTTTACATTTATAAGTATTCATTTCACAGGTAGGGTATTAACATTAATCTGCTCTTGTTACAGGTGACAGCTTCAACGTTTGGGGAAAGCAGCGTGAGAAAGGAATAGTTTGCTATCCTCTGGTAAGCCCTGGACTTTTCCATGGCCGTCCCATCTTGTGCAAACCCTCGTGGAAAGTTAAGGTTTTGGTCGTTGCGGCCTGAACAACCCTCAAGGGTTTTGGTTGTTTTGGTTGTTTTCTTCGCTGTTTTTCTTAGTTGGTTACGCCCTCGCTTTACTGTAGGGCTCTCCGGATTCGGCCGTGATTATATAAGTTAGTTATTTTGTGTTTTGAGTGTTGTGAAAGAAGGGAATAAAAACTGAGGCAATATGCCATACCCTTTAAAATACTTGTAAATACCGACGGCTTTGAAGAGCCGTTTGATTTTCTGTTAGGTTTACTGTGTAAAGCTTGAGGCCATGAGCCTGTCTTGGAAAAGGGTTTACAACCCGTGACTTCTACTTTTGCTGGAATTATAAATTTTTATAGGGTTTCCACCCTAAGACCATCATAATAGTTGTTAATACTATTTTACTTTCTATATTCTTTGTTTATGTTACAGCACTTGAAATTTATATACTTGTTTATATTATAACTGATGATTGAGGCTTGGCAGTAACATAATATTTACAGCATTTGTCTTTTACTTATAGTATACCTCTGTTCAATTATGAGGTTGTAGTTAGATGGTATAAATTTTTTCTTAAGCTTAATAAACTGAGCATTATATCACTTTGTTAAAATAATGATAGTGCATTAGTATACTTGATTTTATTTTCATAATAATTTATAAATTATTAGTAGGGTTTTTCCTGTACAGTATTCTTATTTTCATTTTGTTTTATTTTCAGTTTGTTCTGTACAATCTATCAAGTTTATTATATATAATATACTAAAGAATAAAATAAACACTTAAAGCCCTACACGGAGTACTTAAGTAACTAACAGTTACTTTTTTTTCTTTTAAGTGTAAAAGTTGTCATTTTATTTCATAATATTGTATTTAAAATGATATTGTTTCTGTAATTAGTACATAATCTGCATGCTTAGTCTAAGCAACATATATAAAAGAATATAATATAATGGAGAGAATATAATGTAAGACTATTGTCTTTCCTATAAGTGCTATAGCTTCTATTGTTACTTTTACTTAGTTTATTTTATATAAAAGAATTGTAAGTGTTATTATAAAACTAATACCCTTATCCTATGTTTATTTATAACGTAAATAAACTTAGTATTTTATTACTGTAATATTATTATATTTACTGTTCTGTATACTTTGTAGGCATAATCTCTATGTCCCATATTGTCTGGTTTAAACTTCAATATAAAGGAAGTAAGAGAACTAACTAAGTCTTACATTATTAACATCTTAAAAGCATAAGCTAGCATTTGTATATTCTGTTAAAACTTAACTAAATAGAATAGAAATGAATAAAGAAATTATATTACTTCCGAAGTAAATTCTGCTAATAACTAAGTACCTGTAGAATAAATAGAGATTCTAGCTATTCTTCCTTCAATTTAAATAATATACTTGCAATGGTTAAATCTGTAAGTAAGTAAACTGTAAAACATCTTTCCTAACTTAACTCTGCTTTAGTGGACTACTATACTCTTCTTTGTTGTTCAAATAGAAATAAGGAAGTAATTGTAATATCAAGACTGTTTTCTCTTCTGGAACCTACTACTATCAGTAAACAATACCATCTATTTCTCTCTTTCTAAAGGACTTGACAGTCTTCATTACAGGTTAATACAATTCCTGATACAAAAGATATTTCTTTTAAAACCATACAAAGAAACACTTTGAAATTCCATTCATATTCTATTTTATATTATCATCATATCATCTTTCTTTATAATTTCACCCCTGTGCTGGAGTACGGTCTGGTAAACCCAGATGTGGAAAAACACAGTGGGTTCATATTTTTCATCAAAGATTCTATTACTGATAGACTAAAAACATTTACATCCTTAAACCAGCTAAATATTTATATCATAAACTACAACATAACATTCAACCATTCACAGTCATTAAAACAAGGACAGTTAAGTGACAGAACGTGTTAAACTTGGACAACAACAGCAATGGGAGGTTGTTCCTCCCTACCAACTCCTGGAGAGCGCTCAAACAACGACTCCTCAGGACCCCCGAGCTTGCTCTGGTTTCCATGGCTGGAACTAGGTGCAGCAACAGTCAAATACTAGTCTTCAAACTCAGTATCAATCTTAAAATTATCAGTAAGTTCTCCCAGCTAACAAGCTATAATAAACCAAGTTACTGCAACATTCCTCTCAAAACAACTTCCTGAATATCATTCCACCTAAATGATTTCTCTCAGGAAAATATCTAAGCAGCCCCCAGCTCTATTCATTGGGTACTTTTAAAACATTGCCTAGGTCTTTTTGGGTTAGTTGTCATTTATTGAGCCACCTGCTCTGATCCCACTTTCTTGGGGGATCATGACCCAATTATAGGGAAGTTGCCACCTGCAACTTAGGAAGTGTTTGAGGATGCTGCCACTTGTCTTTTTCCCTCCACCTAGTTCCTTCTACCAGTTTGACCAGTAACCTCTTATTAACAGCTCTCCTAATGCTGTTGTCTCCACTTTTTATTTATTAATAATAAAATATTCAGAATTACATTCCACTTCTTTTGACTCTGTTGAGTCATCAGTTCCTACTTTACATTAAATTTAACATAATGTCTTAGGAAATGTAATTAAATAATTAACATATTTTTATAAAATTGGGGTATGTGACAAAGGGGGCAGCAATATGGTTAATTTTAGGTTACTTTTAGTTAAGCTAGTTCATTTTATTAAACCTTAATGATTGATTTAGCATATACACTTTGTTCATGGATTTATTTGCAGAAAATGAAAATTGGAATTAAAAGAGACCTGCAATGGAGGACAGAGGTGGCTGGGCTGTACTAATAGTCCTCTGAAACTGAAAATTGTTGCTAATTAAACTCAAAAACAAATTCGGTGTGACAGGCTGCACATTTCTAACCAAATCCCGTGAGGGGGCCGCGAGATTTTTCCAGAAATGAGCGAGGGGGTCACACAAAATGCCAAAACAACCACAACTTGAGCTCCTGGGGTGAATTCATTCCTATATGAGGATTAAGTGCACCCTGGGTGCGCCTTCCTGGTGATTAAGTGTGCCTTGTCTCAACGTTTCCCTCGATAAGAGCGACATGCTTCGGAAAGGGGTGTTTTGGTAAGGTAGGGTCAGATCTGGCTGAGAGTAACTGGTACTGAGGTCAGTCTGACTCGGCTCAGCCTAGAAAAGGCTTTGACACTGACAGAAACAAGACATAAATTAGATTTAAATAGATCTAAACTAAGATTTCTGAAAACTAGGGTTAAAACTGAAAAACTTGAAAAATTGAATTTTTTTTCCCAGGGATCCTGTGGGATCGACCTAGGGGAGTCGCCAAAGCTGTAGTGATAATTTCTCCTCACTACAAGGGTAAGAATGGCTACCTTGTGCCAATAGTGCATAAGGGTAGGTTCCTACCCTTAGAAAACAGTAAAAATGAAATGGAAATATGCAAGTAAACAGAGCTGCAAATTGAAACTAAGATAATCTAAGCAAGACTAAGTAAATGGAAGCTACTGTAAACTAAATCTACGAGCAAATAACAGAAAGAAAGATGGAGATGCAGCCCTTGTGAACCCCTCTGTACACAGTGGGTTAGTTTTTCTCCTCCAAAACCTGCAAAACAAACCTAAACTACTAAACCTGTAAACAATGTTAATGAAAACCTGCAAATAGAGATTAGGGTTAGAAAGTAAAAACAAATAAAACAAGTATAAACATAGATTATACCTCACTTAAGTGGAAATGGGCCACCATGCCCTAGCTCATGGGAGCACCTCTCTCTTGGTTGGGAAGCAATGGCTTGGAGAAATGGAAATGGAGGAGAGGGAGAGTGGGTGCTTTGAGAGCAAGAGCTCTCAAAGCATCCACGGGCAACATAACAATAGGCAAGTGAGGAGTGTTTTGAGAGTGTCCCCCCACCCTACTTTTATAGTTTTTCCGAGGGATTTTAGGGTTTTAAGCCCTTGGTCAGGGCTTTAGCCACTTTTTTGGGCCTTTAGCCCCTTCCACTGTAACTTTAGCCCCTTTCAGGGTTTTAGCCCCTTTTTGAGGGCTTTAGCTCTTAGGGGTCTATTTTGGGCTCTTTTTTGGGGTTTTTAGCCCTTTTCTTCATCCTTGGGCTCTTTTGGAGGTGTGGGGGTCAAATGGAAGGTCTTGTGAAGTGAAATGAGTGTTGTGAGGTGGTGTCCTTGGGTGGTGTAGGCCATTGAGAGCTATGTGGGGGATTTTTTGGGTTAACAGCCGATGAGCGCTAAAGGAAACTTTCTATTGGGATCACTGAAACGTCGGAGTTTTGGTTGGGAAGAGGTCTGATTGGGCCAAAGCAAAACTTGGGTTTTTCAAAGTGGATTTCTCAGCAAATTCTTGCTATTTTTTAGTGGATTTTTTAGCAGACTGTCAGTAGATTACAGGTCTGAACAATAAGAAGAGAACTTTTGTGTGTTTAAGCAAAACGGTTAATATAATTTTCTCCAGGAGAAGGTAAGTAGTTCTGATTTATATCAAGATATGCATCTAACCGTTTTCTATCTGACACGTTTGCAGAATCATAGTCACCTTCAAGGGCAAGTATTCCAGATAGTGTAGTCTAGTAAGTAAGTGGTGGTTCAATCATGAGAACCCATGATGGATATGATGCTCGGGATTCTTACAAGCATGCAGGAGATACCATGGGAGAAAATGTCTGTAATGGAAATGATGACATAGAGTCTAATGGAAGGAGATTCCAAGAGACACCATCAGATGTTGTAGCCACCATGAGAAGCTTGATTAAAGCACAGGAAGAACAACATCGGTTGAATGCTGCTATGTTGTAGAGTTTAACAGACTTGCAAAGAAAGATAGACTCTACATGAGGTACAACAAGACCGGGAGGCAGTAAGAGCAGTACTAAGAGAAGGAGAAGGAATTCTAGTGGATCATCCGACTCTGAAGGATCTAGTGGGGATACAAGTTCATCCTCTCGTAAAAGAAAAAGAAGAATAAACCATAGGGATCACTCTAGAGATGAATTTAAGAAGGCTAAACCTCCTACATTTGATGGTGAGGTAAATACTAGACAAGAGGCTGAAGTTTGGCTTCTTGGGATGAAGAAGTACTTTCAAGTGCAGGATTATTTGGGAAACATGAAGGCAAGAGCTGCCATATTCAATCTAAATGGAAGAGTATCCATTTGGTGGGAACACTTCAAGCAAGTAAAGAGGATCAATGAAAGGAGACTGAAGTGGAAACAATTCAAGAAGTATTTCAAGCAGAAATATCTCTCTGACAGGTATTATGATGACAAGATTAAGGAGTTCCATGAGCTAATATTGGGACAGAATACCATGTATGAATATGCAAATAAGTTCTTGGAATTGTTGAGGTATGTCTGGTACATCAGAGATGAAAAAGTAAAGGTCTAGTGGTTTCTGAGTGGATTGCCTCAGTCTTACAAAGAGAGAATTGATTTTTATGAACCTAGAACTCTTGAAGAAGCAATAAGGAAGGCTAAGTATTGCTATGAGCAAAGTAAAGGTAAACCTAATTACCATAAGGCTTGGAAGGATAAGAGGAATGAGAAGTTTGACCAAAGAAGGAAAGGTTTCAAACCTTCTAGATTCAGGAATCAGCAAAAGCAGCCATCCCACGCTGCGAGTAATCGAGTTGGAGTGATAGGTGGAAATCCTAAAGATCCAGAACATAATAAAGGTCCACTCAAATGCTAGAAATGTGAAGGACCCCATTTCTGCAAATATTGTCCACTCAAGAATGAAAGTGCAAGACCAGCTTATAACCTTCAAGAAGCAGAAACAGTGGGTCTAGTATCAAGGGTAGTCCCTAGGATTTATGCAGCACTGGAGGATCGCTAGGCATATCAGCAGTAAACTGTGGTTGAAGTTACAAGTAAGATTGTTGAGGAATTTGTTTCTATTTTGATTGACCCTGGTTCTACTCATAGTTACATTACTCCTAGAATAGCGGAGATTTGTGCTTTTAAGAAAGTGAAGCATAGAAAATCTTGGTTAGTTCAGCTAGCCACTGGGACTAAGAGGAAGGTCAGTGAAGTGGTAGAGAAATGTCCACTGGTCATGAATGGATTGGTCACTTGTGTTGATTTGAATGTTCTACCACTTGGTTCCTGTGATGTTCTCATTGGAATGGATTGGCTAGAAGCACACAGGGTAAAGCTTGACTATTACAACAAGAATTTTGAATGCATGGATGAAAAAGGGAACCCAGTAGTTATGAAAGGTATTCCAAAGGTAATTTCAGTAAGGCAGGTTTCAGTAATGCAGTTGAAGAAGTTCTGTAGGAAAGGTTTCCAGTTGTATGCAGCTCATATTTTGGAGGCAATAGGAGATGGAACTCCTAGGTTGGAGGACTATCAAGTGTTACAGGAATTCAAGGATGTGTTTCCTGATGAGATTCTAGGGCTTCCTTCAAAGAGGGACATTAATTTCACAATTGAACTTGTGCTAGGAGCAACACCAGTGTCCAAGGCACCCTACAAAATGAGTACACCAGAGATGCTAGAGTTGAAGATGCAACTACAATAGTTGTTGGAAAAGAAGTATATCAGGACGAGTGTGTCTCCTTGGGGAGCACCAATTCTATTTGTAAAGAAGAAAGATGGTACACTCAGGTTGTGTATTGACTACAGGCAGTTGAACAAGGTTACTATGAAGAATAAATATCCCTTTCCTAGGATTGATGACCTCTTTGATCAAATGAGAGGAGCAAAGGTATTTTCCAAAATTGACTTGAGGTCTGGTTACCCTCAAGTGAGAATCAAGGATGAAGACATTCATAAGATAGAATTCAGAACAAGGTATGGACATTATGAGTTTGTAGTGGTACCATTTGGTCTCACAAATGCACCGGCTACTTTTATGTGCCTTATGAACAATGTCTTCAGCAGGTTTTTGGACAAGTTTGTTCTTGTTTTCCTTGATGACATTCTTGTTTATTCTAAGAATGAGGAAGAACATGAAGAGCATTTGAGATTGACATTGCAATTGCTCAAGGAGCATCACCTGTATGCAAAGTTGAGCAAGTGTGACTTCTATAGAGATAGGATTCAGTATTTGGGTCACATTATCTCAGAGGAGGGTATATCTATGGACCCTGAAAAGATTGAAGCCATTATGAATTGGAATACTCCAAGAAATGTGACAGATGTAAGATCTTTTATGGGACATGCAGGATATTACAGGAGATTCATTGAGGGATTATCCAAAGTTGCACATGCCATCATTTCTTTACAAAATAAGGGGATAAAGTTCAAATGGACATCGAGGTGTGAAGAAAGCTTCCAGCAGTTGAAGAATCTTCTCACCAGTGCACCAGTATTGAAAGTTGCAGATCTGGAGAAAGATTTTGTGGTATGTATCGATGCATGTGGACAAGGGCTTGGAGAAGTCCTTATCCAAGACAACCACGTGATATGTTATGAGTTAAGAAAGCTGAAGGAGCATAAGAAGAACTATGCTACTCATGATCTAGAGCTTGCAGCCATAGTACATGCTCTCAAGATGTGGAGGCATTACTTGATGGGTAGAAGATTTGAGCTCAGGACAGTCACCATTGTGGTTTGAAGTATCTATTTCATCAGCCTACTCTGAATGTTAGAAAAGCAAGATGGCTAGAGTTTTTATGTGAGTTTGATTTTGAAATCAAGCACATAAAGGGAAAAGAGAATAAGGTAGCTGATGCACTTAGCAGGAAGGTGCAGGAAATGCATGTGGCATCTCTTAGTATTTACCAATCAGAATTGAGGCAGCATCTTGTTAATCATACTGTTGGAGATGAATTGTATGTGTAGGTAAAAGACAAATTGCAGAAGTAAAGTCTTGAGAAGAGGTACAAGGGATATAAATTGGAAGAAGATGGACTTCTTACTTATAAAAGTAGAATTTATATTCCAAGTGTAGCAGATTTGAGGAGAGTTGTTATGGATGAAATCCATCAAACTCAGTATTCTGGTCACCGAGGATACCAGAAGATTATTGCTACAGCCAGAAAGTAGTACTTTTGGCCAGGAATGAAAAAGGACATGGCTGAATACATTTTCAGGTGCATGAAAACGTCAACAGGTAAAGGTTGAGCATCAACATCCAGCAGGCTTGTTATAGCCTTTGCCAGTTCTAGAATGGAAATGGGAAGTTATTTCCGTGGATTTTATTATAGGATTTCCGATGACTTGGAGACAACATGATTCCATCATGGTTTTGGTAGATAAGTTCACTAAGGCAACACATTTTATACCAGTGAAGTCTACACATAAGACTGATGACATTGCAAAGATCTTCATGAAGGAGATTTTCAAATTGCATGGATTGCCGAAGGCAATAGTCTCCGATCAAGATGTTGAGTTCACTTCCAATTTTTGGAAGGGGTTGTTTTCATATTTGGGTACAAATCTAAACTTTAGCACTGCATACCATTCTCAAATGTATGGGTAGATAGAGAGAGTTAATAAGGCAATTGAAGATATGTTGCGGCATGTACGTGATGGACAAACCAACCAAGTAGGAATATTACTTACACTTGGTAGAGTTTGATTATAACAATGGACAACATGCATCCTTGGGGATGAGTCTGTATGAAGCTTTGTATTTAAGAAGGTGGAGGACACTAGTGACTTGGGATAATCTAGTGAACAGGGTTGTGCTTGGACTAGAATTGCTCAAGAAAATGGAGCAAGAGGTTGTAAAGATCAAGTAGAATCTGAAAGTGGCACAGAACAGATAGAAAGCTATGCAGATAAGCATAGAGTGAAGAGGGATTTCAGTGTTGGGGATCATGTCTACCTCAAAGTGAGGGCAAGGAAAAGTTCCTTGAAGTTTGGAAGTTGTGCCAAGATGTCACCTAGATATTGTGGACCATTTGAAGTGCTTGAAAGAATAGGGCCAGTTGCATATAGAATTGCATTGCCTGCTAGTACTAGAGCTCATAATGTTTTTCATGTTTCTTTGCTTAAGAGATATGTCCATGATCCTAACCATGTGATAAATTGAGATCTGATTCAGGTGGAACCTAAGGGAGACTTCCAAATTGAGCCAATATGCATCCTCGACAGGAAGGTCACAATGCTTCGAAACCGGGCCATAGGGTAGGTAAAGGTGCAAAGGGAGCACTACGAACCTAAAGAGGCTACATGGGAGCTGGAGGATGCCATGCGATTGGCACATCCATTTTTTTTCAATTCTACGGAACACTAAGGCAGTATCAGTGTAGCATTTTGTTCAAATTTTGTAAAGCACTGAGGACAGTGCTATTGAAGGGGGAGGGGAATGTAACACCCCAGTTTTGACCCCAATGCATTAAATATACATGATATATATATTGTAAATAATCATGGTGTGGAGCTCAAGGAAAAATCCCTACCATCGATTTGGTCATGATATGTTTCAGTGATGGGAATTGTTACCGATGGTATATCGAGATATACAGTACGTATCAAGTTAAGGCATCATGTAACTATGCATTTTAATTAAAAGAACCCCAACCAGCTATGTCGATGCAACTATATTGAAAAGGGCATGATTTTCCTAAGGATAAGGGGGGAATGTTAAACCTGGAACCCATGGGGAAAATCCATGTGTCGATCAACCACCTAAGCTCCTATGTTAGTTACAAGGTCAGTTAATACTGGGTAGTGGTGGGTGGTAGGATTTCCCCCATGCACTCTCCACCAGCTGGTTCAGTCACACACATAGGCTAGGAGTGGTTTTCCTCACGCGCCATTTGGGATGCCCGATCGTTCTGTCCACTCTCTCCATCGCTGGCTGTTCATTCCTCACGCAGAGCTGAGATAAAAGGATTCACAATTCTATGTGTGGGGTTTGTTCTCTTTTCTCTCACTGATTGTTGGTATGTGGATACGTTTTTCCTCCCGTTCACGTAGAGAGTATGTTCCTTTTCCATTATCGGACTGTGTAATGTCTCATGACTTCATCGTTGAAACGGGGGTGTTGTTCTTCCCCTGATCGGGGTTGCTGTGAGTACCTACATTGTGTTGGTTGTGTTTTTCCTCATGTTTTAGAGCTTTTGTAAGTTACCATTGAGTTTTTTTAGCCATGATAGTGCCAAGAATGACTCAGGAATTGTTTCCCCTGTCCAAGCTATGAATTGCTGGTTTTGTTGCATGCATGCAGTGGTTGGTCTTCAGACTGTATAGGAGTGGTTATGAGGGCCTGATTTGATTGAAAAACCTGGTAGGTTTGGGAACCACATAGACAGAGCTAGAGGGATAGCTTTCTTCTCCACAACCCCTGAATAGAACTGGAATGGAGGTCAAGGCCTGAGGGATTGTGTAGCGAAGAAAGGACTGATTTCCTTGTGTTGGGTGTGTGTGGGTGTCCTATAAGTCAGGCTAGTTCTAGTGTAGGTGTCCTTAGATATTCAATGAGATCACCAGCTTATCATTTATCCTTTCCTAGTTCCTAGATGGCCTAATAAACCCAACTGTGTTGGCTTGGTAGATCTGTTGTTGCCTGATAAACCCAACTGTGTTGGCTTAGCTGATCTGTTGTTGCCTGATAAACCCAAATGTGTTGGCTTGGCTAGATTGTGGATCCTTGAATGTTTGTTATCCTTGGCTATGTGTAATACTGTTTGTTCCTTATTCCTTGGGGAATCATTCCTAGCTAGGGGGTGGCAGCATTGCTGAGAGATTAAGGAGCACGCTGGCCTATGGTTGGGTGGAACGTTGCAGCGACGTAGCTAGTTACAGGACAATTCTCATAAAATAAGTATTCTTGACTAATCTGTTTCTGGAATCATATTTACTGTCAATCAATTATGATGAACATGTTGAATGCTGAATCGTATGTTTTGCTTCTGCTGATATATGTATGATTATGCATCTGCACTATTTGATGTTTAAGCATTTTCCTTCAGTTTGTGTGTATGTACATGTACATTGGGCTATTTGCTTGGGTGTTTGGTGTAAAATAGCGTCCTCTTCACCGGTTAGAGGGTCAAGGACGTTACATGCAGTATGACGACAGTAAGAAGACACATAAGTTAGAACTGAAAAAAGTTAACAAGGTGTTATCAAGCAATACAGAAGAGATTTATCTACTATGAAATCATAACAAAAAACTGATTACAAATATCAAAAAATTGAAAAATAGTAGAAATAAGGAACACTTCCGTGAAGACCTCAAAGGAAGAATACTGGAAAACAAAGAAGAAAACCAGTGTCTAAATAATCATATTTAGGAACTAGAGAATCAAATCAAGAGATTAGAAATTGAAAAAAAGTCACAATATGACAGAATAAAAAAGATTCAGAATCATAACAATCTACTAAAGAACATAGAAGCACAAATCCAAGAAAATGCATCTAAAAATCAAATTGAGAAAGTGAAGAAAATCCTTGCCGCAGTCCAAAAGAAATAAAAAGAAACAACACATACACCTTACAGACATCCAAATTATAATCGTCATTTTGACCAATGACAGGAGCAAAACAAGCACTCATAGAAGAATTATGTTGACAGGCAAAAAGACCAACATGCTAAGCAACAATTGAAATGACCCATTCCAAAAAATGATCTTAGAGCTCCGATAATAATAGATCTAGGATGGACCACAACAGATACAGTGCAAAAATTCTCCTTAGGAATCCGTAACTTGTATCGTCTCATTTCATCAAGTGTTTCAATTACAAAAAAGGAAAGGATCCCAAGACAACAGTTCAAGGGAATTTAGACATTGTTGTTGATACAAGCTTTGAGGACAAAGCTTCCCTTAAGGGGAAGGCAATGTAACAAATATAAATTTTATAAATATTAACATTTAAATACTAAGTAGGTTAATTAGGGTAATTAATTAATTACTCAAGAGGTGACTTGAAAATTCACCCCCCTTACCACTTAGGATATAAAATACCCAACACTAATTCTTGTAAAACATCTTTTTATCTATTCAATTATCTATATATGTATCCTAGTAATGGCTTATCAAATATTCCAGGTGTTTTGGTAATAATTGTGTGAAGTGAATAAATATTCGCTTCACATAAGATATGGTCGTTCCCCTCCCAATACAGTAAAGTCATAGTTACAGTTTTTGAAGAAGAGAAAGAAGATCCAAATGAATATCATCTCATATTCGAATCCTACAGAGTCCAATATTCCTGTAATGAGATTATGACATACAATAATAAAGCATATAATCATCATAATAATATGTTAAAACATAAATAAAATCATATTAGAAGTACTTATCTAAAGATATGGGAAACTGGCTGTAGTAGGATGACTTTCCTTCGAACTGTAGACACCATCAAGCCTTCCTTTCTTGAATATGTGTTACAAAGAGAAATTCCTATGGCTTGGGGTACAACAACAGATAGCTAGACTCCAGAAATCAATATTTCCCAATATGCAATAGAAATAAAATATCTAACACTAAAGGATCGAACCTCATACCTTATTCCAGACGGTTGAAGTAGATCCCCGTTGAGCTTTCCAATATTCAGCTTGAATTGTTATAGCACGTCCTCAACAACAAGTAAACAATACAAGCATACTATATTTCATGGTGTTAGATCTATTCTATCATATATAATCAATAATGTAAAAGCATTTGACATATTCCAATGGATACAATATTCATTCAAATACACATTACTGGACAGGAAAAGATATTTCTATTAATATGAATCAGAGATTACAAGTGACAACCTCTGACGGCACGTCTGCGAACCGGAGAAAATGAATCCATTAATTGGGCCTCCACCACCTCAATCCTCCATCACTTCGATAGCAAGCTTACTAGAAAAAGGAAAGCTTGGGAAGAACACAACAGTGCTCCAAGGGACAAAGGGATGCAGACTCAAGCATAAGTTCTGGAAACAATGGACTATAGTTTCGTTACTCTCAATTCTCTCTTATGCTTTCAATGTCTCAATGGGTTCCTTATATAGCTTTTCAAAGGGATACTGAAAGGTCAAATTCATGCGATCTCAAGGCATATGGAAGGCCAGGAGTCATATGAGTCGGATCCAAGTCAAGGAACGCTCCAAAAGGATTTGGATTATGTACACATCCCGATGTACGCGACTATAGAGGGAAGATCCGCGTATGTACGCAGTTATCAGGGAAAAGCCGCGTATATCACTTTTCTTATGCTTTTAGGGATGGTCAAGGATACATCAAAAGACAAAAAGTGGTCCATAGGGGCTAATGAGTCTGCAGCGGGACAGGGGAAGGCCATACAATGTGTGATTCACCTAGTGTGGTGAAATCTGTTATAACAGATGCCCCCTAATGTATGAGATTAGAGGGTTATACGATGGCTGAAATACATTATAAGTCCATCCCATAAGTGAAGTGATGAAGGTACCCAAATGGAAGACCAGCCACCCAATCAGCATAGTACAATAATACAACTCTACATATAACTGCAAATACATATAGCAGTCCCGGATACATAAGAGTACAATGGCCATGAATAGGCATGAAACATGGTAGCACATATGTGGTCATCGCCACATACAATATACATAGATCAGAATCTCCATGATGAAGATATACAAAGGACCATGATCTCCACAAAGGCTGAAGATATACAATAGATCAAGATCTCCATAGTGGCTGGAAATGTCTGACATATACTGGAACAAGTCACGAGAGCTGAAATCTCATGAACACTGGCACGATCAAGGAGGTAGCATATAGTGGATGCCACCAATCTGGAAGGTCTTCGACACACACTGCCACGAGTACATGTCCTACTATGTGAATAGAGGTGTCGAGGTCGAACATAGTAGTCCATATTCTGATTACCATTCATTGATGTATACCGTTAACAGATGCGAGATCACCCACCAATAATGAAAATGGGAATCAAGGTACTAGAGTGCAAACTAACAAGTGTGAATAAATGTGTTGAGGTCGAACACTTGAAAGAATCCATCGATCAGGGGACATTGATGTATTCCCAAAACTGTCGATGGAGAGAGAACCTGCCATTGATGACTGCAAGTCTCAAGGCACTCAAAATGACTCTAGACTCCAATCCCAGAATAAATGATCTGAAGTCTATGGGATGAAATCCACTGGAAGGAGGGCATTAGGGCATCCCCCATCATCCAACACGAGGTACTCAGCAATCCTGTATAATGTGGAAGGACTCGATCATAAGGTGCACAAACCAGTAGCTGTACCGGGAATGGCCGACATGCAAAGTCAAGATAACTAAGGAATGGCCGACTCAGGTTTCAACTTCCTTCAAACAAGAGCATAATGGCATATGGTGACTCAATGAAGGAAGCATAGACTCGATATACAAACTGGGACATCTCTATGATGCAGGAGGCATCAATAGAGGCTCCATAGGGACTAGACGCTTAACCAGTCGATGGAGATAAACTCAGATAAATGAGTACAGCTCCTAAATTCAAACTATAACCCAACCAATGGATGTGATATACAGTGCTCTGTTCAAAAGCGACACGACTCGACAGCTGCCAAAGATAATATCTTTTCTTGTTCGGCTTTTTGGTTTTTTGATTTTTTTTGGTCTTTTTCAGTTATTTGAAAATCTTGAAAAAGGAATAAACTAGCTTTATAGTTACAAACTAGGAAGATACGAGTGTCATGAGGGAAAACAAACTAGTTCCAAGCAGTGGAACATACCTATGCTCAATGCAAGGATACATGTGTAGGATATCGACACTCGGGGGAAAATCCCCTCTCGGTAAAAAGGGAATCAAGCTACGAAGGATATAAAGAAAGGCTCTGCATGGCTAGACATGAGACAAGCTCAGGCTATATGGCTGAAATGCAATGTCAGGGGAGCCGGCATAAAGCTCAATAAGACAGGAAAATCTCATGATAATGCATCCACAACTTGATACAAGGGAGTCCGGGGGATCATGACCAGCATAAGATCAAGAGGAGTATGAGGCTCTTACTAAATGTCATGGAAATACTATACAACGGACTCCCACACCCTAAAGAGGGAAACATCGGCATGGGCACCAAATGCAAATAAGGTGCTAACTAGGGTACCCATGTAAGGTGAGGCTCTACCACTCATATCATGCCACTTCTATAGCAGCAAGAGGGTTCCGTGACACAATAGAGTGGGTTCTTACCTAAGGATATAGTGACATGATCATAAGGTCATGCAAAATGCAAACAGTGGTGAACCTAACCTATATTCCAGTGTAGACGTTATACCTGAGATCAGTACGAACGGGTCAATCCAAAGGCTGAAACGACGCTGAAAACAGTCTTCTACATCACAAATTAGGTCAGAAACGGTCCAAAATGATTAGAAACGGTCAAAACTATAGGAAAGGGGGTAAAAATTTTCAAATATTTGAAAATTTTTCTATAAATAGTAAAAAATAGAAATCATTTGAAACTTTTACCCATTGGAGCTCTGATTTTCAACTGCAAATTCCAGGAGATCCAGCCGGTGGAATTCACAACCGTTTCTTCCAGGTATTTACTCATGTTCTCTGCTTGCATTTCAATATAATTTTTACAAGTTTTCATGGTCAAATGAGCTTATTAAGGCCAAATCTACATGAGCACTACGGCCCACGCGGGTATCGAAGATTTTTTCGTGTATAGGGCTGGCTATACGCGGAAAAGGGGATAGAAACCTCGTACATATGCGGCTTTTTTCAAAACAGTTGCGTATGACGCCACACAAAAGGATTTACAAGAATCTAATGGAAATTTGGTCAATTTCTCATGCAGGATGGTGCTAGAGTGGCGATAATGCGAGCATGGTGAAGTAGAGGAAGCAGTAAGGGCTGACAGAATGTCTCAAGAAGCTCTAAGAAGATGTAGACTCTACAAGTTTTGGTGCCTAGGTGGCTTGAGGGCCAAACCAGGACTGCTACAGATGCTGGTAGACTATTGGGATCTAGACTCAGAGTCCTTCCGAATAGACGGTATGTCCCTCACCATTGAGGTGGAGGATATCTACTTTATCACAGGTCTATCTAGACGAGGGGAGATGGTGAACCTTCGTGCCCGAGGAGGGCCAGGTCATGGGATTACTATCAATGAGTACATAGCTGTGTACTGCTACCCAGAGACTGAGAAGGTGGGGAGCCAAGTTCCCACCAATTCTATACAGGTGCTGGGCCTAAAGGCCATACTACTGACACTGGACAGGATAACAGGCTTAGCATCACTCCATCAGGCCTCTCGGCCACTGATGTTCTATGCGGTGGAGTGTATGACACTGACCATCTACAACTGGAGTACTTCACTACTGAGCAACATGAAACATCAGCTCAGTGAGTGCAAGGCAGGTAGGATACGGAACTTCGGGTTCAACAGCATTTTGAGCACGTTTTTCTTCGAGCGTGTTCCAGGATTGAGCCCTAGAGTGGATGTTCCTCTCCACGGGGTTTGAGATCCATCCCAACGATGTTGGGCAGACGCGATGCACAAACTGGGGGGTGGTAGGGTGTCCAACCCTTATCTAGCAGACTTTTTTCCATGGTGGCGACGACAGATTGTTGCCATAGATGACTACCCTTATGTAGGGATAGATTTTCAGGGAGATCCAGACATGCCATTACCACCAGGATCAGCATATGGAGACATAGGTAACGAATCTCGACCCTTACTCTTTTTAAAATTTTTGAATTATTTAATTTTTTTTTGTGTTTTCTTGATTAATGGAATCAAAAAGACATGGTTTTGGGTGAAAATACATAATGACATCTACCATTCATGTGCAGATGTGGGACCATGGCGACCAGAGGGCTTCCCACATCATAGACGGAGGGGAAGAGGAGACGATATCACCGATGTGGATGCGGAGCGAATGCTCCAAAGCATCCATACCAACTTCGTGTGACTTACTCATAGGGTTCCCATGGCGCAAGTCAAGGACTTGCCTGAGGCTATGCAGAGACAGGTGGTGGGTGTACCACACGCATGGGTGCGTTTATTTCGGCGGCTAGCTAGAGCCATGGTGACATATCATGATCACAACCCTCTTCCACCTCCACAGGACTAGACACCTGGGAGTGTATCTATTTTGTACTACCGTTTATATGATGGTGGCTTTCAAAGCCCCAATTTTGTATTATGACACTATGTATTACCACATTTTTTATATATAAAAAAATTTTATGGTGATCGGTTTATTTATTTACATGTGTAAAAATTGTGTTTATGATTAATTTATGATGAATGAAACAAATGCCAATCTAACACATAGTTAGCATATGATTCAGAAATTTGATTATAATTTCTTGGAATGTGTATATATGTTATACTCTCAAATTGTTGTTCTAACAATCTCACACGTAAGAATCTCCTCAATAACGTCGGATCTATAACATGGTACAAACCATTGAGCTGTGACACTACTAACTCTGAATCAAGACGTACCTCAAGAGAGAGAACACCATGCGAAATGGCATCCCGTAGAAGCTCGATAACGGCACTATATTCAGCAACATTGTTGGAAGATGGCCATAGACATACACCTCCTGAAGACAGTACATGACCCATAGGAGTATAAATCACCCAAGCAGCTGAGGCTGAGTGTTGAGTGTGACGGCTTGCACCATCTGGGAATCCTATGTAGGTGGAAGATTCCATTGACATCTGCCACAAGAAATGGAAACTAATCACAAACCTGATCACGATAAACAAGACCTAACTATGCAAAAAACCTGTACAATAATATACAACAAGCAGCCTTGGCTAAACATTATGCATATTATTTTTTGAGATAGAGCCCATTTCTAGGCTCCGCCAAGGCTGTCCCTTCATAATCCACTAACTCATAGGCACCCTTCTCTAACACATGCTTGACCACATAAGGACCACGTCACATAGGATTGAACTTCCCTGCCCCCAAGGGTTCTTTCGATTGATCCCACAAAAGGACCAAGTCTCCCTCACTAAACTCTCTCAGACGGACAGACTTATTGTATTGGTCCTTTACGCGATGCTTATTAACCTCTAGAGTCACCAAGGCATCTCTACGCTGCTCATCGAGTTGCTCAAGGTGAACCAAATGCTCCTCCAAAGGCGAAGTGTCTGGTAAGAGTTCCACGGCTAACTTCAATGAAGGAATCTCGCATTCAACTGGAAATATCAAATCCACTCCATGAACAAGCTGATATGGAGAAAAACCAATGGCAGTCTTTACCGCGGTTCGATATGCCCACAAAGCAGGGTATAACATAATATGCCAATTCGTCTTGCTTTGTGCAATGGTTCATTGGAGAATGGACTTAAGTGATTTATTCACTGCTTCAACCTGTCCATTCGCTTGAGGATAGTAAGAAGAGGAGTGCTCTTTCTTATACCCTAATTTGGATGCCAACTCTTCCATCATACGGTTCTGAAAGTGCGAGCCATGGTCAGTGACAAGCTCTCTCGGAATCCTGAACCGAGAAATGATTTGGTTGAACACGAAGTGAGCGGCTGTCTCACCATCATATTTTACTGTAGGCATTGCCTCAGCCCATTTCGTGAAGTAATCAACAGCCACTATGATATGATGGTGCCCCCCAGCCGAAGCTGGGTTGCAATCCATAAAATTGAGCCCCCATTTGGTGAAGGGACCAACGGTGATAATAGGGTGTAATGGGGTAGGCTTCGAGCGCATATTACATGCGAACACCTAGAAAGGGTTGCACCTCTTGACTGCTTCAATACAATCCTTGAAGATCAACGGCCAGAAATAACCTGCTCTCAAAATATTTTGAGCTGTAGAAAGCCCAGATAAATGACCACCACACGCCCCTCCATGGCAATCATTAAGCACTACCTCAGCCTCATCATGAGTGAAACAACTTCATAAAAGGGAATCTACTCCATGGCGGTACAAAGTATTGTCCACTATGAGGTAGTTCTTGGAGACGTGACGTAATCATCGTCGTTCATCTCGCAAGAGGTGAGTAGGGGTCCTCTGTGTTTGCAAATATACTATGATATCCCCGTACCATGGGTCAGCCGTTGAGATTAAGAAAATGTGTTCATCAATGAACGTATCTTCACATACCAACTCCTCAGCCTCGCTCGGAAAATTCGATATGAGCTCTGCAAAGATTAAATATTTCTTCGATTTTGCCGAAACAAATTCAAGATCAAACTCTTGCAGGATGACAATCCATTTATTATATTTTCCCCCAATCATCCTGCTTGTGAGGACGAATTGAAATGGATTAACATGGGAAACAACCAAGGTCTGGCGAAGGAGAACATAATGTCTCAAACACTGCACCGCATGTACAGTAGCTAAGGCAAGCTTCTCGACATGAGAATACCGAATCTCTGTGTCAATAAGGTTTCGGCTCAGATAATATATGACATGCTCTTGGAGCTCCTCATCTTCCTGAACCAAAACCATACCAATCGTTTCTAAAGACGTGGCCACATATAATAGGAAATCACAGCTATAATTCGGAGGACTAATCACCGGGGCCGATGCTAGGGCTCGCTTAAGTGCATCGAAGGACTTCTGGGCTCACTCATCCCATTCAAAGGGAGTATCCTTCTTTAGGAGACGCATGAAACCTCTAGTCAAATTGGAAAAATTGACAACAAATCTTCGTAGGAAGTTTTCCATGCCTTGCAAACACTAAAGATGACAAATATTTCGTGGGGGAGACAACTGAAGTATTGCCTCGACCTTCAACGGGTAGACTCTTATACCCTCTTTCGAAATGACAAATCCTAACAAACGACCTGATTTCACGCAAAAGATGCACTTATGAGGGTTTAATCTAACAGCATAGTGCCGGCATCTTTCGAACACCAATCTCAAGTGATAAGAATGACGTATCCTCATGCGAGAATGAGCAGCGAGGTCATCCAAAAATACTTCAATAATGGACTTGAGATCATGGAAGATCAAGGTCATCACCCGCTGAAACGTAGCTACGATGTTTTTAAGGCCGAAAGGCATTTTTTGATATGCAAATGTTCCCCAAGGACAAATAAATGCGGTCTTATGTTGGTCCTCGGGCTTAATTTGAATCTGATTATATCCGGAAAAGCCGTCCATAAAGGAGAACACCTCGCTACCCGCACACTCATCCAAAATCTGATCTATAAACGGTGTGGGGAATTTATCCTTAGGACAGGCATGATTTAAATCATGGAAATCAGTGCATATACGGATCTCTCCGTGCTTCTTATCCACCAGAATGGGGTTTGAAACCCACTTCATCAAGGGAATGGGATAGATGAAACCAGCTTTTAATAGCTTCTCTATCTCTTCCTTTATGGCAGGTGCTTTCCTAGGATTTACCGCGCGTAAACGCTGTCGAACAGGCTTAGCGTTGGGGTAAGTCTTAATCTCATGTTCGATAATCCAAGGGTCAATCCCTGGCATCTCATCATAAGACCAAGAAAAAATATCATGGAATTCCTTGAACAGCTCGGTATACTCCTGAATCTCATCTTGGGAACAATCCGCCCCAATGTAGACATTCTCAATTGTACCAAGATTGTGAGAAATGTTGATAGGAATAGTTGACGATATGTTCACCATGTTTCCATCAGCCATCTGACCAGGAGAGCTTAACGAAACCATGGGTCTACCAACTTTCTGAATAAGAATCTCCCTATAATCCTCATGCTCCAAAAGGTCAAGCTCTGGAAGGAAGTATGATCTATGATGAAGTTCCTCCCATGGTGGCTCAACTCCCGACATAGCCTCGATAATCGCTTCATCTGAAGGGAAAACCGTATCAAGGCAGTCGTGGGCATGAGAAGACTATACTGCCCATGCCGGCAGCACATAGGGGTCTTCCTCCTCCATCTGTGAAGAGGAAGAACAAGGCTTTGCAGCAGACTGGAGATTAGCTTGGTAAGCTATCATGACTGCAGGCAATGCCACGCTCGTCTCAATGGCCTCACTCGAAGGACTCGGTGAAGGAAGAATCCAAGGATCTCCCATATGACTTGTGCGAAAAGGTACTAATCTCATAGACGTCGAAGCACCATTGAAACTAGATCCTATCATGAGGACGGGTGCAGGACAACTAAAGGTTCCCATGAGGGACAAATACATGCCTACACCCACACTCCCAGTTGCCGGCTGGCAATGTTTGAATTTCGGAACCGAAGCTTCCGAAGATGCAGTAACAGGCGGATTCTTAAATGCCATTTGATCAATTGTTACAATCTTCCCATTATGAGGAAAGCATACAACGCGAAACACAGAAGATGCAACGGCTTGCATACTATACATCCAGTTCCTTCCCAGTAAGAGATTGTAGTCAAGGGGTGCATCAACCACCTCAACCTCTATCGCAACGGTCTTCCCTCCCAAACGGACTTTAAGGGAAGGAAGGATACAGTGAGGCCTAAACGATCTCCCATCAAAAGCAGTTAACATGGTCGTAGATTTTGACAACTCAGGAGAACCGAGACCCTTCCAACAAGACAAAGACATCACAGAAGCAGCAGCGCCCTCGTCAATCATAGTGTGCTTGAAGATCATATTAAGACATTCTACATGCACCAAAAGGGACACATAGTAAGGCAAGCAAGGCTGATGTCCTGTGGTTTCAAATTTGATCACTGAGGAAGAATCATCACCATTCACACCAAGAGCGGAAAGCAAAGCCTTCCTTTGCGACGGACAACTCTGAAGCACTTCCAATGCAGAAATCGCACAAGGAGTATGGCCCAAGTCCTCGACAACTGAATAATTCTGGGCGGCTCGGGTATTTAGGTTATGACCCGAACGCTTAAGTACCCCCTTAGGAATGCGAGGTGCAACCTCAGGTTTATCCGTAGGTTTCTCAATGCGCAAAGGGGTTCCTGGTGGATCAGGTTCTTTTCCTGGGTTGGGTTGTGATGAAGTATAATCTTTCACATGCGTCACAACTTTCACGGCACGGACCATATTAATGCACCCACGACCACTAGTTTCAGCTGGATCTTCATCACTAGATTGATCATGGGACTTCGAGTTCATATTCTGGTTATGCGGTAAAGGGTTCATTAACACAGCTAGGCCCTGTGCTATGAACTTCGAAGCTTCATCCATCCTAGGGCACAAGTAAGTGAGGTGATCATCCTTACATAGCTTGCAAGGAAACTTAACCTTACGTTTATTCTGCTTGTCCCCCCCAACATTTTTACCATTCTTGTCATTATTATTGGCATTCTCATTCTTATTCCCACCCTTTTTATTATTATTGTTTTTACCATTTTTTCTATTCCGTCCAAGTTGCTGGTTACCCTTCTGGTCGGACGATTGCACAGCAAGTACATTCGTCGTTTAGGCAGGCTGAGATGAATTCGTAGCTTGTCCCGAGGCCGATTGGTTGATTGACAACTGAGCAACTTGTTTCACAACCGAACCTGCAGGATTCTTACTTACACTACCCACAATGTCGTCGGCATGTGGTCCAGGTTTGACCTTGGGATCGAAACTAGAATGAGGAGCGTTAGGTATAATCTCATATAACAAACCAGACTGAGCATAGATCAAGTCTAGTTCCTGTGCCCTAAATATGGCTTGTTCCTCATTCTGCACTCTGGATGTGGAAACATCCTTCGCTATATATGGCAATAAATATTTGAGGAACCACTCAAGGAGGAACTCCGGCGGTATAAAGGCTTTAATTAATCTCTTCCGTCTACGCCACTCCTGAATATGATCATAAATATGGGTGGCTTTATCTTGCTGAAATGTCGACAAGAGTTCAGTACCAACATCATAGCACACTAGTAGTTGGAAGTGATTAAGGAAAGTCATCGCAAGGTTGTCGAACAAAGTAAAGGCACCCCTAGGTAACTCTATATACCATTTCGCCGCAGGCCCTGTAAGGGTGCATTGAAATAGTCTCAAACGGACTGAGTCCTGATGCAATGAATTGGAAGAGCACCATAGGTGGAATGTTGTAACGTGTTCACTCAGATCCTCTCCTGGTTTGCCTTCGAACTTAGGTATGTCCGAAGGAAGCTTGGTAGGGACAGCCGGCCAAGCCGGGTCATGAGCCACAGGATCGTTCGTAAGTCTCGATAAGTCAGGTAGATTGAGTGTTGCGAGGAAAGGGAGCCTAGAATGATGAGGCCTATGGACCGCTCCCTGGTTCATATAGGATTGATTACCACCATGACCTTGGCCATAGTGACCTCCTCCTATATGACCCATATAGGGTGGTGTGGAAGTACCATAATGAGGTGGACCTTAACTAGTAGGAGCTACAAAGCCGTAATTAGGAGAGTAAGCAGGTTGTGAATACCCGCCTCCGTAAGGTGAAGAGACCTATCCATACTGTGTCCCATAATAGGGTCCATAGGTAACCGCTTGTGATGCCCCATGAGACACTCCATAGGTAGGGATATACATTCCGAAAGTAGGAATATACATACTGGAAGTAGGGATATATGTCGTGGAAGTAGCAATCTGACCTCTAGAAACATGAACATAACCTCCCGAAACCACAGGTGGTATGTAGGCTTGAGACACAATTGGTCTAGTAATCGCAGTATGGATCTGACTCATAGCTACGTGCCTACTCGAAGGACCACGTGAGTAAGGTGGAGGGTTTACATTTGAAGAACTCGGAAGCGAGGATGAAGGAATCTCTCTAAGAAGATATGTACTAGTGCCTATCATCACTCGTCTAGGACCTGGTATCCCTATCGGATCACTAAATCTAGACCTAGGAGGTATATAAGATGGAGCTTCCACCACTGGGATGGAAGGTGCAATGTGACTAGTACTCCCAAACCTCTCCGCAAGGTAAGGCATGGGATTGCCCCCAGGCATAGTGCTAGGCTCAAAATCGGGTTTGACATGAAATGTCAAATCATGCATAGGAAAACCAGTCGTAGCATAATTACCATAGCTAGTACTGGCAGGTTCAAAGTGAGTCTCGGCGTCTTCCAACATTCCATACCAGTAATGTGTCAATGAGGGGTCAACCCTAGAGTGACTAGGTCTATCATGCATGGTTCCTATCTCCGAAATCACAGGTCCTAACTCAGTTAGGTCGGGTGAAGGGTCATAAGTAGGCGTGAATTCCCCATCGTCAACACGAATGGGAGGAGGTGGCTCAGATGTATCCTCTGAATGATCTCCCATGGTGTGTGAATCAATGTGTGACATGGTCCACCTGGACTATCTAGGTCCCTCTCCCAAAGGAGGAGGAGAAGTAGAAGGCGGAAGTCCTGCTAAATGACGAGAACGACGCGGAACCGCACCCGACTCCACAATGACTCAAAAAATAGCAAAGACTCTCTATTTACGTCAACCCTAGGCCAACTAGCATGCACAGAGCAATCACTAATAAAATCTAAAGCCAAATGCAATCAAACAAGGGCTGGATAAGTGAGCTCCCGAATGTGGCCGGTATGTCTCGCCTAGGAGAGGCTTGAGAGGCCCTTGTCACCACAAGCGAAGGTTTAAAACCAATTATTGTGGCCCTCAGCTTCAATGCATAAAGCGATTGTGTTGTTCGACCCCAACCTAGTCGGGACACATGCAGAATGACCTCTACACGTACCCCCTCGATATCCTAGGTAAGGTCGCTAAGGTCACCTCAATATAATCAACACTCAGGCGGATAGTCGTAGGTGGAATTGACCGTATGGGCAGGGTAGCAAAGCCCAAAACTCTCGAAAGAGCCCCCAGATATGAATACAATCCTGGCTATATCACCGATGCTACACAGTTACCAACCAGGGGTTATCCCAATCAACAACCGCTCACACTGCCTAGTGCTTGACTCCCTTTTGAGAGGAGCTTCCTGAGAACGCCAGTTATACCAAGGATTTCACACACTCCCTGGACAGACACCTAGTTGTTGTTGTTTAGTGATCTTGGAGAATTAACTTTCAATGAACTATTCCAAGATCCTAAAACCTAAGCTTGTTGGTGCACCCTAGAAAAGAAAAGAGTGTAATTCATTTTAATTAGAGTTGATTTTAGTTGGCTTTATTACTCAAAAATAGGATATGGTCGTGCAACTAATGGTGTTATGACTTAGAAGCAAGATGCACACCTAACAATCAATGCAAATGCATTGTGTCCATGAAAACAAGGTATGCATACTACGTGTAATGCACAATTTCTTCTTTAAATGATGAATGCAAATTTCCCTATATGTAGTCCTAACTATTACTCCAAAGCAAATCTAGATCCAGTGCAAGTACAATGCAAAATGCAATGCATGATGATAAGCAAATGTTTTTGGATTTTTTGAAAATAAAGAGATACAAAAAGCAAAAGAATGATTCTACCCACCCCAGACTCTGCAAGTGCACATAAACAACATTCCAGCAAAGCACTAAGGTAAAAGGACTCTAATGCACTAATCTCAAACAAAAAATCAAAGATGCCATGACAAGAACTTTCCTAAAAGAAAAAATTTAGGCTAAAAAAAACGTTTCTGGTCAGAAACAGAGGTATTAACAAACTCAGGCAATGCCAAAGGAGACTCAGCAGCTAACAGAATTCACCCAGCAATCCACTATCTTCCATAAAAAGGTAAAAACCAGGGTATACTCGACTGTGCGCAGTGAACCTGCGTGTATACGCGAAAATCCCAGGGGAAACCACATGTATACGCGACTGTAAGTGACAAACCCGCGTACGGGAAGAAAAAGATGCACAAATTCAAGGTAAACAGATGGGCTGAGACTAAATTCACACCAATCAAGATCTACCAGGCATACATGCCCCCATACTCAACACAGAAACAAGAGAGAGAGAGCAATTCAAATACATTGAATGCCAAGAAATCAACTCCCAAAGGACAATTACTAGGAACTCCCCAGCAGATTCGCCAATTCTATTACCGAGAGAAATTCCTATGGCTTGGGGTACCACAATAGACAGCTAGACTCCATAAATCAATCTTTCCCAATATGCAATAGAAATAAAATATCTAACACTAAAGGATCGAACCTCGTACCTTATTTCGGACGGTTGAAGTAGATCCCCGTTGAGCTTTCCAATCTTCAGCTTGAATTGTTATAGCACGTCCTCAACAACAAGTAAACAATACAAGCATACTATATTTCATGGTGTTAGATATATTCTAGCATATATAATCAATAATGTAAAAGCATTTGACATATTCCAATGGATACAATATTCATTCAAATACACATTACTGGATAGGAAAAGATATTTCTATTAATATGAATCAGAGATTACAAGTGACAACCTCTGACGGCACGTCTGCGAACCGGAGAAAATGAATCCCCCACTTGGGCCTCCACCACCTCAATCCTCCATCACTTCGATAGCAAGCTTACTAGCAAAAGGCAAGCTTGGGAATAACACAACAGTGCTCGAAGGGACAAAGGGATGCAGACTCAAGCATAAGTTCTGGCAACAATGGACTATAGTTTCATTACTCTCAATTCTCTCAATTGCTTTCAATGTCTCAATGGGTTCCTTATATATCTTTTCAAAGGGATACTGAAAGGTTGAATCCGTGCGATCTCAAGGCATATGGAAGGGCAGGAGTCATATGAGTCAGATCCAAGTCAAGGAACGCTCCAAAAGGATTTGGATTATGTACACATCTCGATGTATGCGACTATAGAGGGAAGATCCACGTATGTACGCGGTTATCGGGGAAAAATCCGCGTATATCACTTTTCTTATGTTTTTAGGGATGGTCAAGGATACATCAAAAGACAAAAAGTGGTCCAATAAATTAGTTTTAATTTCTGGTTTATGCCTCCAACAGAACATGTCAACCTCAAAAATGCCTCGAATTACCCGGTGCAAAAACCTTCAGAAAGGCATGCTAACCAAAGACCCGAATTTTGATGTCTTCTCTTATACCAGTGGTTGGGTTAGCGAAACATACCAGTTAGATTGGTCCCGAATCTACTCCATTTTTTACACTGAATGACCTTTCAAACTTTCAAGTTGACCAATCCATTTACGAAAGAATTAGGGATTCCGACATCCACATGATTGCTGCAAGACTTGTCATTCTCCCTTACAACGAAGTAATTAGATGGATTATTGACCATGCCAATCCAAAAGACTATTCTTTTAATACTATTTTGGAATGCTACTTACCAATTTCCGTTCTGAGACTTTTGTTAAAATTTATGCTCTCAAACCTTTCAAGAAGCTCCTTAATGTCAATTTTGTCAAAGCTGCTAAGTCTAGGTACAATTTTGACCAAATGTTGAAGTCCTGGATGGCCGAACCGTGTAAATTTTCTCAAAGAAAAGATGAACTCTACCCTATTGAATGGTTTAAGGAACCCTATTCCCTGCTTGTAGCAATGTTGTGCAGGCTCTATGGTCTCCTTAACTGTTCCTACTTCAAGGAAGAATGGGCTCTGATTGCGCATCATGTAATAACCACAGGTGAATCCCTCCCATGGGCTTCAATTTTGTCTTTAGAACTCAAAACAACCATACAGGAATTTCAGAAAGCTACTGCAAGGAAGAGACCTAGTTTCTTTTTCTCTACCTACATAGTTGACATCTTTTGCACTAAGTTTCGTTATCCAAATTTGGGATGGAGTTGGGTACTCCTAGCCCCACCTATACACATTTATCATGCAAAGCTGTGGGACACCAACTATGTTACTGTTTTTATGACATTTGTGAGAGCTTCATTGACCGAGTCTGTTTCCTAATTTTTAACAAGGAAGCTCTTGCATTCTCCCCTGAATCCAAAACCATTATAGCCATAATGGGAGATTGGTACGTGGGTGAGTCATTCACATAAATTAGGTTCTTTGGCAGCAATGTTGCTCATATGCTACCAAAGGTCGTGCCTAACAGGTTAGTTCTTGAAGAAATCGTGTTACAAATAGTCACCGAGGGAATATATAAGAAGCGTGCAGCACCTAAAAGGAAAGTTTGGCCCAAGTTTCCCCTAACTCTGGGATCTTTGAGCATACCAACCTCCACCTAGGCGTCAGAACTCAGTGATCATATAGTGTCACTCAAGCTAGGTTTTTCCAGTAAGAGACAACATGATCCCAAGGGGATTGTTGATCTTCATCTTAAGCAGAATCACTTCAAAACGGGGTACACTCATGAAGAAGTCCCAAACAAGTTTATCTATCGGGGGTTTGATACTTTATCTAAGGTTTTAGCCAAGGCTAAGACTAAAGAAGAACAGAGTCAAATCCTGTTGTATCAAAAGGAAATCAGGGACAGGATTCGACACTACAGGGGTATGGAATTAGACATTCAAGAAAAGATGGTGAAGGACAGAGAAGCTAAGGAGGCTCAAGTAGCCATAGAAACACCCATAGCAACCAGTTCAGTTGTAGATAAATGGAAAGACCCCATGGAAGAAACCCCTCAGGCATCTGTTGATCAGCAGGTTAAAGCCTATTTACATACTTCAGAGCAGATTAAACAGAAGCTGAGCAAGATGACTTCCGCAATGGACATGCAAGAAATTACAATTGCTCAACCAGTTAAAGATACTCAGGTGACTACTGTTGTTGAGAAAGCTCAACTTGAACAAACCTAGATTGAGGAGAAGCCATTCAAAAAGTTGAAGGTTCAAGTTTCATCCATCCTTGCTTCTACTATAGATTTGACCCATTCAGAAGAAGAAGATGAAAGGATTTCCCTTGTTCCTGTCACTGTGGAAACTAGGAATGGTAATGATTTATAGGATTTTATGAATTTGTTTAATGGAAGCAATGAGAAGTCCTCATCAGCTCTCCCATAATCATAACCTTCTTCTCATCCTGGCCCATCATCTTCTGCTTTACTCCTCTCATCAATCATAGCCTTATCTTCCTTGTCTACTTGTTCTACCATGACACCCTTTATGTCTCAGCTATATCAAGATGCCACATGTTTACCCCATTCTATTACACATGTTTCTGTGCAAATTCCCATTCCATCATCCACTATAACTCCAGCTTTTAAAGTTCCACTGCATATTCCTTCTTTTAGTTCAGTATTATCTCCTGTTCATGAAAAAGATTCAGCACTTTCACCATCATCACTTTGAGTTACTACTTTAGAGGTTTCATTCATTGAAACTTTTGTTTCAGATAGTCCTCTAACCCCTGAAGTGACTGTTTCCCAGAGTGGTACATCCATTTCACTCACTTCTCACATTACAATGCCCATACCTTCTCACACTATAACTCAGACCTCCTCTTTTATATCCACAGGTGTTAATGTACCCCCTATTGATGAGATGAGAGATGAATTCAATGAATATTTTGTAATATCTTTAGGGGAGTATCGTTATAGCAAAGCTGACAAATCAATGGTGAAAAGAGGGAAAAAGAGAAGTAGAGATCAGAGTAATGTGGATCCATCCCTTTCAAATGAAATTGTATGGACCCAACGATCAGGAGATCCACAGGTGGATGCTACTGACACTGCATCTATCCTAGGGGATTTTATGGGTGCCAACTTTGATGCTATCAATACTATGAACAGGGAATTCGATAAGAAGAAGGCAGAAATTGTCAGATTGAAGGAGGAGCTAGAATAGGTAAAAATACAACATGAGGACAGGTATGATGAATTACAAGTGAGGAATTTTACTCTTCATGATGAGTTACAGAGAGAAAAGACTACCAATACTACTTTGGTACAGAAGGTAGCTTTGCTGAAAAAATAGTATGAAGATGCAACTGCAAGTGCAGCTTCATCTTCGTTTTCTAAATTTTCTTAGGAGGAGTTCAAGGAGTTAGCTCTTCGAACCAATAGGGAGCATCATGATTTAGTTAGTGAGCTGTTTAAAACTTTGGATAACATTTTTGAGACTCATGTGACTTTTGATAAGATGTTTGTTGTTTTGGATGATCTGGTTGAAAAAAGGCAACAATATTCAAAGGCTTATGATGAAGTTAAATACTGGCAAAGGTATATTAAAGACAAGCCAGACAATGTCACCATTTTCACTAACTTCTAGTTTAAGAAAATCAATACTATCTTAAAATCCTAGGAAGATCTAGATGAAACGGTCATTGAAGCTATAAAGAAGGCACAAGCCATTTGTAGCAAAAGGTGGTATGCTGCAGACAATCTCATGGATGAATTATCTTTTATTGTAATGGTACTCATTGACAAAGCATGTCCACCAGGGTTAATGATTGAGCAAGTTGAACAAAGAAGAGATGAGGAGAAAGAGAAGATCAAGGAGCTTGATCATGTTAGCATAGATGATGTAGATCGGTTGATCAAACGACCATTCGGAGTTGAAGGGAAGATCCACATATATATTCGTTTTTGGCATAAACTGACAAAAAATGAAATTGAAGATCACAAATGCAATGCTCAGCTTGGCATTGAATCCGCCAGCTATCCTGATATTGAGGAATTGTTACGCATATGGAGAATATGGAGAGATTTTTTGGGATATTAGTTTTGTTTAGGTTTTGTGATCCCCTTTTGAGGGAAATTCATTCTTTGTATTAATTATTTAAGAGGTTGTTCTTGAATGTATCAGGGGACTTTTGGAGAAGGAAGGATTGGTACAGGAGACTAAAAAACACCTCTATTTTTCCTGAGGTTTATGTAATTTATTGCAAAACTTTGAATAATACAGCACTTTTATTTCATATCTCTTGTCTATGATCTGATTGAATTTCTTTGACATATCTCAATTTTTCTTCTTTTGAATGGCGAGATGATGTTGTGATTTACTTGCAATTGATAAATGTGTTCATTTACAACCTAGATTTCTCTTCGTTACTGATTAATGCATTGGAAAATCTTTAAGGAATTTATTCTTTAACTGTATTTATCTATTTATGCAAGTGATTGAACAGTAAAAGATTTACAGCAAGAAATGTTGTTTTTTCAACTGGCATACGTATCTGCAAGTTATCTTGAATGATTTAATCTTGAGTTTCTTCCATTTAGATTTCATTTTCATTTATGTCAATGTGGTGAATTACTTGTTATTCAAATATCTCAGGATAATCTATAAATCAATTCAACAATTCTTTTTAGGTATCTTAGATTTAGATCAGGATTACTTTCATAGTTAGATCTTATTTTTCTTTTCTTCCTATCATCCACTTTGATTTCCAGTCTGGGAAATAGATCCTTTGTGGATCAAAATATCAAAGCCCAGTGGAGGCTATTGAAATATCCGTGGGAGATCACTACTTTAAACAGCTCAAGGATAAAGCAATACCTACATGGGATTGTTTGAATCCTTTGGCTGGGTTTTCTCCATGTGTTGTAAGCCTTAGACACCATTTTCAGCCACATACACAACTGAGGCTTCAACAGTACCCCAACTACTTGGCATTGCATAGCCTCAAGCCAGTCCTCGACTTGCACCATGGGAACCCTTTGTGTCAAGTGAAGTAAGTTCATGTGGATTCTCTGGAGTGTCTGCTCCACATCTACACCCATGATCTCATCGCCTCTTCCCCTCTGTCGATGACAAGGAAATCCTTCTAACCATCGTGGTCCCACATATACATGTACATGACAAAGTTTCATTATGTGTCGTCACATCAAAAACATGTCTTTTGGTTTCATATATCAAAAATACAAAAAAAAATTAATAACACAAAAAACAAAAGTGAGTTGGGGTTCATTACCTATGTCTCCATATTCTAATCCTGGTGGTAGGGGCATATCCATATCTTCACAGAAGTCTATCCTTGCATAGGGGTAGTTGTCTATGGCGATGATCTATCTCCGCCACTAGAGGAAGAAGTCTGTTGGATAGGGGTTAGCCACCCTTCCCTCTCCCAGTATCCGCATGAAGTTGTCTTAGCGTAGCTGAGCTAGATCCCTAACTCTGTGTGGAGCAATGTCAACTCCAGGGCTTAGCCCCGATACCCTCTCAAAAAATAATGCACTTAGTACGCTGTCGAACCCAAAGTTTAGTACCCTGCCCATCTAGAAGTCACTGAGTTGCTTCTTCATGTTGCTTAGCAGTGAGGTACTCTAGTCATATAGCGTAGGTCACGTGCACTCTACTGCATAGAAAATCATTGGCCTCAAGGCTTGGTGGAGTGTTGCTAAACCTGTGATCCTGCCCAATGCCAATAGTATGGCTTTCAGCCCCAAGTTCTGAACTGTGTTTGTCGATATTTGACTCCCAACCTTCTTTGTATCAAGAAGGAAATACATAGATATGTACTCCTCTATATTCAGCCTACCTCCTAGCCCATGGGATCGAAGGTTCACCACCTCCCCTCATCGGGACAAACCTGTGATAAAGTATATGCCCTCAAACTCGATGTTGAGTGACATCCCATCCAACTAAAAGGACTCAGATTCTGGATCCCAGTAGTCTACTAGTAGCTATAGTAGCCTTGGCTTGGCTCTTAAGCTTCCAAGGTGCCAAAATTTTTATAACCCACAAGCCCTCAGCATTTGTTGAGCCATCAAATCAGCTTGCACAGCCTCTTCAACATCACCATGTTCCCTCTCTCTCCATTCTAGCACCATCCTACACAAATATTTTTGAGTTTCATCAGTATTTGCCTTTGAAAATCACATTCGCGGCCCTGTACGCGACTATTTGCAGAACAGTCGTGTATATATGTGGGTATTGTGGTCTTTTCCATGTATACCCATCCCTATACGTGGAAAAATTCCTGATTTTTGTGTGGGTCAAAACGCATATTTTGGGGTGGCCTAAAAAAAAATTAACCGCTAAAATTAAAAAAAATTGCATGAAAGTGAAATAGGGGGGCATGTGTAATTACCTGGACCAAACACAGAGTGATTTCGTCAGACGATGCTCCCGGGATCATCTTTTGAAATTCTGTACACAAATGCACTATGGTGGATGAATTTTCAAAATGGTATGAAAATGTTTAATTCTTTACTATTTTATAGAAAAAAATTGAAATTTTTACCCACTTCCTATAGTTTTTTACTGTTTCTGACCATTTTGGACCATTTAGACTAATATGATGTTGTAGGAGCCCATTTTGAGTGCGGTTTGACCGAGACATCGACCAATCCTATCTATTATAGGTATCATGTCTAAACTGGCATATAGGTTAGGATTTCACATCCACCTGCATTTTGCATGGCCTTGTGACCGTTTCATCTTAACCTTAGGTACGAGCCCATTCCATGATGTCACGGAACCTTCATGTTGTTGTTAGAAGTGGCGTTATGTGAATGGTAGAGCTTTCCCATACATGGGTAACCTAGTTAGATTCCATATTGCATTTGGTTCCCATGTCGACATTTCTCCTTTAGACTGTGGGAGTCCTTTTAGTCCTACCATGTCTTTGAGCAAGAGCTTCATAGTCCTCTTGAACTTTATACTGGCCATTTACCTCGGGACTCCCTTGTATATATCAAGTTGTAATTGCATTTTCATGAGTTTTTCTTTCCTTCTTGAGCTTTATGCCTGACTTTGAGTTATCAGCGATATATCCCAAGCTTGTCTCATGTCTATCCAAGTAGATCCTTTTTACATATCTTTTGCAGCTTAATCATCCCTTTTACTGGGAGGAGACCTTTCCCCAAGAGTCGTTATCTTGCACATATATCCTTGCATTGAGCATAGGCATGTTCCATTGCTTGCAACTAGTTTGCTTGCCCCTTGCCACTCATCTCCTCCTAGATTTGTACTATAAAGCACTTTTATTCTTTTTCAAGCTTTTCAAAATATCTGAAAAAGTACAAAAAAATAAAAATAACAAAAAGTCAGATAGGAAAAGATGTTATATTTGGCATCAGTTGAGTCGTGTCTCCTTCGAACGGAGCACTGTATATAACATTCATTGGTTGGGTTATTAGTTTGACTTTAGGAGTTGTACTCGTTACTCTGAGTTTATCTCCATCGACTGGTTAAGCTTCCAGTCCCTATGGAGCCTCTGTTGATGCCTCCTGTGTCACAGAGATGTCCCAGTTTGCATATTGAGTCCATGCTTCCTACCTTCAGTCACCATTATCCCTTTATTCTCTTGTTCGAAGGAAGTTGAATCCTGAGTCGGTCATTCCTCAGTTATCTTGACTTTGCATGTCGGCCATTCCTGGTACTATTACTGGTTTGTGCACATCTTGTTCGAGTTCTTCCACATTATACAGTGTTGCTGCATACCTCATGTTGGTTGATGGGGTATTCCTTAATTCCCTCTTTCCAGCGGATTCCATTCCATCGACATCATATCATTTATTCTGGAATAGGAGTCTAGAGTCATTTGAGTGCCTTGAGATTTACAATCATTAGTGGTAGGTTCTCTCACCATCGACAGTTATGGGAATACATCAATGTCCCCTGATAGATGGATTCTTCCAAGTGTTTGACCTCCACACATCTATTCACACTTGTTATATTGCACTCTATACCTTGATTCCCATTTTCATTATCAGTGAGTGATCTCGCGTCTATTAATGGTATACATCAATGACACGTAATCAGACGATTGACTACTATGTTCGACCTCAACAAATCTATTTGCATAGTAGTACATGTACTCATAGTGGTTCGTGTAGAAGACCTTCCAGCTTGGTGGCATTCCATATATGCTATCTCCTTGATCGTGCCAGTGTTCATGAGATTTCAGCTCTCGTGATTTGATTCCAATGTATATCAGATATCTTCAGCCATTATGGAGATCTTGATCTGTTGTATGTCTTCATCCACGTTGAAGATTCTAATCTATTGTATATTGTACGTGGTGATGATGACACATGTCACATTTTATATAGCATGCCTATTCATGGCCATTGTACTCTTATGCATCTGGGACTACTATATGTATTTGCAGTCATACGCAGAGATTGATTATTTTATTGTACGGATGAGTGGCTGGTTCTTCCACCTAGGTCTTCATTACTCCACTTCTAGGATGGTTTTTATAATGTATTTCAGCCATCATGTTACCCCTCTGACCTCACACATTAGGGGCATCCGTTATAGCTGATTTTACCACACATGGTTGATCACATATTGATGGCCTTCTCTATCCCTCTGTAGACTCTTTATACCCCATGGACTTATATTATCTTTTTATGTTCTAAGGTCATCCCTAAAAAACCCTTGTTTATTGTTGTACACAACTTTTAATCCCATACTCGCATGTACACGCGACTTTTGGCCTCAAAACTGCGTACATCGGGATGTGTGCATAAGTCCAAATATTTTTGGAATTTTCCTCATATGATTCCGAATAACTTGACTCTTGACCTTCCAAATTCCTTGAGAATGCTCAGATTCAACCCTTTATTACCCTTTTGGAGTGCTATATAAGGAACCCCTTGGATACATTGAAAAGGAGGAATTGAAGAGCAAAGAAACTATAGTCCATTGTTGCCTCAGTTTGCTTATACTTGAGTCTGCATCCCTTTGTCCCTTTAGAGAACTTTGTGTCCTTCCCAAGATTTTCTTTTTCTTGTGACCTTGCTATCAAGATATGGAGGATTGAGGTGGTGGAGGCCCAAGTGGAGGACTCGATTTCTCTGGTTCATAGATGTGCCAATGGAGGTTGTCACTATTGTAATCTCTAATTTATCAATAGAAATATCTTTTCCTGTCCAATTAATGTGCATTTGAATGAATATTGAATCCATGGATATGTTTAATTGGTTACACATTATTGAATATATATGCTAGAGTAGGTCTAACACACTAATATAGAGCATGCTTGTCTTGTTTGTTGTTGTTGAGAGCGAATTGCTAAAGCAAGCGTGAATTAGAAAATCTCAACGGGGATCTACTTCAACTATCCGGAACAAGGTATGATTCGATATCCCCTACTATTAGATGCTTGGTTTCTCTTACATATTGGGATAGATTGATTACTAGTGTAAAAGTTGTTTGTTGTGGTACACCCCAAGCCATAGGAAGTTTCTCTTCGTAACAATGTGGGACCTCAAATCCGTAGTAGTGTTGTCCAATGAACAATCGTTCAAAAGGGGCCTTCCGATATACAATCGAGTATGTGAGATACCTTTCGATACGCCTAAAGGGCACGTGAAAGTTCATTATATATACCGACGGTACATGGAAGAACCGCGCAGTTCCTGGGTTGGAGTGCAGGAAATAAATGATAGCTCCTACGTTTTACAATGTCGAAACACGTCTCTAACCTATCACTCGAATTACTAAGATTTTTAACCTATAGCTACCGTTAATTTTAAGTTGAACGGTTAGGTGAATGCATGGAGTGTAGACAGAAAAGTAAAACCATGCAATTATGATATGCAAAAAAAAATTCACTCTACCATTCAAAGTATGCCCTACTTACAGGAAGGAGAGAGTGTTTTATTTTTCAAGTTCGTCTCAAAACCAAAACTTTCCCAAACAGTCTCACTAAAAATATTTCTGAGAATAAAAACAAGCAACACACTTCTAATCTGATCTTTGAAAGCAAGCAAATGAAGCGAGATCTCTTTTCCTAAAAAGAAAGACAATAACACTAAAAGGTACACTTAGTACTTTTTTAATTTTCTTCAAAAAATGGAAAGATCCAACTTAAAACTATAATATGTTTTTTCTTTTGACGAGACAAGAGAGTATAAAAAGAAAGAAGAACATGGATATCTGAAAGCTTATGAGGCTAGTAAGAGGTCCAATAATTCGTCTTTTAGCACAATTATGATCAAATATCAACAAAAAAATTTCTTTTGAAAGAAAAAATAAGTCTTTCGTAAACTAACAAAGAATAAAAAATCAAAGCCAACACGCAAATCTTTGTTTTTAGTTTATTATTTCAATAAAAAGAGATCTAACTGAACTAGCTTCCAAGCACTCCTTTCGAAAATGAAAACCAAGCATACAAGCAATCAAAATGATGGGTGTAACCTAGCTTTTGAATCATAACAAAGCATTTACCACATACAAAATTTGAATCTAACAATTCAGATCTCTAAATGAAGCTGAAAAACTCACAAATAGAAAGCAAAAATCAAACCAAGCTTTGAAATGACAAGCATGTAGAAATCCTACCTAGCACTGCTTGAGAAGAGTTAGTGACAGAGCAGTTTTGGCTCGGCACCGCTTCTCTCCCACTGTGACAGAGCGATGGAATTGCTTACTGATTACTGCACACAAGCAGTGGAACATCTTGTTTTCCACTGTACAAGTGTGGTGTTGTTGTAGAAGTCAAAAACAAAAAAATGGCGAAAAAGATATAGTAAGTTATTGCAATACTGGAATTAAATCATGAATTTGACAGGAATATGAAGTACATAATTAAGAATGACTCAAATCTAAGCATATCTGGTTATATCGAACCAAGATCTCACTAGATAAGCTAGTAGTTTTGATCAATGAAATATTGGAGCTTGGATTTCAAACAAGAGTTTGAAGACTAAGGAAGATTAGATGTGTTGAAAGCTCTTCCCCAGTGAAGTCACCAGTTTTGTTTCTAGGAAAAATGCACCTCTTGTGAACAAGAGTTATTTCTCTAGTCTGAATGGTTCAGGTCTAGAACAAATGGGTTACAGTAGAGATGGAATACTTCCCCTAGAAGTTGCAGATATCTGGAATGAGTCCTTTGACAAAGTGACGTATTTCTTTCCTATGGTGATGTCTCTCTATGGATGTACCTACACAATCACATGAAATAATAAAACAAGATCAAAAGAACAAGAATATAATCTACAATTCTATATCAGTGACTAAGAAATCCAATAGTAAAATGCATGATTACAACATAACATATTTTACAGGAAAGGAAACAACTTTGCATTAAAATGAAGAAGAAATATTACAACCTTCACCTTAGTGTTGAGATGCTCCTTCACATACCAATTCCTTGTCCCCAAAAGCTCCAACTTTCTCCTTCTATGCTCACCCTAGATTTGGTCGTAACCTCAGTGCAGCAGCATAAATTTTCTCTCTCTCAACCATGGGTATGAGCCTGGTTTTATAGGCCTTGAGAGGATAAAGATGGTTGAGTAAATGGTGGGTGAGGTGGAAGGGAGATCCCAAAAGGATGGATCTCGAGTCCAAGTGATCTTCAAGAGTAGGTTTGAGGGTGCCACAAAGTCTTCCTTCAAGAATCTTTGTGGAATCTTCTCTTTTTCACTTTTTTACATAGCGGTGACAGGGTGGAACCGCACTTTGAACAAGAGGAATAAGTGGTGGGACCACTTACTGTCAAGAGACAGTAGGCATTACTGAAGAAGGTAACGCCTCTTGTCTTAAGGGATAAAGTGGTGCTGGAATTTTATATGTAAAACTAAAGTCAAGGACAGTATTTCACTTCACAACTTGGGATTTCAAGGCAAAAACAAATGTTTAGGACCTCACCACAAGATGATGACGACATTTATGTGTAACATGTTTATTGTTTATTTATGTTTGTACCCCATTTTTATTGTACACTCGTCCCAGTTGGGGGGTGCGAGGGATCCCATCCCTCTCGGCTAATAGGTCCAGGGGGCAGCGGTCCCCCGGAGGGGGTTCGGGGGCAGCACCCCTGAGAAAGGGGGTTCGGGGTCAAATCCCTAAAGGAATTATTTTGGGATGTTTGTTGGCCAATAGTTTGCGGACCCATGGTATGGGGTGACCCATAGTATTTTCCAATTGCAATTCCCCTATAAAATGAAAGCATTGTAATATGGTTGTGTATTGTATTGTATTGTAGCATTGTAAACAATATATGTGATTGTGTGAGAGAGACTATGAGACTATGAGAGTGTGAAGAGGAGTGCAATGGGGTTGTTGCAGGTTGTATCCCTTCATTTTGTTGGATGTTATAATAATAAAGTACTGGCAATTTTTGTGTGGACGTAGCCCATCTTGGGTAAACCACGTTATATCTGTGTCTCTCTTATAATGTGTTTAAGATTTGTATATTGTTTAATTATTTAATTGTATAATTGTTATTTCTCTACGATCTTGTTTTTCTATCAATTGGTATCATAGCAAAAGGTCTATTTGGCTGGTATACTTGCAAGAAAGAAGACTTTCTAGTTCAAGTGGGAGCAATGGGAGAAGAAGGAAAGTTTAGGGTCAAGAAATTTAACGGCCAAAACTACCAGTTGTGGAAGATGCAAACGGAGGACTATATGTACCACGAGGATCTATACCTATCATTGGGCAGAAAAACCAAACAACCAATGACTATCAAGGATGAAGAATGGAAGGTTCTTGACAAAAAGGCACTGGGAACAATACGGTTGGGCCTAGCTTCATTGGTGGCTTTCAATATCTCAAAATAAAAGACAACAGAGGGTGTGATGAGCGCATTGGCTAAGCTCTATGAAAAAACATTAGCTTTCAACACGGTATTTTTAATGAAGCATTTATTTAATATGAATATGTTAGAAGGTGGATCTGTTGTTGACCATTTAAATGAATTTAATACGCTTAATAGTCATCTAAGTTCTGTAAAAGTGAACTTTGATGATGAAGTTAGGGGTATTCTAATATTGTGCTCATTTCCAGAAAGTTGGAATAGCTTGGTCATGGATGTAAGTAACTTTATCCCTAGTTCAAACACTCTCAAATTCGATGATGTTGTTGGTGTTATTCTTAGCAAGTAAATGCGAAGTAAAATCACAGGTGAGACATCAGGTAATGCGTTGACCATAGAGAATAGGGGGAGACAAAAGGAGAGAGGAAGGAGCCCATGTAATTGTAGTAATTATAGAAAGGAAAGATCTAAGTCCATATTTAGAAACATAGAGTGTTGGAACTCTGGTAAGAGAGGACATCTGAAGAAAGACTACAGAGCTCGAAAGAAGAAAGGAGACTGGTAGCAAGAGACTACTCAAGAAGAAAATGTAGCAGGTGATGTGTTACAAGATGCTTTAGGTATTTCATTAGATAATACTAGTGATTATTGGATAGTAGATTCAAGGGCTTCATGTCATGCTACACCCCATAGGAAATTATTTCATGGTTATGTTCCAGGTGATTTTGGACATGTTTTATTGGGGGATGATGAACCATGTAAAATTGTTGGAATAGGTAAGGTACGGATTAAGTTAAATAATGGAAATGAATGGCTACTAAAAGATGTAAGGCATATTCCTGCAATGAAAATAAATATGATCACAATAGGGAAGTTGGGAGATAGTGGTTGTTTGTATACGTTTGGAAAAAACATGGTTGGAGATCACTAAAGGAGCACTGGTAAGAGCAAAAGGAGATAGGATAGGTATGTTGTATTTGTTTCCTCGTAATACTGATTATTATATCTCTATAGCTTCCACAAAAATAGGTGCAACATTGTGGAATCATAAGCTTGGCCACATGAGTGAGAAAAGGATGTAGACTCTCCACTCAAGGAAATTGCTTCCAGATATGAAGCAGGTAAGTTTCGAATTCTGTGAGAACTGTGTTTATGGAAAATAGAAGAGAGTTAGATTTCTCAGGGTTGGGAAACAAAAGAAGAGTGAAAAGTTAGAGCTTGTGCATACAGATGTATGGGGACCGTCTCAAGTACAATCTCTTGGTGGCTCTTGTTATTATGTTACTTTTATTGATGATGCAACTAGAAAAACTTGAGTTTATTGCATTAGATAGAAATCTAATGTGTTTTCTACTTTTAAGAAGAGGAAATCTTTGGTTGAGAATGAGACAAGAAAAAGGTTGAAATGTCTCAGATATGATAATGGAGGTGAATATTGAAGAAAGGATTTTGATATTTACTATTCATACTATGGGATTCGCAGAGAGAAGACAGTACCTAGAACACAACAAGAAAATGGTGTGTCAGAAAGAATGAAAAGAACGATCATGGAGTGTGTAAGGTCTATGTGATTGCATGCAAGTTTGTCCTTACAGTTTTGGGTTAATGCTGTAGATATTGTTGTTTATTTAATAAACAGAGGGCCTTCAAGCGCTTTGGATGGTGGAATTCTAGAGGAGGCATGGACAGGTGAAAAGGTAAACTACTCATTTATGAGAAATTTTGGTTGTGGAGCATTTGTCCATATTGATAAAGAAAATATAACAAATCTTGAGGCTAAATCCAAAAAAGTACCCTTATTGGATACAAGGTTAATGATTTTGGTGTTCGCTTATGGGATTATGAAAATCAAAAAATCATTAGGAATAGATATGTAGTATTCAATGAAATTGTTATGTACAAAGATCAGTTGTAGGGAAAGAAAGAGGAAAAGGAAAACATAGAGTACACAGTGCTTGATGAAATCAAAGAAAATGAAGTTCCAAAGGTACCAAAAAATCAAGAGCAGCATCAGGTACCTCAAACTCCTGCAATTGTAAGAAGATGTACCAGGTTAAGTAAACCCCCTAAACGATTCTCTCCTTCACTTTATTATTTATTGATGACTAATTTTGGTGATATAGAATGTTATGAAGAGGCAATGCAGGTAGAAACTAGAAATAAATGGGAGCAAGGCATGGACGAGGAGATGGACTCATTGGTAAGAAACCAGACATGGGATTTGGTTGAGTTTCCTACAGAAAAAAGAACATTGTGGAATAAATGGGTTTACCGATTGAAGGAAGATGATGGAGGCAAGAAGCAATACAACGCAAGACTTGTTGTAAAGGGGTTTGTACAAAAGAAAGGTATATACTTTGATGAAATATTTTCTCTTGTTATTAAAATGACTTCAATTAGGACTATTTTAAGTCTAGTGGCGGTAGAAGATTTGCATCTTGAACAGTTAGATGTAAAACAACATTTATCCATGGGGATTTGCAGGAAGAGATTTATATGCAATAGCCACAGGGGTATGAGGTCAAAAGGAAGGAGAATTTGGTTTGCAGGTTAAAGAAGAGCTTGTATGTCCTAAAGCAAGCACCAAGGCAGTGGTATTTAAAATTTGATAAGTTTATGACATAACAAGGTTATAGTAGATGCCATTCTAACCATTGTGTTTATTTCAAGAGGCTAGATAATGGAAGATATATTATATTGTTATTGTATGTGGATGACATGCTTGTTGCAAGGTCTAAAATGCAGGATATAAATGTTCTCAAAGGGAAACTAGCTAAATCATTTGTGATGAAGGATTTGGGTGCTGCAAATCAAATCCTTGGTATGAGAATAATAAGAGACTGGGAAAATCACAAATTGGCATTCTCTCAAGGTGAGTACATAGAAAAGGTGTTGGAGAGGTTTAGAATGAATAATGCAAACCAGATAGTACACCTTTGGCCAACCATTTCAAACTAAGGAGATGTGTCCCAAGACACAAGAAGAGATGAAATACATGCCCAAGGTTCCCTATTCAACAACGGTTGGAATCTTGATGTATGCCATGGTGTGCACAAGACCAAATATTGCACATGCATGGGAGTTTTGAGAAGGTATATAAACAATCCAGGTAAAGAGAATTGGAAAGCAGTACAGTGGATTCTCAGGTATTTGAGAAGTACCACTTCTCATGCACTATGTTTTGGAGGTTCAAACACTGTTCTACAGGGATATGTTGATGTAGATATGGCAGGTGATAAAGACAATAGGAGGAGAAGCACAACGTATGTCTTTACTATGGGTGGAACAACATGTTGGATTTCAAAATCGCAAAAGGTTGTTTCACTTTCAACAATGAAAGCAAAGTATTTTGTTGTTACATAGGCTAGTAAAGAGATGATTGGTTACAGAAGTTCATGGAGGAATTGGGTAAGAAGTAGGAGAATAATAGGTTGTACAGTGACAGCCAGAGTGCCATTCATCTTGCAAACAACTCAGTTTTTCATTCGAATACTGAACATATACATATCAAGTACCATTTCATAATATTTGTTTTGGAAGATGAACTATTAAAGATGGAAAAGATACATACTAGCCAAAATCTTGCAGACGTGTTGACAAAGGTAGTAACCAAAGAGAAACTGAATTCATGCTCGGTTTTTGTTGGCCTTCAAGCATGAAGGTGAAAATGAGAAATTTTCCAATTCCAAGGTTCATAGCATAGTCCAGCAAGTGCAGCATTAGTGGAGTTGTTGTGATTAGTCTCCAAGTGGGAGATTGTTGGTTGTGGAGCCTGATCTTCAAAGATCTAGAGATGTTTATTGTTTGGTTGTGTTTGTACATTATTTTTAATGTACACTTATCCCAGCTAGGGGGTGCAGGGTGTCCCATCCCTCTCGGTTGGGGGGTATGGGGTCTAGCGCTCCCCCGGCGTGGGTTCGAGGGCAACACCTCCGACAAATGGGATTTGGGGGAGAATCCCTCAAAGGAAATTTCTTAGGATGTTTGTTGGCCAACAGTTTGCGGACCCATGGTATTGGGTGACACGTAGTATTTTTCCCATGGTAATTCCCCTATAAAATGAAAGCATTGTAATAATATGTTTGTGTATTGTATTGTATTGTATTGTATTGTATTGTATTGTATTGTATTGTATTGTAGCATTGTAAATAATCTCTGTGATTGTGTGAGAGTGTGAAGAGGAGTCCAGTAGGGTTGCTACAGGTTGTCTCCCTTCATTTTGTTGGATGGTATAATAATAAAGGACTGAAAATTTCAGTATGGACATAACCCATCTTATGTGAACCACGTTATATATGTGCCTCTCTTGTAATTTTTTTAATATTTGCATCTTGTTTAATTATTTCGTTGTATAATTGTTTTACTCTGCGATCCTGTTTTTCTAACAGGAATTTGTAATTGTGTTTAGATACCCATTTGAGAGATAAGTGTGCATCTATATTTGTGCAGGATTCTGAGTTACATTGACCCATCGTCAAGGTTGGCCTAACCAAGACTTAAAAAGTTGCACTTAACACCTTCTTGTGACTGATATTTGAAATTAAAATTAGAAACACATTTAAAAGATAAACGTGCATGCACATTTTTGCAGGATTTCAAGTTATTTCTGCCTAAAAGTCAAGGTTGGCCAAACCAAGGTCTAATAGATGGATTTTTGTCGACTTTCCCAAAATTGATATTTGAAAATGGATTTAGGTACCCATTTGAGAGGTAAGAATGTGCACACATTTTTGGGAGATTCTAAACTATTTTGGACCTCCTTCAAGCTTGGTCAAACTAAGGATTAGAAAGTTGCTCTTTCCCCAAATTTCTTAGAATTCAAATTTAAAATTAGATTTAGATACCCATTTAAGAGACAAGTGTGTAGGAATACGTTTGTGGAATTTCAATCTATTTTGGGCCTCATTTAAGGTTGGCCAAACCAAGGTAAAAGAGATGTACCCATTTGGGAGATAATGTGCATATTGATAATGTATTTGAGAGATAATGTGCATGTTCTCTCAAGTGGATTTATGTACCCATTTGAGAGATAATGTGCATGTTTATTTTTTGGGGATTTCGATCTATTTTGGACATCAGTCAAACTTGGTCAAACAAAGGCCTAAGAAGTTGCACTTTTTTACTAATTTTTTAGAATTCAAATTTGAAAGTATAGTTAGATACCTATTTGAGAGATATGAATGCACACTTATTTTTTTGAAATTTTGTGCTAATTTGGTTGTTAGTAAAGGTTGATCAAACAGATGTCTAAGATACTCACTTTTTTTCCTTTCTTGAAATTAAAATTTGAAAGTGAATGTAGGTACCCATTTGAGAGACAAGAATGCATGCAGATGTTTGGGGGATTCCGATCTATTTTAGACCTTAGTCAAACTTGGTCAAACCAAGGCCTAAAAGGTTGCACTTTTTCCATTTTTTTAGAATTCAAATTTAAAAGTAGATTTAGAAACCCATTTGAGAGATAAGTGTGCAAAAATATTTTTGCGAGATTTCAAGTTATTTTATGCCTCAGTTAACATTGGTTAAACCAATATCTACAAGATGGATTTTTCTTGACTTTCTTGAAATTGAAATTTGAAATTGGATTTAAGTACCCATTTGAGAGATAAACCCACACATAGATGTTTTGGGGATTGTGAGCTATTTTGGATATCACTCAAACTTGGTCAAACGAATGCCTAAAACGTTGCATTTTCCCATTTTTTTTAAATTCAAATTTTAAAGTATATTTAGATACCCATTAGAAAGGTAATAATGGACACCTATTTTTGTCATATTTGGAGCTATTTTGGTCCTGCTTTAAGGTTGGTCAAACCAAGGTTCGGAATTGAAGTTTCAAAGCAGATTAAGGTACCCATTTGAGAGATAAGTTTGACTTTTCCCAATTTGTCAAGATTAAAATTTAAAAGTATATATAGATACCCTATAGATAGATAAGCAGACACACTTATTCTTGCTAGATTTCAAGCTATTTTGGTTGGTATTCAATGTTGGTCAAACCAAGGCAAAAAATTTTACATGTTGCCCACTTTATCGGAATTGAAATTTAAAGTTAATTATGGTACCCATTTGACAGATAAGTGTGCATGTACATTTTTTTTGGATTACAAGCTACTTTGCACCTCAAACAAACTTTGTCTAAACAAGGCCTAAAAGGTTGCACTTTTTCACAATTTCTTGGAATTCAAATTTAAATGTAGATTTAGACATGCATTTGAGAGATAATTGTAGATGTTTATTTTTATGAAATTTTGAGCTATTGTGGACCTTAGTCAAGGTTGGTCAAACCAATACCTAAAAATTCGCATGTTGCCCACTTTCTCATCATTGAAATTTCAAAGTAGATTTATATACCCATTTGAGAGACAAACATGCACACCTTTTTTTGTGAGATTTCAAGTTATTTTGGTCGTTATCCAAGGTTGGTCAAGCAAAGGTCTAAGAGATGTTATTTTCCGACTTTCTTGTAATTAAAATTTCAAAGTGAATTTAGGTACCCATTTGAGAGATAACCATGCATACAAACTTCTATGAGATTCCGAGATATTTTTCACCTTAGTCAAACTTGGTCAAACCAAGGCCTAAAAGGCTACACTTTTTTCCAATTTCTTAGAAATAAAATGTAAAAGTGGACTTAGATACACATTTGAGAGATAAGCATGCACACCTATTTTTGCGAGATTTCAAGTTATTTTGGCCCTTAGTTAAGGTTGGTCAAACTAAGGTCTAAGAAATGCACTTTTCTTGAATTTCTAGAAATTGAAATTTGACACTGTATTTAGGTACCCATTTGAGAGATAAGCCTACATATAGAGTTTTTGGGGATTGCGAGCTATTTTGGACCTCGGTTAAGCTTGGTAAAACCAAGGCCTAAAACGTTGCATTTTCTCCAATTTCTCAAAATTCAAATTTTAAAGTACATTTAGAAACCCATTTGAGAGATAAGCATGGACACCTATTTTTATGAGTATGGAATTATTTTGGCCCTCGTTCAAGGTTGGTCAAACCAAGGTTGAAAAGATGCACTTTTGTCGACTTTCTCATAATTGAAATTTGAAAGTGGATTTAGGTAACTATTTGAAAGATAAGATTGCAACTAGATTTTTAGAGGATTTTTGAACTTTTTTGGACCTGTTGAGGCCTGGAAATTTGCATGCAACAATAGCAAAGGATTCTTCCCAGTCGACGTTCCCAACTAGCCCATGACTGTTTGGAGTAGGGAATCCGTCCGGTTTGCGGTCCAGCTACCATAGGTCAAGTAACAAAAATAAAAAGGTTTTACCAGTTGCGCCCTGGTCCACCGTATATATTTTTGTATTTTTTAGTTTTAAGTATGACATGCAAATGCCTATCAGATGATTAAGAATGCAAGGAGTATTCACAATGTGATGCGTAGGTTATTACCTCTCGTCTTAGGCTCTCTTACATCTAAATCACACACACAACAAGAAATTAAAACTAACTACCTAACCGATACCTAGGGAGAAAGATTGTCACTTATTAATGAGTAATGTATTTTGTGCATGCATTATAAAAAAGAAATCACAGATAGCCGATACTTATTTCAAACACATGAACATTTAAAGATATTTGAACAACCAGATAGCCAATTGTCTATGAACAACATTCATTACTCATAGTGGAAATTTTCATAAAACAAACCAGAGATCATTCATACAAGAACATAGGTTCAAAGAGTTAGAATGATCTCACAATTAATGGACACAAAGCTGAAAACGAAATAGTTCCTCTTCAACATATCCACAGCATAACATTTGAACATTCCACCAAGCTTTCTCCAACAGGAAAACTGTAATTATTTATTGCAAAAGGAAATAGTTCTTCTTACAATATGTCTTCCAATCTAACTGGGAAAAATTCCCTCTTCTTGTCTAGATACTCTATATTTATACAAAAGAACAAAACTATTGGGCTTCCCACGAAATGACTCTTGGGCTTCCCCAACTCTTCACCTCCCACATTTTTCTTTCATTAAGTGTTTATAAAATTTACAATATATTACAATAAAATGAATAAAATGCTCATGAGGAGGGTCCCGCTTGACTATTCAAAAAAAATTTCCATGCTGAAGCCTCTGAGGCAATACTTTCGAATTCAGAAGGTTCTAGGAAATGAATATTTATTTCGAATTTAGCAGCTTGATTTCTTATGACTTCTATTATGGCTGCGCTCAGATGAAGTTGGTCTTCTAACAACTGCACACTAACCGTGGAATGATATACTTCATTCCTTAGGATCTGCTCGTCTAAAGCTTTAATGTGTTGTATCCTTTTTTCATCTCCTTGATATCTTCTTTGCAAAATCTCCAAAAACAGGCTGTGGTCTGGAAAGATATCCATTCTCTGTTCAGCCTCAACCTGGCAGCGATTATAAGTGATCAAAAGTCTTTTGAAGAATTCTGCACAAGCCCCCTTTGTCTTCTTGACAGCCTTCTTGATTTCCTCGGTTGTGCTTATGGCAAATTCCAGTAAATCATAGTCTTTCCTTAGAGCTTGTTGATCTTTTGATGGTAGATCTGCAAGGGTTTCTTCATTCACTTCTAATCTCGCAATCCTTCCTGTCAGGACTTCTAAGATGTCCTGCGATCTGTCAACAAAATATGAAGAGGTTTCCAAAATCTCTTCCAGTCGATTATCCACCTGCAAGACCTTGCACCTCTCTTCCTCTATGGCCACTTGTAGCTGGTGCATCCTACTTCTCTGTGCCAGAATGTGCTCCTTGAATGGTTGAAGACTGACCTGTTGTTCCTTGGCCTCTTCTAGGGCTGTTATCAATGAGGTAATATGTTCTTTAAGTTCTGCATTTTGCCCCTAAGATTTCCTCTCAGATCCCTCCAAGGTAGCCTTTTGCAGCTCCAACTCCCCTATCCTACCTAGCAGCTACCCCTTTTCTGCCCTCAACCCTTGACATTCTTGCTGCACTTTCTCCAAACTTTCTTGGGCAGCCTCCATAGATCTCTTCTCTACTTAGAGGGACTGGCGCTTAGCTTTTGAAGACTTTATTTCTCATTGTATGTCTTCAAACTTCCTTTTCAACCTATTATTTTCCTCTCTTTCTCTTCTTAGGGTATCTTTGAGCTGGGAAGAGGACTTCTTTGACTATTCAAGATCAGTCATTATTCGATCTACATTGTCCTCAGAAGCATGGATCAATGCATCCCCCGCTATGATAGTGAAATTGGGGACCTTGTCTATCCCATATACTACAATTGTATCATTAATCATTTTACGGGACTACCCCCCAGTTTCGACCTTTCTCTCGGTCCTCTTTACTATCCTTTTCCTTTCCCTATCATAAAAGATAGTGTTGAAATCTGGTACCTCCTCCCCTTTCTTCTGCTCAAAAGGGATTAGCCTAAGGGTGGGGACCATAGCCTATCCTGGTGTACTTCCAGCAGCTGCCTCAGGATCTTGAATATCAGGGTTCCCCAAGTCTTGAGCCTGACTGTCTGCTATATCAGAAGTTGATTGCTCTATCACTGTCTCTATCAGCTTTAGCTTTTCTGCTTCCTACTTTTTTAGCTTCTCATCCATCTTTCTTTTCTTTTCCTCTTCCTCACTCTTGGCAGCTTCTTCTGCCTTTCTAGCTGCTTCTAGTGCAGCTCTTATCTTTTCCTCCTCTTCTCCTTTGAGCCATATTTTGGCCTCTTGTGATAATCTCCTAGCATCTTCATTTCTTTTTCTAGTTTCTTCCTCCTCTGCCTTTGCTTGCTCATCCTGTCCTTTTCCACCTTTGGTGGTAATTTTCTTCTTAAGGCTGTTATATTTTGTGCACTACGGAAAATGGATTCCTCTTTGTCCCAATGGCTTGTGTATTCAAAATGTACATTCGCCTCTTTGCAGTGCTCTACAACCTTATTCCGGGAATCACTCCTTTGGAAACGCATTTCCCCAAAATGGAATTTCCACAACTCTTCCACGAATTCGTCAGCTTTCTTCACCCTAGTAAACTTATAGCTTCCCAACCTGAATGGAAAAGGAGGGTAAGCTGCTTTCTTATATTCAAACAAAAATCTCCCTATGCCATCTAAAAAGACTTGTCTAACTGCCTCTTTGTGGACCACATAGTGTCATGTCCCTGACCCTTCGATCGGCGAAGAGGACGTGACCAACACCACACAGACGAGCAAACAACCCCCATGAACATGGATAGACATAAATGCTGAATTAAAAGATTAAACATAATACATAGAGGATGAATAATCCATCATACATAGATGCATAATTCCTCAAATGCAAATGCATACTAAGATACACAGTTATTCAACAATCAGCGGAAGCAACACACACACATTCCAGCATTTAACATGTTCATCATAATTCATGAAACCGTAGATTAATTGCAGAGATGAAATAGCAGCAGTACTTATCTTTTATGAAGAGTTCACCCCGCAACCAGCTACATCGCTGCAATGTTCCACCCAACCATAGGCCAGTGTGCTCATCAATCTCTCAACAACACTGCCACCCCTGAGCTGGGCATGATTCCTCAAGGAATAAGGGTCAATGTAGGCTTACACATAGCCAAGGTTTGCCAATCAGCCAAACCCACACAGTTGGGATTTACCGAGTCATCAAGGAGCTAGGAAAGGCTAATTCTAAGCTGGTAGCCACAACACCAGCCTTCTCATGCATCTCCAGCCTCTAATCCCACTCACAACAGTCTGAAGACCAACCACTGCATACCACAGCAACACAATCCACTCACGGCTCTGTGATGAAGGAAAAGACAACCGGGGACAGTCCCAAACCAAAGATGAAACACAACTCAAGCCACAAGACAACTCAAAGTTGTTCTTGGCCCTAGCGTGGCCAAAACAACTCAACAGCAACCCAAAACCAGGGTACTCCAACAGCCACAACCCCACAATGAATGATGGCAACAATATACAGTCCACAATGGATAAGAAACAGAACTCTCAGCATAGCCATGGGAAACTCAAACACAGATGTGGCAATCAACAGCCAACAAAATGCGGGGAAGACAACAGTCCCCCAAAGTAATCAGTGGGCACGGCTCACAACATGGAAAAACGACTCCAAACAGTCTGTGCGTGAGAGCAACTTGCACCAGACCCCAAATGTAAAGAAGACCACCACAATCACAACGTGAGGGAGACCACCGCCACACAACAAATCTTGAGGAGAACGGCGGCAACCATGACTCACGGGAAGAACAACGGTTCTGATTTCAACATTAAAATGACGGGAAAATTACACGACCATACCAGTCTGTGAGACAGCTGAAAACAAGAATGGCCCTTCACAGCAAATCGTGGATGAAAACACACAGCTCCTAGCTCACTGTGTGAGTCCAAAAACCAGGAAAATTCCTATGCATGAGGATAAGGGAGCAATCGTCCCTCTGCGTGAGGAAGACAATGAAGAATCCTATGCGTGGGAAGGTGAGACCATGAGGGAACACCCATATACGTGAGGATGAACAGAACAAAATGGAAGAATAGAGAATCTTGGGAGAGTGGAGAGTGTTTCTTCTACCCCACGGGATTGAAGGGGAGAGTCCGCTGGTGGAGTGGGCACGTGGACAAGGATGGACAGTCCTGCCACACCCACCACCACTCAGCATTAACTACCCCAACTAACAAAAACAAGACATTAAAGAGGTTGGATGAGACAAGGGAAGATGGGAATTAAACAAGGTGGTAACACATGGGTTTTCCCCCCCATAGACCAAGGTTTGACATCCCCCACCCCTTATCCTTTGGAATCATGCCCTTTTCATTTCAACGTTGCACTGTTGTAGCTGGTTGTGGTTTATTTTATTTGATGTGCGTGTTTACATGATTCCCAACTATAATGGGCCAAATAGCATGATATACCATCGGCAACTATCCCCATTACCGAAACATACACAACCAAATCGATGGTGGGGCTTCTGCCTTTAGCTCCTCACCACGATTAATTACATTATATACATCATGCAAACGGGGTCAAAACCGGGGTGTTACATTCCCCTCCCCCTTGGAATAACACCATCCTCGGTGTTCCAATACATAGGAATACATATACAATACACATACAACTGCACATCAAAATTTCAAAATTTTTGCAGATCTGTCCCACGTTCAATAATTTACTTTGAACGTTCAAGACCAAGCCCCTCGGCTTCCATGGACTTCTCCCAATGGTTTTCAGCTTTCAGCTTATCCCGAAGTCTATGAACTTTGCGGCTATTGCCCTCATCATGTTCCCTCATTGGGCAGTCCCGGCGTAAATTATGTCCTTCTGCATTCCCAGCATTTCACTGGCTGCTTCATCTTTACCTGCTCAATTTCCTTTGAGTCTTCATGCTTGGACCATTTCTTATCGGGTCGCTTGGACGAATGTCCCATCACTGATCTACCTTCCTTTCCTTTGTCGATTGCTCCCAGAAGGATTTTCACCTCCCTTTGCAAACCAATAGAGTCTTGCAAAATCTGGTGGTTCATTTCATTTTGCCTTTTCTGTATCTTGAGCATTTCCTCAAGATTCTCTTGGGTCTTGGCAATCATTTGAAGGATACTTCTAGCTAAGTCCAACAACTTTTGATCTGCTGCCGTGATTAATGTGCACCACCTGGTTTCACTTTTCTCACCTGTGAAATGCACCATTGAAATTCTGTCAGACCAAGCATAATATAGACATTAAAATCAGTCAGTTAATTACCCAATTGGCATGACAGTCCAAGTCTCATCAAGGATACTTTCATAGTTTTTATGACTTTCCCAACAGGCACATGAGCTCATTCATGTCCATTCTTGGGCAGGGGATTAACCACTCCAGCATTCACAATTTACCTTCAGCAAAAACACACATTCCATTTTCAGTCATACATGCATTCAACAATCTTTTGTTTTCACAATGCATAAATATATATGTATATATAATCAAAAGGCAAGAGAGAGCAGCAAGAGTTTTTCCCCTCTTTGTTTTGTTCCATCCTGGAACCCACACCACCGTTGTGGCTTTTCATGCTCTTAGCCTATTTCACTTCACCATGAATGTTGGACCAATCCCTCTTGGTCATGACACTTAGTGTCTTCGGTCTATTCCAGACCTCTAAACCATGGAGTCTCTCCACATGGTTTGTCTCAACTGCTAGGAACCTCCCAGTCTCACTAGCACCTTTTTCATTGCCGCTCATTCCAAGCTTTCCAGGACAGTCACATGTCCACATCCACCCCTAGGATTCTCTCATAGTCCTCGCTTCCAACGATACTTGTATCCAAACATTGAATAGATTCACATGTTTAGTTTATTCTCATCTATTTTATCTCTAGAACAAGAGCTTAAAATATCATAACCAAATCATATACACAGGTATATTCATAAGCAAAATAATCCAATACTTATCTGTATTGTGTGTTTCCTCGTTCGTCCATAGAATATTGCTTCGCTTTGCAAGCCTTGGGATCACCCATGGACTTGGATGTTAGGTCAGCATGCAGGCTGCTCCACAACATCAAATAATTAATGTCCAGCCAGTACATCCTCATGTCAACTGGGCTTGGAACTTTACCATGACCATTTCTAGGTCTAGGATCTACTATGGATCCTCAGGCATATAACAGCCCAACATACACTTATACCAACAATAACCCTTACTCCGCAACCCCTCACAACAACCATTTACCTTTTACCTTTTACCTTTAGGGTGCAACACCCAACTACATCTATTTAACCTACCAACACAAGCAATATAAGCAAACTCATCAGCGTTATTGCTCTAAAACTGTAATCATATTTCATATCATTCGCTATCAAGTATTGAGACACCAGGAGTGTGTCCACTCCCTAGGGTGTAATCAATATTGAAAACCCTTTCATGATTCGACATTGAAAAAGTGTGCACTCTTCTCCGGTTTGTGCCATGTAGGCCCTATTCATACTCAAGCAATCGGTCATCATGGAAATAAAATCAAAGCATGTTCTGCATATGGAATTTTTTTTAACAATTAAACATGCATATTCTTAGCAAGGGTCACAGAACACTTATCCATTTGCCAACGCAGTATGCCTTTGTTAAGGAGGAATGGGGGCTCCTTCTCTGAGTTAACAGTCCCTTGGTTTGCCATCCCAACTCCTTTTACATGTCATATCCACACATGTCTTACCAACATATTTTATACCATCTCACTCATGTTACTACCAAACATGCAGTGCAGATGAGACATTTCCAAAATGTTCAATGGCGTTTCACCCGAAACCCATTTCCAAGGGAAAACCTTCCCATGAATTTTGGCTCTTGCAGGCCATCACACATGATCTTCCTGCAATGTGTACTCCTGGCACATTCATCAAATAGCCAAACAGTCAATCATTATCCGATAATACAATCCAAATTGATTGTTCCATAACTAAGCAATGACATTAGTAATCAAATTCAATAGGAATTTGCAATTCTGTCTACTACAGCAATTAGTTTGCTTAGCAATGAGGTGATCCTCATTTGTGGGTCTCTTATAAGCAGCACTACTATTCCCATTATAATTTTATGCTTACTATCATAACATGAATACCCACTTACCATGCATCCTCCTGACACAATCTTGTATAAGCCAACAGTGATTAGTGTTGATTGCATGGGCAGACCCGGGTTTACTATAACCAACCAACAACACCCCTAGCTCACTGGCCCTTTCGGCGACAGACCACAAGGTGACCTGAAGTCTCACCCGAAGTGAATCTAATGGATTGGCCAAGGACTCAAGTGTCTTGGACCAGGTTCCGAGGTAATCCTACTGGTGGCACGCAGCTCTCCTAGCCATGAGACCTCCTCCCTGCATCTATGCGTTGCGCGACCTCCTGCTCGCGTCGCGCAATCCCGTCGTCATGCAGCTCCTCTAGCCGCGAGATGTTTCTTTCCACCACCGTGCGGTCCTTCTCTATGATGTGCACTTTCCCTGACTTGCGATATTTCCAGCCTTACCGCATCGCCGCGCACCGTGCGACACGCAGATCCTGCTCAACGTGAAGTCCTCAACCTGCGGTATCGCGCACCGCAGCTTCTCTGCCGATGCGATATCACCTCTCTGTGATATCCTACCTCCGCGGTTTAGCGCACTTAGCGTTGCTTGTGTCGACATGCAAGACTTAACATACAAAGCTATTCAATACTGCAACCAGTAGCGGTTTACGCAAACATAAATGAAACACATACAACCTCCCAAAGGCTTTTAACTTATGATTATCCTTCTGTGCTGTGGTGAACTGGTTAATACATTCATCCATTAAACTGCAACGAAGTTCATAAAATAACTGAGCAATGCATAAGTAAACATAACACATAAATCAGTCGCATAACACAGATTTTAACGTGGTTCACCTCCAGGATGGAAGTTACGTCCACAGAACTGTGTTTTCTATTATAGCTCAAGGGGAAGGTAAAACACAGTTCTGCTGCACCGCATATGCAGCTCAAGATCTTCTCTCTTATATCTCTCTTCTCTCTATATTGCTCTCTTACAATATACTCTTCCCTCTCAGTTGATCCCTGCGGATCGTTACATGCATGCTCTATAAGCCAGCTACTGGTTTCAGTAAGATTGCTACAGCTAAGACTAGAACCAGAGCTCAGCTTTTACAACAGTCTACTTATCCTTATTGCCTATTTCATTCACGAATGTCTAACTGTCTATCCAACCAACTAGCTAACTAACTAACCCTTTACAATACAAAATTACATTCTTTTATAAGCAGCCCGAAGGTCCTGCTTTTACAACACTGTGGGCCTGTCCCAACAGTAACCCAAACCCTAATTAGTGACAGTCGGTCCTCTCTGTCCTTGAGGTAGCCGCTTCCCGTCACACCACAGCTCTCTGCAATCTTCGATGCTTCCCGACACTGACCATGGGTACTATGCACCGCTTCTCTGCTTTCTATCCTTTGCCTTCAATGCTTGAGCCTCGTTGCTCCTTCTTCTTTATGAGGGTCGCTGAGCCCTCCTGTCTTCTGCCACTGCCTTCAATGCAGTGGGTGAGCTCTCCCTTCTCGGCCGCTCAGGTACTGTTGCCCTTCTTTGACTTTCGTATCTCAAAAAGTCACGGTTTCTGGCTCTGCTCTCCAGCTGGAAACGTGCTACGGCGTCGTAGCTCTGCCTTAACTTCTTTCCGCTAAAGCTTATCATTCCGCCAAAACTAGCAGCTTCTCCTGTAGCTGCGGGACCCTGCTCCAACAGTCCCCTAACACTTACTTGTGGATCGTCCTCGAGCCACCTGCAACAGGCTTCTCCTGCTGTAGCTTCTCCTGCTGTAGCCTCTCCTTCACCTCCTGCGAAGTCTTCTGCAACTTCTGTCGAAGTCCTTCGACTTCGTTCTTCATTACCTCGACACGTTCTCTTGCCAAGTCAATCAGGGCTTGATCAACTTTGGAGTCATCTGTCTGATCAATTTCTTCTCTGACAGTGGTGAATTCCTTCATTTTCTGCTCGGCTGCATCGACCAGCTCAGTGATCTGCTCCTGATAGGGTTGAAGCAGGTCGGTAATGTGGGCCTCCTATGTTCTTAACCGCTGCGCTTCCTGCTGCAGCTGGTTCATCTCCTTTGTCTTCCTCATCTTCTGGAGAGCGGCTAAGCTCTTAATTTCTTCTTTCATGGCCGTTGCAGTAGCCTCTACCCGCTGAATATTCTGTTGGATTTCTGCCCTCTCCGACAACTCATCTAACTTGACCCATGTGTCTGTTGCTTCCTTGAGTATCGACACTGCTTCTTCAATGCGAGATTTCACCTGCGCAGAAGTGAGTCGAAAGGCTTCGACTCGCTCTTTCTGGTCTGCCTCCGAGGTGTCTCGTATACGAGCTTCAAGCTCGGCGATTTGTGCTTCATGTTCTGACTTCAACCTGGCCACCTCTTCATCCATTCTAACCATAGTTTCTTCTAGAGCCTTTGCTCTGTCTGCTACTCTCCTTAGCTTTTGGGGGGTAGGTAATGCGAACTCAATGTTGCATTTGGGTAGCTCCAAGGCAATACTCTGTAGTGCCTAAGAGAGTTCCTAATCCCTGTCCTGACATGTTTTTAACTCATCTACCGTTTTCTGATAGTTGGTAGTGAGTGCTACGTTCTGCTTCTTCAGCTGCATGTTCTGCTTGTAAGTCGCGAGCTCTCTTCCCTTGAGCTCTGCGGTTAGCTGCTGCTGGATCATGTATAATTTGTCAATGTGGAATTCCACAAGGTTAACCTCAATGGATTTCCCCAATTGAACTGGTGGGTCCTTCACTGTCACAGGGAATCAGATACTCCCTGGTGGGATCAACACGCTGTTGAGGCGATCCGTTGCTAAGCTCTCTTCGCGGGATAGTGACTGTTGCGAAGTTTCTCCAACGGTCGCCGTTACTAATGGAGTGTGTAGCATGGCAGTCTTCTCTGTGAAATTTTTTAATTCAAGAAGTTGTTTTTCTACTGTGCTCTGCATCTTTTCCTGTGCCTCCTTCATCGCGTCAAGTGAGTCCTTCAGTGTATCGCACGTCCTTGTTGCGATGAGTTCATAGTCATCATCTGTTAGTGCAGTATGTGGGACTGGTTTTGAAGTTTTCTGCTTCTTTCTATGCTGTGTCTCTGTGGTCCCTTGGCTTCCACTCTTTGTCATAGGTGTCTCTGCTGAATCTTCTGGTAGGTCTTTTCTCTTGTCGCGTGGCGGTGGCACTTCTGTTGTACCTTGTGCCTGGGTGTCCAATTTTTCTTTGCCCTTTTCTGGTGGGTCTGTCTGGTCGGTCTCCATTGGCAGTGGCGTGGTATCTTCGTATTCTTGTCGCCATTGGTCATCAAAGCCTTTGGTGATATTCTCGATGTCCTGCATTGTCATTCTGAACCAGCCGGGAGCCCAGTCGTCCCTTTTAGTCCTTTTAGGCCTTAGGTAAATTCTATGGCTGTCCGCCATAAAATTAAGCCGATTATCATATGCGTCCACAGTCTCTGTACTAATCCTTGGTGATTGCTGGATAAGGTTCTTCAACATCAAATAGTATTCATAAAATACTATTGTGTTAACCTGTTTCCTTGCTTGACTGCTGGTGTCCCATAAACTGGCATAGCGCACACCCCTGGGCGTGCCTCCTGCGATCTGTGGAAACTGGCTGTTGGGGGGTTCCTTCCATGCGACGAATGCACACAGTATAAGCAGCCATGAGAAGTGGAAGGGGTGGTTGGCTTGATCTTGTGCTGCCAAACAATCTTCCTGAAACATTTTTAATAAAAATAACGACCAATTGAACTGCTCTCCTTCGGTAACTTGTATGTCCAGATTGATCACCGATCCTGTGACTTCCTTCGTTCGGACCTTGGTAAGCAGTCTGCCTGCAAGCAGACTGGCTGTAAATCTGAGTGTCTCATTCTGTAAACTCATGATATCATAAGCCCTCCCTCCTCGTTGTAGCTGATACTTTTTAACTAATGCTGCTGGCAGTTTGGAGTCCTTGGTCTTTCCTGTTATCTGTATCTCGGGATCTTTACCAGTCTTAGACAGGCCGATAACACGGTGTATCAAGTCGACATTGAGGTCGATTTTGTGACCTAGCCAGAGATAGCCTCCATGTACACACGAGAGGAGGACACGCACCACAGCATTAACCTCTGCGCTACGTCCAAAGTGGGGTAGTCTCAACACATTGAGCAGACCTGACCGCTCAAGAATCTGGACATGCGGCAGGGGGACGAATTCTTCTCTACCTGTCCTTGGGTTCTTCTCAAGCACAAGATATGCATCTGGTTTGAAGTGAGGGTACGTCTTACCGTCCCCCAGGTTGTAATCAATAAATTTGACAACACCAGCATATCCTACTAAATCACCATTTTCCTTTACTCGAGAATCTATTGGCGGTATGGGCACAGGAAGTTTACCGCTCTTGGAAAGTCTGATATCTGGAGCGCCTTCAACTCGTGGTATGAGGTAGTCCATTGCACTACGAAATTCATCTTCCTGCTCGGAACCGGATTCCTCCATGAGCTGGGAATGGCTTCTCGTCTTTGGTGGTTCTCTGGCTCGAGACGAGCTCGGCGGGTTAGCTATAGATGGCGACGCCATAGCTCCTGCAAGGCCGTGACACTGAAATCTTCTCAAAATGTTTTCCAGAGGCTCGTCCTTAGACAGGACCCACTCAGCATAAAATGGCAGACGTGCAATGGCTGCAACTTCTGAAAATCACAGTACTCTGTAACAACTTAGCTCGACACAGGGAATGCTTTAACACTTATTCTCCAGCTCTCGATTTTTCTGCAAGTGTAACCGTCCCAATTGAATAATTTCTGCTTTTATGTCAAATACGACAATCCCGGACATAACAGTCGTCTAGACTGGGTGTGCCGGTCATATTAATTGCCCAGATAGGACCAGACTCGCCATCCGATCCTCAATTAATGCTAAAATCTTGATAGAATTTTCCTTGAGCCGTGTGTGTACAGGCGCCAGTCTCGTCAGAGATTTACCAAATCTGGAAAAATTTATTATACTGCTGCCAACTCTACGGTAGGGGATACCAGTCATTTCTTCATTAACTACCTGTCAGATAGTGACTTGACTAGCCCACTGTCGGTTGCAAGCTGAGTACGTGGCAGGGGGAAATATCTTACTGCTGCGATGCAACTCCGCATCACCTGCGCGAACAAACAGTGTCAAAATATATATATATATATATATTTTATCTCCTCATTCCTCATTCTTAGAAAATTTCTACCGATGTAGACTCATTCCCGGTGTGATGCCTCCTTTCAACTACACTGGACATCTGCACCGTTGCGGCTGGTTTAAGCTAGGGCTGAGAGGCGAGGTGGCTATCACTATAGAGTTTAAGCCTACTGCCATTGATCCATGTGGGCAAAAGCTCCCCGTTCAGCTGGCTGAGCTGAACGGCACCTCCCTCTGTGACTTGCTGTATCTGATATGGCCCTAGCCAATGTGTCTTAAACTTCCCTAGGAACTTGATGAATCTGCTTTCATAGAGGAGCACCAGGTCTCCGATCTGGAAAGTCTTATTCTTAATGTGTCTTTCATGCCAAGCTTTTTCTCGGGCCTTCTGCACTTTCTGATGGAATCCGGCGATGAACCTGTCTTCTTCTAAGGCAAGCAGCTGTGCTAGCCTTGCTTCGACTGTGTCTGTATCAGTCATCCCGGTAATCTGAGCGATTCTTAAACTGGGAAGAATATACTCCATAGGCATAACAGCCTCCTATCCATATACTAAGCTGAAAGGTGTGTGTCCCGTAAGTTTCTTACATGTGGTCCTGTATGCCCATAAGACGACGTTAACTCTGAGGTCCCAATCATTCCTCTGGCTATTGCATATCTTAGTAAGAGCATTTTCTAAAATATTGTTGAAGGCCTCCACTGTACCATTAGCCTATGGGTGTTAGGGAGTGCTCTTATGGTGCTGGATCTGGAATTCTTCTATTAATGCTTCAATAGTACTGTTCAAGAAATGTGTGCCTTGATCACTCATCAAAATTACTGGGCATCCAAACCTGCTGATGATGTTTTCAAAAAGGAACTATGCAGCTGTAGCAGCATCACAATTTCTTACTGCTTTGGCCTCTTCCCATCTGGTGAGGTACTCTGTTCCAGTGATAATATATCTCGTACCCGTGCACTTTTTTGGTGGGTTGATAGGGCCCACAAAATCTATAGCCCATTTGTCGAATGCGCGCAACATGACCTACGGTCACAGCGGCATTTCATCACGTCGCGAGGGTTTTCCTACCCTTTGGCAGATATCGCAGCATCTACAAAAGTCCTTAGTGTCTTTATGCAATGTAGGCCACCATAATCCTGCCTCCAGGATTTTCTGCGCGGTCGGTTTTCCTGCAAAATGTCCTCATGCGGTTCCTGAATGAGCCTCTTTGATAATACGTCTTTTTCGTGTGGCATCACGCATCTGCGCAGAACTTCATCTGGACCTAACTTGTATAGGTGTCCTGCGTAGGGTGAAGTCTGCTACTTTAACAACCAACTGCTTCTTTTGTTGCTTAGTAAACTCGTCAGGTGCTACTCCTGTGGTGAGGAATTGAATAATGTCGGCATAGTACTCATCTGCAATCTGTATGGAAAACAACGGCGCATCTGACAGATTGTCTTCTAGGTTACTGGGCTCTTCTCCTGATTCTAACCGCGACAGATGATCCGGTCCTGCATTCAGTCTTCCTGGTTTCATAGTGATTTCAAAATCATACTCCTGGAAGAGGAGTAACCATCTGCAGATTCTCCCCCCTAACACTGGTTTGTTGACTAGGTACTTCAATGCGGAATGGTCAGTAAACATTTTAAACAAGGCGCCCAATAGATAGTGCCTGAACTTCTGCAGCGCATATACCATATCTAAGCCCTCCCTTTCTGTTGTGGTGTAGTTCTTTTCCGTTGTTGATAGCTTTCTGTTGGAATATGCAATGGGATGGTCAAGATCCCCTTCTCCTGGCTGGGTCAAGACGACTCCTAATGCGATGCCGGATGCATCCACATGTACATGGAAAGGCTTAGTCCAGTCCGGAAATACTAGGATGGGTGCTGTAACCATCTTCTCCTTAAGTATGTCGAGACTCTCCTGGCATTC